>JANAVB010013598.1:11780119-12152619 GCA_029216955.1 Iris pallida | reverse complement strand
TGGTTTCAGGCTTCCTGCCTTGCAACTTCTTCAGGCTTCGGCATTTTGAGCCTTGATTAATAAAAGAGGGGGCTTGGATTAAATATATATATATATATATATATATATATATATATATATATATATATATATATATATATATATATATATATGACTCTAAAAAAAAACTAAATCCCAATCATCTCGTTCCTCCTTCCTTCCTCATCCTCTCTCTTCTCCGCGTGCGTGCCCAACCTCGCTGGAGCGACAGCAGTCCCGCCTCCCGGTCGTCACGACGACAACAACAGTTTTTCCCTTTAAGGTATCCCACTTCCCGATCGATATCTCCCTCATTTTAAATCCGTTTTTAGATCCGTAAATTCGTGTTAAAAGCCCACATGACCCTCTTTGAGATCCCCCAAGTGGATTTCGACATGGCCATCCAACTTGCTCGAAAAATCGAGACGAAGTTGGAGAAAAACCACTTTTCTAGAATATTAAAAACTGTTTTGAAACATCAACTTGTCGGCCAATTTTCGTTCTGTACAATAGGATTTTGTAGAGACTAATTAAAGTCAGTCAAAGACAACATAACCGAGATTGTAACGCACCTTCTGGATTCACTTTTTATCTAGTATGTAGAAAGTTACACTTTGTTAAAGTTTTTCGAAAAATTGTAAATTCTGTTTTCGAAAAAAAAGTAGAAAAACACCCGATACGGCGTGCGCCCCGACAAACCGGGCAATGTGGTCGTGCAATATACGTATCGAAAGGTGCGTATGGATTTTTTCGACGTATGGGAACTGACGGAACCCGATTTCGTTGCATGTGTGCGACGAAATGAGTACGTATCCATCAAGATACCCTGCATCGACCCTTTGCAAATTATGTCACAACTTTGTGCACACTCATCATATCGCGATGAAACTTGTACCATTGGACTCAAAATACTTTTCTGGTCCTGTGAGCCAAGTTTGGTCCGATTTCGAGACCGTTGATTGGGACGCTAGTTTGGCGGGCCCACAATCCCACTTAACGGACAATTTTGTGCACAGTCCACCGGAATCCAAAATTGGACATACCATTGGGTTTGTCTCATCAAAACAAATTCGTAGACATGTAGTTTGACGACTTTAGAGATCGTAGGTTCTAGCGCGTATTTCGGTGCAAAGTGGGTCCAACGGCGGACATCGTTTTGATCCAAAATTTCGAAATTGCCCCTGTTCCAGAATTTAACTTTTGGACAGGCGTTTCCTAGGCATATCTTATATTCTAAACACGTTCGTGATGTTTGTTGCAGCATCCGGAGTCATCTTCAGGATTTAGCTTTTCTTGCTTCGTTTATTTGTCTGTTCGAGCTACTGGATTATTCTCTTTTGCACATAATCTCAGGCAAGATACCTTGCCATTATACTGTTTATATTCAGTTTGCATTTTATTACATATCACTGTTCATTTATTTCTAGTTCTTACCGTTCTTGATTTACTGTCTGCTCAGTGATATTAGATATACTTTGTTATTATCCTTTGATTGCATATGGACTTAGAGTTAAGCGACTACCGTTTGTAGTGTATTGCATATACCTTGACACAGTTGTACCATGAGGATGTGTGAGATGAGTATCATGTAGAGGTTCTTGCGTGTGGGCTGATCCCCCATGCGCATGCATTAGGGCTAACTGCTAATAGAGGCATGTTAGGAGACTTAGCAGTTAGTAGAGGTATATGAGTCATGGATGTGACTCTGTTAGGCATTGGGTGGAAAGAATAGTTCCTTAACGTATGGGCCAAGTATGCACTTCCCTATTGCCGGTTATCTCCGTGGAAGATACGGTCCTGGATCCTGATACCTGATTTACTGCTGGCCTCTGACATTCGATGAATGTTATGCTTTGAGGTCCCTGGTATCCTGATGGGACCATACCTGAGATTACTGCTACTGAGCCAGAGTGCCCATGCGTTAAAGGTTTGTTCTTATTGCATAAACACATTAGAAGGGTCAGGTAACCCTCGTCAAATGTCATATCACCCTATCCCATTAGTAGCTTGGGACAATGTCTCATCGCGGCATAGTGTGCTACCCCTTGTCCTTGTTCGGTTGTAAGGGTAGTCCACTGTTTCGATGATGAGGTATTGGATCTTGTTACGAGTGGGACTATTTACTTTACTTGTTAATTATGACATGGTATATATATTCAGTTATGTGGCATGTTCTTTATGTATCTTGTTACGTCCCTCTGAGGACCTGGTTATCTCTCCAGGTGTGTGCTTCTGTGATATTGCAGGTGTTCTAGCCGAGGTCGCGATCTTCTCTATTCATTCGAAGATGACGTGCCTTGGGTATTTCTTTGCTACTCCCGCCAAATCATTTCCATTTTTATGTATATTTTTCCTTACTTGGTAGTAGTGGATTTATCTTCGCCCAACGTATTGTACGAAGACTTATTACAGTTGATTATATGATATCTTTTATTCTTAATTTGTGGATGAGATTAGATTACTCTTGGTTTACTACATTTTACAGCTTATGTATTCATACAAGGTTTCCATATATTGGAGTATACTTCGTATGTATACAGCTGGCATGTCGATGTACCTAGTCCTACGTATTTTGGGACTTGGGCGTTATACTTCTGGTATTGAGGTCCCAGCAGAAGCTGTGCTTCCGGATGAGGAAGAGGAATGGAGTTCGTATTCTTCGGATGACGTTCCTCCAGAGGTCCCTGAGCCTGCAGTAGGTGTAACAGGTGCGATTGTATCAGAGGAGAGGGGTGATTTATCTCCTTGTCATGATGAAGGGAGGTCGGCCGCACCGTTGCCGAGCCCTACCCCAGACCCAGAAGTGGAAGCCAAGCTGGCTGTCGCCCAGGAGGTACTGGCAGACTCCTTTCCCGGAGAGGGTTTTGATAAATGAGGCGAGACTCGTCTGTCGAGCCCGACTCCAGAGGAAATGCAGACTCATGAAACGGGTGATGATCCTGCTGCCTTGTCGGAGGAGGAAGGCCCTGTGCTGGCTGTAGGTAGAACTCCAGACATCGGTGGTCTTAAAAAAGGTAACGGTTTACTGGTGCAAGAACCCTCTATTGTTCCTCCTACTTGGGGGACGATATCGACACCCCATTCGGCCCCTTCCGTCCTCTTGGCTCCTCGGGCTAGCGGCGAAGTTCAAGTCCCTGACGGGGGAGGGTCCGCTATTGTTGAGGTTCTAGCCTTACAGATTGAGGTCGGTGGGTCTTCTTCAGGTCCGCCGTCCACAGTAGCTCCTCCAACTCCTGCTATGACGCCTCAAGTGTTGGCTGATGCGGATGAGTATGTGCAGTTTACCGTTGAGGCAGTATATAAAATGCTACAGAAAGGCGTATCGACAGTGCTGAATACGAATGGGAGTTTTGCGACGGTAAAAGCCATGGCGCTTCCTTATATTGGTATGATACGTTCCCACCGGGGCCATGATCATATGGCTGAGATTTTGGAAGCGTCGGTGGCTGAGCTCGACCAGCATCTTTTTGAACTTCAGAGTATTCGGCGAAATAACTTTTCTGCTCTGATAGAAGCAGAGAAGAAGAAATTAATAGCTGAAGTTGAGTCGTCCTATCAGGCCACAGTGGCCATCTGGGACCGCGAGGTGGCCGAAGCTGAGGCTGCGGTGGAGAGACTGTCACAGTCTACGCAGGAAAATATAGAGCTACGGACCTCATTGGATGCTAGTATAGCGGAGGTCACAGCCAAGATTCGCCTTCTTGAAGACCAGCGGGTCCAACTTTTGTTAGATGCTGAGCGAGCCCAGGCTGAGCACGTATCGTTTAAGGAGGAAGAAGCAGTTGTTACCCGCCATATTCTTTCTCTGACCTGCCAGCGGCAAGAGTTGGACGCTAAGCCCGAAAATGATACTGCTCGTGAGGCTGTAGAAGTGATGCGTCAAGAAGCTGAACGCCGAGTCTTGGCGACTGTGGGGACTTGGGCTGAAGACTTGAAGCATCGGATTGAAGAGCTTTCTGCCAATCCCAATGATGCTTAGGGATTGTTGTCTCTCTTTTTTTGGCAACTTTGCTGCGGATATAATCCTTTACTTTTGAATGCAAAATAAAGAATTTTTTGGTGTGTTCATCTTTACTGTCATGAACTAGTGATTTGTTTGGACCTATTATCAGTTGCGCACCTTGGTTTTTAGGTACAGATAATAAGTTTGAGAGGACCGACATGTTTGCTCAGAGGTAATGTGGACGTGGCAAATATGGGATTCAAATGACGGAATCTTCCTGCTCAGAGGTGTTATGGACGTGGTAGGAGTGACTCTGGGGGGAAACGCGAAACTACTCAGAGGTAATATAGACGTGGAAGTTCTACGATCGATGTACGGCAACGCGGGAGTTATCTGTACGGGATGTTTACTCAGAGGTAATGTGGACATGGTAAACATGATAAGTAGCGCAATCCTACGTAGTGTAAGATTTCGCTTTGCAGGGTGTAGAGGAGCAACTCAGAAGTAATATGGACGTGGTTGTTCTTCTACTGAGGATAGAATGCCACGGAACAACTGGGTTCCAAAAGCATAAGATTTTGTGAAAGGGAGGTGTATGTGAGCTCTGATGATCAGGTCCACTGATTCCCTTGCTAGGTAGAGATGGAAGTACATATCTGAAAGATGTCAAGAGTAGTACTTCTTTAGGAACTTGCCGTTGATGGGCATCATGAACAAGTCCCCGTTTGATCGGACGAGGCGGTAAGCACCGTTTGAGTATACCGTCTCTATGATGAAAGGTCCCTCCCACTTGGGCTCGAACTTTCCTGGTGTTTTATGGGTCAACACCATCGACCTCCTGACTGCCAGGACCAGGTCGCCTACCTGGAAAGTCCTCTATTTGACCTTTTTGTTGAAAGCCTGTGATATACGGGCTTTATAGAGTTCAATGCGCTGCTGAGCTAGGAGACGTTTTTCGTCAAGTGCATCCAATTCTCACAGACGACGGCGTTGATTGTCTTCTTCTGTCAATTGATTTATGATCGCTACACGGAGTGAGGATATCTGGATCTCGAGAGGTAGTACCGCTTCGCTCCCATAGACTAAGGAGAATTGTGTGTTGCCCGTCGGAGTTCGTACCGTTGTACGGTAGGCCCAAAGGCATTCACCGAGCTTTTCGTCCCAGTCGTGTTTGTTGGATGACATGACCTTTTTGAGTAGCCTGACGATAGTCTTGTTAAAAGCCTCGGCCAATCCGTTCGTTGCCAAATTATAGCCGGTTGATGCCATGTTCTGAATACGATTCTTGTCACAGAATCTGCTGAAAACATGGCTGATGAACTGTGGACCATTGTCGTGGATAATCCTATGGGGTACCCCGAAACGGTAGATGACATGATGCTTGATGAAGCTGATCACCCTAGAGCTTTTTACTTCCGTCAGTGGAACTACTTTTGCCCATTTAGAGAAGTAGTCGGTGATGGCTAGGATGAAGCGATGTCCCCTCGATGAAGGAGGGGTGATAGGTCCCACAATGTCCATGCCCCAAGCTTCGAAGGGCCAAAAGGCGGCCGTAGGATGTAGTGGTTCCGATGGTGTATGGATAAAGTCGGCATGAAGCTGGCAAACATGGCACTTTTTAGCATAGTCGACGGCGTCGGCTGCAACGGTTGGCCAGTAGTAACCCATGCGTCGCAGTCGATCCTGCAACTTAGGGCAAAGTTGATGAGCCCCGTAAGTCCCGTCATGAGCTTCCCGAAGGGCTTCGGCTGCTTCTTCGTTGGATAGACATCGAAGGAGAAGTCCATCGTAGGAACGTCGGCATCCACAACATAGCAAGTCAATTCGGTTCAGAGATTACCGTTATGACATTTTAGTCAAATTTTTCCCAGCATTTCACTTCTGCTGGCATTGAAACCGTTGATTGTAGTGTTGGAAGGCGCCAGACGGTGCATCGGGATCCCCAGTGTTAAGAGCAGAGTCCTAGGGATGATGCTGAGGGAAGACCTTGGATCGATCTGAATTCGTTTCACCTTGATGGAACCCACATACCCTGTGTAATACAGCGGCATGTTGTGCCAGTTGTGCTTGAGCAGCATGTCTTATTGGGTGAAGGTTATGTTGGGGATGACCTCCTTCGCGCAATGGCAGTACGCACATGTTATTAGGATATCCTCAGGCTACTTAACCTGGCTGATAAAGGACTCAGCATCCTTCAAGGCTTCACAGAGAGCTTCGCGGATGTCTTTAGAAAGACGAAGAAGCTCGAACAGAGATAAGCGGACAGGAGTACCGGCAAGTTGTGCCAGTATGTCAAAGTTATGGGGCTTGGCTAGCCCCGAAGCATTTTTCCTTCACAAAGGCTTGTCGAAACGGGCCTCCACGTATTTCTATTTATTGTCTGGGGGCCTGGATGGGCCCTCTTCCTGGGTAGCAAGGGCGGTACAGGGAGGCACCACCTCGACGGCAGCTTCGTCGGGTTGGGCGTTCTGCTGCGAACGCGTTTGTACAGGAAGTGCCTCTTCTGCGGAGGAAGAGACCATGCGACAAGACTTGATCTTCTTGCCCTTAGTTTTGGAGGCAGAGCGTACCCCCGGTTGAGTAACTTCGGAAATGAGGTCTGGGTGAACCCATGGATCCTTTATCATTCCTCATTTTCTTCCTACGGAACTTAGGGGCCATTGGAAAGTAAAGTTCTAGAAATTGAAATAGAGAACGAAAGAAAAATATAGATTATACCTTCTAGAAATTTAGTATGTTGTAGAGAATGAACCCGACATCCCGAATACAAAGTTTAGAGTCAAAATTCCAAGTAGATTGAGAGATAAAATAGGATCAGTGTTAGGGTTTGGTGGGTTTTCGGTGATGCTGTTCGTGGAAGAGGGGAGAAGATGAAGGAAGATGATAAATAGGAGAAATGGGGCCCACTGGGTCGGTTGCAACTTAACCAACATAGTTCGGCAAGAACTTTGTTGAACTCTATTTTGACTATTTTGCAACTAAAATAATGTCCACTTTTGCAAATTTATCAATTCAGTTCAACTTTTTAATTCAAAAATTATTAATTTTCAATTCCATGAGGTATTACTTAATGCTATTGAAGGCCCTTTGGCATTCTTCAGTCCAGGCGAACAACACACCTTTCTTCATTGGATGAGTGAAAGGTTGGTGGGGCCCAGAGAGATTGGATATAAATCTTCTTATGTATGTTCACCTCCCCTAGAGCCCGAAGAGTTCTTGAAGGTTTCTCGGGGGACCCATATCGAGGATGGCTCATATTTTTTCGGAGTCTATATGGATGCCCTTTGAAGTGATAATAAAGCCCAGGAACATACCACTGGACACCCCCAAGAAAGTCTTGGTTGAATTAATCTTTAGCTGGTGCATGTGCATCAGTTAAAACATCGTCTTCAGATCATGGAGATGATCAGCTTTGGATTTTCTTTTCACAGCAATGCCATCTACAAAGCATTCGATTGTCTTTCTGAGGTGCTCTCGAAAGATGCTACTCATGGTGCGTTGGTAAGTGGCACCTGCATTCTTTAAACCGTATGACATCACCGTGTTTCAGTAGACCCCCCGTGGGGTGCGGAAGGCTGTGTGTTCTCATCAGCAAGAAATATTTTGATCTGGTTGTAGCTAGAGAATCCGTCCATAAATGACATTCGTTCAAAGTTGCAGGTACCAGCGATCATAATATCAGTGATAGAAAGAGGGAACTCATCCTTAGGGTAGGCAACATTCAAATCACGATAGTCAATACAAATCCGGATCTTGCCATTCTTCTTTATAAAAGGAATAATATTTGCTACCCAGTCTAGATGCCGCTCTTTACAGATGAAGCCACTCGATATCAGCTTGTTGACTTATATTTTAATTGCATCCATAACATTTTGGTAGAATCGTCGTTGTTGTTCCTTTACTGGTTTGGTATCAGATTGGATATTCGGCCTGTTTACTGCAACTTAGGGATCTTACCCCGACATGTCTTCATAGTTCTAGGAAAAGACATTAGTGTCGTCCATTGCCAGTTTTATAAGGGAATCTCAGTCGTCCTCGGTCATGATTTTACTGATAAAGATGGGCTTAGGCGTTGCTTTATAACCCAGATTGACTTGTATCACTTCGTCTTCCATAGGTATCTCCTTCTGCTCCAAACGTTGTTCCTACTGGGACTCCAAGCGCTGAAGGTTCAAAATTTTGGTCGTCATCTTCATCCTAGTCTGCTGATACCATGCTGACTGAGAATATTTCCCGAAACATCTCATCGATGCTTGTGTTAGAATACCATGTTGGTGATTGGGGGCGAGTTTCGACCTCGGCCTCTAGCCGCTCAATAGCTATTGTGGTCGTCCCGTTACCCACCCCATTACGAGTGCGGTGATAATAATCTTCTGATCTTCCTTTTGGAGCAGGATGGTTGATTGGTAGACACCGATCCTTGCCATAGTTTAGACCCATGTTGCTCTTCATATCGTAGTCCATCTTTTGTATGATGTCTTTGGCTTGGAAGGTGTAGCGGTGGAGCTGTATCCTTCCACCATCTGATTCTTATTCTGTCTGGAGATAATCATGGTGTCCTTTGACCGTTGCCCCTCTTTCTTTGTTGAACGATAAAATACGCATCCTTCTAAGGAGAAAGATCATATGTCCTATGTATGGATGTTACAGGTGTATGAAAGCATTGACCCAGGTCATGCCCTAGGAGATGCATCGTCTGTACATGTTGCACATGTGGATAATTTAAAGACATTCCTTTTTTTTAGGAGTTGCGGTACGGTATATCCCTTTTCGGGATTATATCATCCAGGAAAGGTATAGCATTTTGAGCGACCATACTCTCTCTATGTTTACCCTCAACAGGATCCTTCTTACTGGGTTGCTGAAGTTTTATCACCAAAGGCTTTGATGTTCTTGCCAGTAGGAGGCTCAGGTCTTTTTCTGGTGATGCTTCGTGAAGATTGGTTGCCGGGGGCTGGGTGGCCCTCTTGCGTATCTTGATGACTAGAGGAGCATGATCGTTTTGGGTACGTCCCTTGACATGGATCTTTATAGGTTCTTTAAGAACATGATCCTCCATGGCCTTATGTTCGACGCTGATGCTAGGGATACTTCCGTTAAAGCGGATCATTAGGGGTTCACGAGTATTATGAACTTTTTCGGTCTCATCATCTGTGTCAGTCTCATCATCTGTGTTGATGCTCTAGGATTCCTTCTAGAGTACTGGTTGGTAGAGGATGGAGTCAGCATAGTATGCTTCGACCCCTTTGAAGGGACGCCATCAAGCTCCATCTTAACAGTGCCGTCGTTGACAACATACTTCAGGCATTGGTGAACAGTTGATGGCACGTACATATACTCGTGTATTCATGGTCGTCCGAGTAGGAAGTTGTAAGACACATCTGCATTAATACGTAGCATATGACTTCTATCTTCAGATCTCCTATCTGACACTTCGAAGGGATTTTGCCAAGAGGGTAGCTCCTCCCGGCATTGAAGCCACTGATGGTAGTGCTAGTGGATGACAACTGGTGCATGGGAATCCCCAGGTTTTAGATAGACTCCGGAGGATGATGCTGAGGAAAGACCCTAGATCGATGTGCATTTGGTCCACTTTGATGGCACCAATATACCATATATAATATAGGGGTCGGTTGTATCTATTGTTGTTTCAACACAAAAAGTCCAAAGGACAAGAACTTTTGTATTAAAATAAAGAAAATAGTACAATGGGAATCCTTAACGAAATTTCTAAGTACAATAAATCTGGGTATTGGGGTGATGGAAGCTAAGTCTACTTCGATTTCTTTACTCCATTGGTGATCCGACACTACAAGAAAAAAGGCTTTCCTTGACGGTGATTCCCCGTCAAGAAATGGGTATCTTGACGGTTGCAGATCTGTCAAGTAGGTCGGAGTCAAGAGGCCCCTCCTTTCTTGACGGTCGTTGGAAGGGCTTTTCTTGACGATTTTTGGCCGTCATATGAAGTACTTTTCTTGACTATTTTTAGCCGTCAAGATAGCAGTTTTTAGAAACCGTCAATATAGGCAAAAACATTTCTTGACTCCGGCCTAGATGACGGTTATTAGACGTCAAAAAAGCATTTATTCACAGGCTATTATGCAGCATGATTTGAATTAAAATTGACGTTTGACAACCGTCAAGAGGAGCTATCCAAAGTATCGTCAAGAGAAGCTTGCCAAAATCCCATCAAGAATTATATATAATATTAATCAAACACACATAATATCAATCCAGAAGCTACACACATCAAATTACTATAAAACCCAAATTTGATATTAACAAATTGTATTGTTCATACAACAAAAACTTCCAATACACATCCCACCACATGGATTCTTCACTTGTCTAACCACAACATAATCCAACCACAAAGTACACATATCCCACGTCTGTTGTTTCCATACCACTTAAACATCCAAACCACAAACATCCATCACTTGTCACCATAAAACATAATCCAACCATACAAAATAAAACTAAAAAAGTAGCAAACCAGATCGAAGCACATCCCTCCGATATCCACAGCATTCCCCTATTCACAGCATACATGCACCTTCATTTTTCAGCAAGTTCCTAAGAGAACAAGAACACAAATTATCAATATATTTTCCTACAACCGTTTTTGCTTTAAAACTGAACCAACATTCACAAAAGTGGCATAACAAATGAATCAACACTCACAAACAGATACATATATGTTTGGGCTCAGAGAAAGATTGCTTCAAAAACTGAACCTTTAGCAGCATTTTCAAAGAGTTTTTGCTTCAAAAAATGAACCAACATTCACACAAATTTTGTGCTGCAAAACTGAACCAATATATAATAATTGGCCAAGTATCAGGGAGAATTCAAGTATCAGATATTATTCAAGTGAATGTAATTGACAAACTACGATACCAAAGAAATCACATAAAGAACTGATACTCAAACAGATGTAAAAAGTGATACTCACGCAGTTGTAAAAACTGCAGTGTACTCATCATATCCTACAAAGAAATAATATAAATGAAGAAACACAAACAGATGTAAGGGCCAATATTGCAGCAGATACACAAACAGATGTAAAAACTCTAGTGTACCATAAAAATACTGATCACCATCATTGGTAATAGTATGAATTTCTCATCATAGCCCTATGTATCATTAAAAAAAAGTGAGCCCACATCATTAAAAGGATATCCAAAAAACTGGATACCAAGGATATCCAAAAGTTAAGCAACTGATCCAAAGTGAGAATTAAAGAAACCAAAGCCACCTATCCCAAAGTTAAGCAACTGATTCAAAGTGTAGTTAGTTAGGACATTGGAGTATGAATCCTTAGCTCTATGTTTGTAACAAAGCTACAAACATTCATCACTTTTCAAAAAACAAAGATTAAAAGAGACCAAACTCATGCCATGAATAAAGTCTAATATAGTATGTAATAAATATAAAAAATACTGAAGACAACCCAAACTGGGTTTCAATCATATGTCAGCAATTAATTAGAAGAAAAGAAAAGACAAACCTAGAATTGGAAGAGTTGGAACACAATTCATATATAGCATTGAAATTTTTGATGCTGATATATCCTAGGAAACACGAGAACTAATATATCACTAGTTAACTGCCACACCAAAAGCAATTACATACCAATCAAGATGAGGCCTGCTCTGATGCCCGAGGATAGGCAACCCAAGCCAGCTTCAGCCAAAATTCAAATTGAAAGGTTACAAAAAATAAAATATATTGCCCAATTATAAACAAAATAGAATAGGAAGATGTCAGAGAAATAACTAACAAATACAGAACTAAATAAGATAAATTGTCTCAAATAGAAATCACATCAGAAAATCATTAGTAAACAGGTTCAAATATGTTCCGAATAAAGCAGATAATAGAAAGCATAGCATCCCAGGCATGTTGGTGGTCAAGACCCTTCCCTGCCCCCTAGTGACCAAAAGAACAACATAGAAGTATGGAACCCAGTTACATATTATTGCCAAATACCATGTGATGATTGACTCTTTCAGCACAGAGGTCTTTGCAATGGAAATAACACTAGAGCATGGTTAAGAGGTGAGTCCCAAACTTCCAACTAGTTGTACATAGCAAGGGGAAATTAATCAGGTTCACAAAAGCTCAAAGTAACCTTAAGCCTGCCAAGAAAAAGTCAACGATGGTAATCCTGATCCATCAGTACCAGTGAGGTCAGTATCTATACTGTTATACCAGTAAGGTTAAAATATATGTTGTATAAACTGATATTTTCTTTGGAGAAAAAGTTGAAATCTAGCAAGATTCATCAATTTTCCTCTAAAAAATTGGTTAACTTGATGTTCATACACAACCAAGACATCAATGACATTCAGCAGATGATGAGACAGCTCCGGGCACAACAAAATATAACAACGAGGAGGAAGTCCCTCAAATCTCTGACCCTCATTTTCCAGATATGTGTATATGGCTCACCCAGGTTAAATTTACCAAATGATGATCCTTCAGATAAAATTCAAAAACTGAACATTAAAACTAAGTAACAACAGAACTGCATCTCTCCTCATTTCAGCCAAATCAGTGGGAAATGTGAAGCTCACCTATATATATTTGTAGACTTCTTCCAGATCCGTAACAACTCCTAATAACTTGAGCTCCGAAACATGCTCACTGATTTTACTTCCATAGAAAACCTCATCAAGGACAGGGAGGGTTGTAATCTGTGCAATATCATCCATCTTGGACCTTACGAAAATAGATCCTAGAGGTGACTTGTACCCTTGAGTGGTCTTAAGCCACAATTTTTGACTTAGATTTATCAAGAAGCTTTCACTTAGTTTATCGTGCTCCTTTGAGTGTTTTATATACTTAAGTAGGGCATATACATTCTCTTTGGTCATTTTAGATAAAGCAAGAAGAACAAATGTATCACTGATTGCAGCATAAGAATCTTCGGACACGAACCTAACCCCTATAGTCTTCAGCACATCTCTATACTGAGTAATCCTACGACCATAGTACTCTTCATCTATAATAGGAAAATTAATAAGGAAGATCTTTCATGTTTTTAACATATTTATACTACTGAATATTACTAAGAAAACCTAGAGTTTCCAGAAAAATAATGGAACTAGCCCATATTGCTCTTCTAAAATTATCTAAGAGATAATCCAAGTTCAGCCTACCCTCAGGGAGTTTAAGTTGTTATTATGGGTGGGATTATCAGGCAAAACCCAACTTCTATAATGGTAAAAGTGTGTAATAACAAATTGTTATAAATAATACTTGTAGATGGATGACTCTTCTAGAACATTATTCAAGTGAAGATATTATAATTTGAGTTCTACAACATAAAAGGACAAATTATGCTACTGAGGAAAGGAGACATGCATACTCTTCTTACCTCCTATAAGTATCAGAGTGCTCCTTCACTTCAAATGTCGGCACCCCATAAAGGAACTCGTAGCATAGAACACCCAAGCTCCAAATGTCTACACTAGCATCATGCTCTACACTTTCAACTGAAACAAACACAAATATCTTAGCAATGTTAGATCAAAGAAAATATGAAGTGTATGTCACATAGGAAGGGTGTAAAAATGGAAATTGGCATACCCATTTCAGGTGGAAGGTAATCCAATGTGCCACACATGGTCCGTCTGCGATTGAAAGAGAATTGGAGGCAAAGAAATGGGCGTACTTGCATGTCTAATATCGACTTGTATAAAACACGAGCGTATCTGCACCCAGATTGAACTACCCAACAGTACCAAAAACACAAATACGACTAGGCAATAAGATACAAAAAAATGAGATAAACTAAGTCTTAGATTTGGATTATACATCATTTGTCGTACTTGCGTGTACCTTCACACGTATTAAATATGTACTGACACGGGGCTAGTGTACCCGACATGGTCTACAACGTCTTGGTTCATTTGGTCAATGACCATTACCAAGAGTATCGGAGTACTCAAAAATAATCCCAAGCCAACAAGGAATAAAATGTTTAGCATGCTAATATTATCCAACAACATATCACTAAACCTAAGCAACATACTGAGAACATATCCAACATCATGTTATCCCAAGGGAACCACATATATGCCAACAGAACAACATTACCCATAGTATAAGAACATAGGAAAATAGACAACCAAACAATAATTATATAACAACTCAATAACCAACAATATATAAAAATAACCCAATATAGCATCTGAATACCAACCAACAATATGTTAATTTAAATACCAACCCAGCATATGTGAATTTCTTCACCCAACAGTAGTACAAAACCCGACAACAATATAGGAAGAAACCCATCTAGCAAATAGAATCCATGATCTAGGAATCACTAAGATTCTCAAACCAAGACGATCAAAGGATCGTCACACAACGTTGAATCCGATAGGCATCAAAAATTTGACAACCCTATTTAGGTAGGGAGATCGAGACCCAAATATCATCATCAGATCGACACCCAAATATCATCATCGACAGATATAAAACTGAAACGGAGATTCCAACCAAGAGTTTTAGAAATTATACCCAAATTAGTGTCGAAATCCGAAAGGACACCTCAGATTCGGCCATAACCGCACGTCCAACGTCTACATGAACTCGGAAATGCATCCTCGACACGACGTCACTGGCGTAGGATCATGCCTCGTAGTCGTTGTAGCATCTCGAGTACATGTCATGGTTATAGCATCTCAGAAGGGGCCAGTTTGTCAGGGAACAACGGCCAAAGGGAAGGGGAGAGCCAGAGTTAGGATTTTCTTTAAGGGAAAAATGGTCGACTGCTCCGAGAGGGAGAAAAAGGGAGGAGGGTCGAGCAAGAAGCTTGTGGCTGGATCTCAGGGTCGACTATGGGTGGCCGGCGATGAAGGAGGCCGGCTAGGGCACAGGGGTGGCGGGTAAGGGGAGCTCAAAGTAGGCGGTTGACGTAGAGGAGAGCCTCGGGAAGGTCGAATTACCAGATCGATGGAGGCAGGTGGAGGCTCGACCTCGGAGAGGCAGCAGAGTAGCTCAGGAAAGAGACATGGGAGTGGTCGGCAGTCGTGGATGGTCAGAGCGGACGGGGAGGCCTCGGAGGAGCTCGAAAAAGGGACAGGGGAGTGGTCGACGGGACAGCTACGGTGGAGGGAAGGCGGAGAGGAGTTGCGCGAGAAGAGGGATTTTAATAAGAGAAGGAGGAGGAAATAAGGAGGAAAGGAAGAGGATTCTCTGAGCGAGAGAGTTTTATGAGAGATCGAGAGACTGGTTCCGGTGTTCTTTGATTAAAAGAACAACCATCCGTCAACAAATATGAAAATTTTAAAAAATTACTATAATGGCAGTTGAAAATATTGTGCCAATTTTTTTGTACATGCATCAGATGACAGTTATCACCGAGCCGTCAATTTATAAAATGATGTTTCTTGACGGAGCGTCTAAAACCGTCAACATACATGCTATAAAATTGCTACAATAACAAAAAAATGACATCTCTTGACGTAAGCCTAAATCTGTCAAGATAACCACTATTGTTGACGGTTTTCGACGGTCGTCAACTTATAAACCGTCAAGAATCGTCATTTTTCTTGTAGTGCAATACGAAGGTTGATAAAGCTTGTCCGCTGTTGAACTCTTGACAACAAAAGGAACTCTATCACTGAAAGCTCATTCACTCTATCTTTGTCTCTCCTACTGTGTATGTATATGTGCGTTCGGACGAGTAAGACACTATCCTCTATTTATAGTTTTTCTTTATTGGAACAACTATACATACATAGGCAGAAAATACACTATTTTCTGTCTTAGAGGCACATGGAGGTAAATAGGCGCATGAAGCCGAGAATTAGAGGAGAGTGAACGTGCACTGAAATCACCTATAACTCGCTACGTTGCTCGAGATGTGCTGCACAAAATACTGCCATCTCAGCACACGATCTCTTCACTATGAGTTGACTATGCGTCAAATAGCTTTAGACGCATAACATATGACTGCATACTACAAATAACGTTTAACGATATCTTGGAAACAGCTACATAAGACTGCTTTTGTATATCTGTAAAAAATATAATAATGATGGTGACGTAATTACTCATGCCTTCCTCAAAGTCTATACACTATATAGTGCCCAAGTTTCATCATTTTATTTAGGAGGCATGAAGAGTCATGCGTTACATATACCATGAGTCTTTTTGACTCCTCTTCGGCTATGCGTCTAAACTGCTTCCAGACTTTAAGATTTTATCTTTAGGTGCACAAAGGTTCTGTGCCTTTGTTTGTATTTTTTTATGCTTCTACAAGTCCTCCTTCAAAGTTTTTAAAACTTGAACAAGTTTTGAAATACTTTGAAAGAAGCATGAAAGAGAACTTTGTCTTATAAAGCTTAGACGCATATGATCACTTGCCATGTTGTCGTTGCTTTTGACTTTATACTTTGAAATCTGAACCATATTCGAAATTCGTGGTTGCCGTTTCTCACAATCGCTTGGATTGAAGCTCAGTCAACTGTCCAACATGATTTCAGGAACAGAAAATCATGTAGTAGTTAATAATGATTTGATCTTTTCAGCAGGGATCAATGTTGCATACTGTAGCTTTATGTGTTCATGTGACTTTCTACTCGGGGATATCTTGGCAGAACTTGTCATCATCACTTTTTATCATTCATCAGCAAGTTCGAGTTCTAGCAAACTCATGCAAACTTGCAAGAGGATTAAGCATCATTTTGCCAAGAGCGTTTCTATTTGGTTTTGTTAGAAGTCGAAAAAAGATCGATCTTCAGAAGGTAACATTTCTTGAAGTGTTCTTCCTCTCTTCCTCTTTTAATCTTCCAGCAAGTACATCTTTTCACACAAAGTTCATGATTTAAATAACTTTACTCTAATCATGTCTGAACACAACACATCACTAGAGTACATAGTTCTAGTTGTAAGACTTCAACAAGAAATGCACTGCTAATAAGATATTCAAACACACACATAGATGGAGTTGCCACTGAACGTCAACAGATAAATGTCTTGCTGGAAAATACTTTTGTCATATAGCACATATGCGCATAAGGTCGACATGTTTATTTATGCATATTTTGCTGTTATGCGCCAAAGATTAAAACTGCATATTTCTTTAGGAGAATAACTAATTTATGCGCCTAACTCCTTTAAACTTGTCATACTTTTCTGGATACTCCTTGGATGACTGGAGCATAGCTGGAGCTTGGAAGGACATCATAACAAGTCTTGTTCGTCATAATGATCCAACATATTATGCAGAAGACTTTGGCGGTCGTCAGATCCAGTAAGCGGCCTGCATGCTACTGATGGAGCTTGCGACTCGATGGTTTCACTATCGTGGCATTCGTAACGAGATTGGGTTTGTATCCCAATCAAAATACTATCAGTGATGGACAACGTTAGCAGGTGATGAGAGTCTTGGGAGATAAGTAAACAAAAAAGGTCATAGTTGTCTGCCCAAATTTATATCCTCTCGTCTAGGCATACAGCCTAATACTGCATAGAGGGGAGCCCATGCTTAACATGTGGCTCAGATTTAGTACATTCGCAAGAATACAAAGTTCAGAGTACCTAGCTCGAAGGAACATACCCTCTTAAGATTGTCCTTCAGTATGACATTTGTTATGTACTGTGGTTTGTACTGAGAGACAAGCTGACAGAGAAGATTCTGAATGTAATAGATCTCCATCAACTATTATCATGAATTAAAGATAAAAATCAAGGATATAATAGATCACCATCACATGTAATCATGATTTGAAATAAAATCTTGTCTTTGACCTTTCATGCAATCTTTGTCTTGTTGCATAAATTCTGTTCAGACTCTGAAGAGTCACTGCCTTCATGATGATGCATGACTATCTTGAGGAAGAAATGACACATACGTTTGCAAAGATAAACCGTTGTATACAATCATGGCATTATTTAATATCACAAAACTCTAGGAAAATGAAACTTCATAAGTATGTCGAAAGATCTCAGCTGTATAAATATGTAGAAAGAGTTTAGCCATATAAATTTGTCAGAAACATAGCCACCAAAGACTGTAGACACATAAAGTCTGTCATGACCGGAGCGTGCAGGCTCACAAAGTTAACAAGACACATATGGCTCTTGTTATTGAGGCGCACGGTATCATGACCCACTCTGAGTTTCTTGGATACGAGTCAGACATGCTCAGCCTACGTTGCTATAAAGAGTGGTAGTAAGCTCTTTATACCTCATAAGTCATCAAAAGATCATGATATCAATCCTTGGCTCAATCACAGAACTAATAAACGAAAACAACCCAGCACACACACACGATCACCAGTCCACTATCTTTCTTTAGTACATCATACATGTCCAACATCCATAGATAAATAAGGTAATCCTCATCATCAATAATATACATTTGTAATATCTAATACATCTATAACATTTGATACATCAAAATCTATTCTAATCTTCTACAGTCTTCCAGAAGCTTCCAAAAGTTCCAGAAGTCGTCGTCCAATCCTGTGCCATCCACATCCACTTTTCCTGGTCTAATATGTCAACGATCCAGTCACAAAAGGATCATACAATCCATAACAGTGAAACAAGTACAACACATGCACAAGTAAAGATGTAATGCGACATGACTAACCTAAAACAACATAGATGTAAGGACCTACTGAAAACATAAAACATGTTGCAAGAAGATCATGACCAGTAATTTAAAATACGTACTAAATATGTGATTGGCCAAATTAGTGTCGGAATCCGAAGGGACACCTCATATTCGGCCATAACCGCACGTCCAACGTCTACATGAACTCGGAAATGCATCCTCGACACGACGTCACTGGCGTAGGATCATGCCTCGTAGTCGTCGTAGCGTCTCGAGTACATGTCATGGTTATAGCATCTCGGAAGGGGCCAGTTGGTCAGGGAACAACGGCCAAAGGGAAGGGGAGAGCCAGAGTTAGGATTTTCTTTAAGGGAAAAATGGTCGACTGCTCCGAGAGGAAGAAAAAGGGAGGAGGGTCGAGCAAGGAGCTTGTGGCTGGATCTCGGGGTCGACTACGGGTGGCCGGCGATGAAGGAGGCCGGCTAGGGCACAGGGGTGGCGGGTAAGGGGAGCTCGAAGTAGGCGGTTGACGTAGAGGAGAGCCTCGAGAAGGTCGAATTACCGGATCGATGGAGGCAGGTGGAGGCTCGACCTTGGAGAGGCCGCAGAGTAGCTCAGGAAAGAGACATGGGAGTGGTCGGCAGTCGTGGATGGTCAGAGCGGACGGGGAGGCCTCGGAGGAGCTCGGAAAAGGGACAGAGGAGTGGTCGACGGGACGGCTACGGTGGAGGGAAGGCAAAGAGGAGTTGCACGAGAAGAGGGATTTTAATAAGGGAAGGAGGAGGAAATAAGGAGGAAAGGAAGAGGATTCTCTGAGCGAGAGAGTTTTATGAGAGATCGAGAGACTGGTTCCTGTGTTCTTTGATTAAAAGAACAACCATCCATCAACAAATATAACAATTTTAAAAAATTACTATAATGGCAGTTGAAAATATTGTGCCAATTTTTTTGCACATACATCAGATGACAGTTATCACCGAGCCGTCAATTTATAAAATGATGTTTCTTGACAGATCGTCTAAAACCGTCAACATACATGCTATAAAATTGCTACAATAACAAAAAATGACATCTCTTGACGTAAGCCTAAATCCGTCAAGATAACCACTATTGTTGACGATTTTCGACGATCGTCAACTTATAAACCATCAAGAATCGTCATTTTTCTTATAGTACGATATGAAGGTTGATAAAGCTTGTCCGCTGTTGAACTCTTGACAACAAAAGGAACTCTATCACTGAAAGCTCATTCACTCTATCTTTGTCTCTCCTACTGTGTATGTATATGTGTGTTCGGACGAGTAAGACACTATCCTCTATTTATAGTTGTTCTTCACTGGAACAACTATACATACATAGGCAGAAAATACACTATTTTCTGTCTTAGAGGCACATGGAGGTAAATAGGCGCATGAAGCCGAGAATTAGTGGAGAGTGAATGTGCACTGAAATCACCTATAGCTCGCTACGTTGCTCGAGATGTACTGCACAAAATACTGCCATCTCAGCACACGATCTCTTCACTATGAGTTGACTATGCGTCAAATAGCTTTAGACGCATAACATATGACTGCATACTACAAATAACGTTTAACGATATCTTGGAAACAGCTACATACGACTGCTTTTGTATATCTGTAAAAAATGTAATAATGATGGTGACGTAATTACTCACGCCTTCCTCAAAGTCTATACACTACATAGTGCCCAAGTTTTATCATTTTATTTAGGAGGCATGAAGAGTCATGCGTTACATATACCATGAGTCTTTTTGACTTCTCTTCGGCTATGCGTCTAAACTGCTTCCAGAATTTGAGATTTCATCTTTAGGTGCACAAAGGTTCTGCGCCTTTGTTTGTATTTTTTTATGCTTCTACAAGTCCTCCTTCAAAGTTTTTAAAACATGAACAAGTTTTGAAATACTTTGAAAGAAGCATGAAAGAGAACTTTGTCTTATATAGCTTAGACGCATATGATCACTTGACATGTTGTCGTTGCTTTTGACTTTATACTTTGAAATCTGAACCATATTCGAAATTCGTGGTTGCCGTTTCTCACAATCGCTTGGATTGAAGCTCAGTCAACTGTCCAACATGATTTCAGGAACAAAAAATCACGTAGTAGTTAATAATGATTTGATCTTTTCAGCAGGGATCAATGTTGCATACTGTAGCTTTATGTGTTCATGTGACTTTCTACTCGGGGATATCTTGGCAGAACTTGTCATCATCACTTTTCATCATTCATCAGCAAGTTCGAGTTCTAGCAAACTCATGCAAACTTGCAAGAGGATTAAGCATCATTTTGCCAAGAGCGTTTCTATTTGGTTTTGTTAGAAGTCGAAAAAAGATCGATCTTCAGAAGGTAACATTTCTTGAAATGTCCTTCCTCTCTTCCTCTTTTAATCTTCCAGCAATTACATCTTTTCACACAAAGTTCATGATTTAAATAACTTTACTCTAATCATGTCTGAGCACAACACATCACTAGAGTACGTAGTTCTAGTTGTAAGACTTCAACAAGAAATGCACTGCTAATAAGATATTCAAACACACACATAGATGGAGTTGCCACTGAACCTCAACAGATAAATGTCTTGCTGGAAAATACTTTTATCATATAGCACATATGCGCATAAGGTCGACATGTTTATTTATGCGTATTTTGCTGTTATGCGTCAAAGATTAAAACTGCATATTTCTTTAGGAGAATAACTAATTTATGCGCCTAACTCCTTTAAACTTGTCATACTTTTCTGGATACTCCTTGGATGACTGGAGCTTAGCTGGAGCTTGGAAGGACATCATAACATGTCTTGTTCGTCATAATGATCCAACATATTATGCAGAAGACTTTGGCGGTCCTCAGATCCAGTAAGCGACCTGCATGCAACTGATGGAGCTTGCGACTCGATGGTTTCACTATCGTGGCATTCGTAACGAGATTGGGTTTGTATCCCAATCAAAATACTATCAGTGATGGACAACGTTGGCAGGTGATGAGAGTCTTGGGAGATAAGTAAACAAAAAAGGTCATAGTTGTCTGCCCAAATTTATATCCTCTCGTCTAGGCATACAGCCTAATACTGCATAGAGGGGAGCCCATGCTTAACATGTGGCTCAGATTTAGTACATTCGCAAGAATACAAAGTTCAGAGTACCTAGCTCGAAGGAACATACCCTCTTAAGATTGTCCTTCAGTATGACATTTTTTATGTACTGTGGTTTGTACTGAGAGACAAGCTGACGGAGAAGATTCTGAATGTAATAGATCTCCATCAACTATTATCATGAATTAAAGATAAAAATCAAGGATATAATAGATCACCATCACATGTAATCATGATTTGAAATAAAATCTTGTCTTTGACCTTTCATGCAATATTTGTCTTGTTGCATAAATTCTGTTCAGACTCTGAAGAGTCACTACCTTCATGATGATGCATGACTATCTTGAGGAAGAAATGACACATAAGTTTGCAAAGATAAACCGTTGTATACAATCATGGCATTATTTAATATCACAAAACTCTAGGAAAATAAAACTTCATAAGTATGTCGAAAGATCTCAGCTGTATAAATATGTAGAAAGAGTTTAGCCATATAAATTTGTCAGAAACATAGCCACCAAAGACTGTAGACACATAAAGTCTGTCATGACCGGAGCGTGCAGGCTCACAAAGTTAACAAGACACATATGGCTCTTGTTATTGAGGCGCATGGTATCATGACCCACTCTGAGTTTCTTGGATACGAGTCAGACATGCTCAGCCTACGTTGTTGTAAAGAGTGGTAGTAAGCTCTTTATACCTCATAAGTCATCAAAAGATCATGATATCAATCCTTGGCTCAATCACAGAACTAATAAACGAAAACAACCCAGCACACACACACGATCACCAGTCCACTATCTTTCTTTAGTACATCATACATGTCCAACATCCATAGACAAATAAGGTAATCCTCATCATCAATAATATATATTTGTAATATCTAATACATCCATAACATTTGATACATCAAAATCTATTCTAATCTTCTACAGTCTTCCAGAAGCTTCCAGAAGTCGTCGTCCAATCATGTGCCATCCACATCCACTTTTTCTGGTCTAATATGTCAACGATCCAGTTAGAAAAGGATCATACAATCCATAACAGTGAAACAAGTACAACACATGCACAAGTAAAGATGTAATACGACATGACTAACCTAAAACAACATAGATGTAAGGACCTACTGAAAACATAAAAACATGTTGCAAGAAGATCATGACCAGTAATTTGAAATACGTACTAAATATGTGATTGGCTGGACAAAGCACATAAATAAGGGTACGACTTAACCACATGTACACGTGTGTGTGATTAGACTATCAACATGGTATAACTAGCATTGGGCTTTGGTCACATATCTATAGTATTTTCCTTCCCCAAGTATAAGTAAAGAACAAGGGGACATGATAAGCACAATAACCAGAAATATATGATCAATCGTGTAAACAACGTATCCAACATGAACAAGTCACACATGAAGTAAATGAATCAAAGCCATATAATGTACTTGCCTTTCTTCAGAAAAGTTGCAAATGTCTCTATGTCTACGTAGAATTGGTTAGGAAGAATGTGGTTAGGCTCTTAAAAGATATTTTCTAAAATGCTATAGAAATAACTAAATTACTAATTACTAATAACCTAAAATAATTATTAACTAGCAAAATATTTATAAAGTATTATTAAATACTTATAATATAAAATATTAATGATAACTAACCAAAAATAACTAACTAAAAAACAGTAATACTAGAATTCACAACTAAAACAACAAAATCTAATTAACATTACTAATTCATTTCTTTTTCCATTCCATCCTTTAGTTCGTCCTGGCCCAGGCCTACTGGGCTCGAAATGTGGGCTTGGCCTACTTGGCTGAGCTGGTTCATTCTCTTCTCTATCTTTTTTTTCCTTTTTTCTCTCACACAAGCCCGGCCCATGGACCAAGGGCCCAGGACAAGGCCTGACTTCTCCACACCAAATACCCCTTCCCCTCCTTCCACCCCTCATTCTCTCTCTTTCTTAGAAACATAAGAAAAAGAAACGGGAAACTTTTCCAAGAAAGGAGAAGCAGAGGAAGAAGAAGAGGATTAGGGCTAACCGGTCTTCGAAGGTTGACGCTGAGGTAGTGCTGGCTCTGGGAGGAAGCGGTCACACACTTGGCGGATGGTCAGGCGACGAGGGAAGAACTCTAGGCGATCGGTATGCGAAATCGAGCGTGGGTGCGGAGAGGCAGCGGCAGTCTGGGGTCGGACAAGGTGGCTCAAGAAGAAGATGCCAGCACGACGGCAAGAGGAGTTTGACTCGGCGGCTGAGGCAGATCTGGCCGAATTATCTGAAGGTCGGCCAGATCCGATCGGTTATGGCTAGAAACGTGGCAAAGATATAGTCTGTCGGTTGGTAGAGTCATGGAAGTTGGCTCGAGGAGGTAGAGCTTCACAGAGAAACCGACGACGAGCGGCCTACGGTGGTGTTATGATGGTGGCGAAGGTTTCGAGCAGCCAAATCTGTGTCGGGCACGGGAGGAGAGAGGATGCGACGACAAGGGCTTTGGGATGGCGGTCCACGGCTGGTTCTAGGATGAGGCGGTAGTTGAGGGAGCTCGACACGCCAGTTCGGAGCATGATGCCCCTACTGACCCTGGTCGAACACGACCATGGCAGCGTCAGATCAAGCGACCAGACACGATGGTGGTGGCGAGAAGAATGGGAAGCTCGGCCAGAGTCGTAGTCTTGATTGGCAAGGTAGATCCATGGCCGCATAGGTAGTCGACACGGCCAGGACATGGCCAGTCATAGTGAGGGAGGATTTAGGTTAGGGTTTATTGAATTATATCGGGTGTACATGTCTTACAGGATATAGGAAACGAAAATGATATTTGGCCCGCCGGCGGGCCAGCCCGCACGCCGGCGTGGCACTCCCCCATTGACTCTCCCCTATTCGCGTGGGGCCCATGCCGGCGCCCTGCCAATGGGGAGCGCCGCGTGGTCGCGGGCTAGCCTGCAGGCGGGCCATGTAGCACCGTTGTATAGGAAATGGATTCAGATGTTTCAGGGTCAGTGTGTCAGAATTAGAAAATTATATTATTTTTGGAATAGAGACAGTGTCACATCGGACAAGGAATGTAATTGTAATGACTAGAAAAGTGAAGAAAATGGAATGGACATACCAACACGATTAGGACACGGTCATTATGATCATGTAGGAAAAATTAAGGATGCTAATCCATTAATTATCTAGGTTATTTATAGGAATAATTAGGAAAATCCTAGAATCTTAGGCACATGGGTTAGAAGGGAACATTCCTAGAATATTCCAAAGAATATTTCATAGAATATGCTAGATTTTAAGAAATATTCTTTGGAATTAATTAGTACTAATCCCTCATTAATTAAGGGATTCTAGAATGTTTTCACCTAATCCTAGTGGTTAAGCATTCCACCATGGACTCCTAACATTTACTAATGAAGTTGCCCTCTTTCCTAATATTTACAACTAGCCATTCTAATTAGAAAATTGCCATCCTTTGGCCAAAATATAAAATAACTTCCAAATAAATTATTCTAGAAAAATTTCCAAAAATATTAGGAAAATAATATTCTTCTAAATAATTACAAATGATAATAATTCTCAAAAATAATAATTAGAAAAATTAGGAATTTTGTAAGAAAATTAAAATAATCAAAAATTTGAAAACAGGGGGTTACACATGGCTATACTGCCATCCTTCTCGAGATTTTGTTTGATTCTTCAAAATCCTTTGAGATTCCTGAATCGAAGTATAAAGTTCAGGTGTTTTTTATACTTCAGATACATGGGACTTCACTTATGGGAAAAATGACAGATCTAACGTGGCTTTACTTGTATGATGACTATGTTGTCATTAAATAGATTCATTATTAAATTATCGTCGTTTGTAGTTCTCCAGGAGTTGCTTCATTTTCCAACGCATTAGTTAGTGTAGACCAAGACTTATTGATCCCCTCTATAAATATAAGTGGGGAATCAACGTTGCTTTTAGTATCCCACTATGACACCAAAGAAGACTTTTCGCAAACACTTTCATGAACTAGAAAGGGTTACTTTTTGCCGACTATCAATCGTGAGTTCTGCCACAATCATGCCTCCTTCTTCGACTAAGAAGTCGCCATCTCCAGTGCCTCCCCGTGAATCTAGGAAGAGAACTCTGTCGGATACTAAGCTGGCCATGGTGGGTGAACTCTTAGCTAGACTTGGCTTGTCCTTAAATGACATTGCCAAGCCTTTGAGCATATCACCTAATATCGACTATCTTTCCTTGACCCCAAAAGAGAAGGAGGTACAGGAGGGAGTGGATGCTTTTCGCCGGCTGTTTCACACTTCAGGTGTCCAGACTCTCCAAGTCCTCGCGGATGTGATCAGTGACTCTGATTGTTCTTCCATGTTGCTAACTTCTCTCACTTTTATTTTAGGGTTCTATTGGCCCAGGGCCATATTTTGTAAACCCTTTGTTGTCACTAATGTAAATTTCATGTTTTGCTAAATGTTGCATAAGATTAGTTCGACAAATCCACGCATAAGGATAATACTTATATATGCGCCTTCAGTAACTCAAAGAGAGATGGTAGTATACATATGGGATTTCTAGAAGAACTCCAAGTTAGTGACATGTCTCTGATATGTAGTCTCATTTACAATTAAATACATTGAGGATTATAAATGGTTGGTTGCTTGGCATACCGGATTAGATACAGATAATAGAATAAGTTACTTTGTCAGAGGTATTATGGACATGACAAGTAATATTTAGTAGACCTATTGCTTATAGCGCACTTGACTATGTAGAAGTAATAAGGCATGAACAAGAATTATATCAGAGGTAATATGGACTTGTAGACATTCCTAAATAAACTTGTTCAGAGGTAATATGGACTTGGCAAATTTATAAAACTCTATAAAGAGAGTCGATGCTACGAAATATTTCAGAGGTAATATGGACATGAATATTCCTTTGGGGTAAATTTGCTCAAAAATAATATGAACTTGGCAAATTTATAGAAATTTTATAGAGAGTAGATGTCGAAGAATAATTCAGAGGTAATATGGACATGACTATTCGTTTGACAGTATATTATTTCAATTTCAGCTGGGGAATTAAAAGAAGATGTCTTTAAAGCAGATTGACTTTAATGATGACTTTTAACAAAATTGAAGAATATAGGTTTAGTAATGATCTTATGAGAAAGATCCATAAGAATTGAAGATAATTCCACTAGGGGACTTTTAAGGATCCATTATTTATAGCTTATCTAGAACATCTGAATAAATATAATGGTTCGAAGCGGATGAAATGTTAATGTTAACATGTAGGTTATTCATTACTCTAGAAAAAAGATGTAAAAGTTGTACAAAACTTTACTGGGAATACAAACTATGTCTATTTGTAGTTTAGACATAATATTTCTTCAATAATTTGCCATTAATATGCATCATCAATAAATCTCTATTAGGCTTTGCTAGCCTATATGTTCCATTCGAATGCACCGATTAGAAAACAAAAGGTCCTTCCCATTTAGCTGCAAATTTTCTTTTGCTTTTGTGTGTCATTACCATAGGTCTTCTTACTGAAAGAACTAGGTCGCCGACTTGAAAAACTCGCTCCTTCACTTTCTTCTTGAAGGCTTTAGAAATATTGGCTTGATATAGCTCAATATGCTGTTGAGCCATGAGTCATTTCTCATCAAGTGCTTCCAATTCTTATAACCGCAGATGGTCATTGCCTTCAACTGTTAATTTATTGGATAGAGCAATTTTGGGAGAAGGAATTTGAATCTCCAAAGGATGAACTACTTCACTTCCGTAGACCAAGGAAAATAGTATTGTACTGGTTAGAGTCCGTACTGTAGTATGGTACGCCTAAAGTCATTCACCAAGATTCTCATTCCAGTCATGTTTATTAGATGAAACAAAATTTTTGAGCAACTTAATAATAGTTTAGTTAAAGGCTTCGGCTAATCCATTAGCTACGGGATTATGAGCTATAAAATCTATATTCTGAATTCGGTTCTTCTTACAAAACCAACAGAATTTATTGCTCACAAATTGTGGGCCATTGTCATGGACAATCCTTCGAGTTAATCCAAAATGGTAGATAACATAATATTTGATAAAACTAATCACGTTAGAAGTCTTCACTTCGACAAGTGGTATAGATTCTGCCCATTTGGAGAAATAATCTGTTATTGCTAGGATGAACTGATGTCCTCTAGAAGAAGGGGGACTGATAGGTCCAATAACATCCATTCGCCAAGCTTCAAAGGGCCATGATGCAGTCGTCAGATGTAGGAACTTTGAAGGTTGATATATAAAGTCACCATGAATTTGACATGCCTTGCATTTTCTTTTAATAGTCTATGGCATCAACCCCCATAGTAGGTGTAAACCCCAATCTTTTTAAAATATATTATTTTGTATTTTCTTAAATAATTATTTTGGATTTCTATCCACAAACATAGTCTTAGCCGTGGTAAATTTTGCTACGTAAGTAGAATAGAAAAGATGGCATGGCTAGTGCAATCGTGTGGCATGATTAGCATATTAGATGTACCCCTAAGTTTATATATTGTAATATTCATCTATTTTGAGAATTACTTTGTTCCTGGTTATATATTTCAATTTTATATTTATTTATTTCAGAAATATTGTTCAATTAATTTTTGTGTAGTAATAAAAGATTTCGATATTAAACAAGTATTTTTTTGATATAAAGTACATAAATACTTGCTACCAAATATTTTAAGTATTTTATGTATTTTAGGGATTTTAAAAGTATATGTATCTATAATCTCCTGATTTATGTGAGTTTATACTAAAATAAGATATATATTATGTATATCTATGTAATTGTGTGTACTCAGCTTATATCATATATTAGTATATTATATGTATTCATACTATGTTATACATTGAAACATTTTTGTTAAGAAATCATTGAATTTATTTTATTAGGAATTTTCCTGTTTTTCCAACTTATTAGAATAGGAAATAGAAAAAAATAAGAAGAAGAAGAGGAAGAACAAAGCTTACAAGATATTGGAAGCCAATATCTCCTGAGTCATCCTTTACTAAAATCCCTCGCACAAAGAGCCGTCAAAAATCGGGGGAAGAGAACGGTTAAGATCAGATTGAATCAAATAATTCAAATCAAATATTAAGAAAATCTACTAAAGATTTTCTCCAGAATTTGCTCTAACCAGCATCCAAGTTGCTGTCGATTGCAATGCAAATTTGCATTTAAGAATATATTTAAAACCTTTACTTTATATTCGATAGCCATCGAGAACTCCTCCCTTTCTCCATCTTGGCGACCCTACTAAGTCAATTTTTTTTACCTAGAACCAATTGCCTAGCCCCCCACATCTTGCGAACCTACTGTACACGGCTGGGACTGCCATCATCTCTGGTGATCATTAGAATAGCCCAAGAATAAAGAGGTTTCCCTATTTTTGTCAGTTTCAACTCCTAGGTACGCAACTTTGATGCCATACTTCTCACCCTGCGATCAATTAAATTTTGAGCAAATCGATCCTACGTATAGATGTATTGACCCTTTGCAAATCCCAGTAATTTGGTAGGGGAATAGTCTACCCACCTGTCCGAAAATTCGGTGCCAACATCGAATAAAAATTTGTCTCAAAAGTAGTTTTTAGAAAGCCTAAGTTCTCCAGTTTGGGAAGTAATTCTTGTTGATCTGCAAATTGTTTAACAATTTTGTTTGAACAAACTTTTAGGCAGCATATACACCTTCAAACTCTTTTTGTCGTTTCTGTTTTCATCGGTTATATGTTAAAAATCTGTTTCCCAAAGTTGGGAAAATAGTATTTAAAATATTAAGAATTTTAGAAAAATTCCCTGATACGGTGTGTGCCCCGACGAACCGGGCTATATGGTCATAACCCCTGAGCATCGAAAGACACGTATGAATGGTTTTAACATGTGGGATTCGATGGAACTCGATTTCATTGTGCGTGCACGACAAAATCGAGGTGTATCGGTCGAGATACCCAGTATCGGGCACTTTGCAAACTAGTCCATAACTTCATACACGTTCATCATCTTGAGACAAAACTTACCCCATCAGGATCGTATCATTTCTCTGGTCTTGTATGCCAGTTTTGGTCCGATTCTGAGAGGGTCGACCAAAATGCTATTTTGGCGGGCCTACGACCCGATCCAACAGGCGAATTTGTGCACGGCCCAACAGAATCCAACTTTGGACATACGATTTGGTTATTATCGTCAAACCGGACCCATAGACATATAGTTTGATGACTTTAGAGACCGTAGGTACTGGCACACTTTTCGGTGCAAAGTGGGTCCAACGGCGGACATCATTTTGATCCATAACTATGATTTTGCCCCCGTGTCTAGAATTGGACTTTTCGGTTAGCATTTTAAGATATTTCTTTTGTACCAAAAATGTTCATGATTTTTATTTCAGCATCCGAGGACGTTTGGTGGGAGTTGATCTTCACTACTCTTGGTTTCTTGACGATTCGAGTGATTGGACGTTTCCATTTTCTGCACACTAGCTCCAGGCAAGATACCTTGCCATTTGATGTCTATTTACTTTAGCTCATATTTCATATATTTACTTATTATTTAAATTTTTGTAATATAAAACTATCCTTTTAAATTATGTTTAGATGCAATTACTATTTGATTATGTCTTTATTATTTATTTATTTATATGCACATTAACCTTAGATTTAAGAGACCACCCTTATTTGTATTGTATTCATTGGCCTTGACATGGTTATGCCACGAAGTTGCGAGTCGCATATAGAACTCGGACATACGTAGCTGGCTGCCACTAGTACGTATAAGCCGCGATAGGATTAACCGATAATAGCATTGCATGACTAGTTTGACCTAGCGGTTAATAGAGGTTATGTGTTGTAAAGACAACATATAGGCATGGGGTAGGGAGGGAATTTCCTTAGCGTATGGGCTACCATGCACATTACCCTTGTGATTGTACGCTACACCGGAGATGAGGGTTGACGACCCCTTTATTTTATTGCTAGCCACTGACGTTTAAGGAAAGGTTATGCTTAAGGCCCCTATGCCCCAAGGGGGAATATGTTGATCCTATTTTAGCCAGAGAGCCCATGCGTTGGAGGTTTGTTCTTAAACTGCATTCCCTTACAATAGTTAGGCTACCTTATCCGCTAGGTATAGGTACTTTTGGTTTGGGTACTTATATATGATCGTGGCTTGGAATAGTAACTTGTCGCAGACTAGTTTGCCACACCTTGTCCTTGTTTGGTTGTAGGTGTGGTTCACTGCTTCGATGAGAATGTACTGAACCTTGTTGTGGTCCGGATACTATATCAGATTACGACATAGAAAGATACTTTATCATGGATTAGGGTGCCATCTCCTGTCCTTGTTTGGTTAGGGAGATGGTACGCTAATTCAAGGGTGGAGTATGGACCATGTTATGATCCGATTTGACTTATTATTGAGTAGTTTATATTCAGTATTATGGCATATTCTTTCTGTATCTTCTTACGTCACTGTGAGGACATGGTGATTCCTCCAGGTGTGTGTTCTTGATTTTTTATAGGTATTCTAGCCAAGGTCGTGATCTTCTCCATTCCTTCGAAGATGTGCTCTTGGATCGTCTTGCTATTTTTATAAATTTTTCCTTGTATATTTTTCTCTCATTTAAATTAGTTAGTAGTAGATTTGTCTCCATCCAACGTTTTATATAAAATGACAAATTCAAAGTTGATTTTATAATCTATTTATTCTCTTATTTGTGGATGAGATTAGTTGTCATGGTTTATTGCATTTTACAGCTTACATGTATTTTTTATTCGGCTGGCATATCTACATACCTAGTCCTACGTAATTTGGGACTGGGGCGTTACATATTTTTGTGGTAGCCCATGCAGGTCTACGATAAATTGTTTGGTTACTTTATCGTACCAAGCAAGCCTGTATATAGGATTAGAGTCTAGAATCTCATCCATATACTTGACCTTCTTCCTCGATTCCATTTTTGAACCCTCGCTTGACTCCCATGAGTTGCATCTTGCTTGATTCCTTCTATCGTAATTCTTATCCTTTCCTTCGTGCTTGATAAAGGTTAGGAAGGTGACTCATACTAGGTAGACATGTTTTACTGTCCCATCATACTACTAATTAACTCTTATAAGTTGGATAGAATGCCTCACGACCTAACACTCCCTTTGACCTTAACCAAGGCCTTAGATAAGAAGACAGTAGGATGACTTTATAGGCACAAACATCAGATGAGTTTTAGATTTTATTTGAAGAACTTGAAATATTCACACTTTCTTCATCTTTCCACGTACTCATAACTTTAATTATCTTGACTAATGTTGCTATTATAGCCTAGTTTTACAAGCTCATCCTTTTATCGAGCTTGTTCAAGACATAATATTTGGGTATGTCCACTAACATATTGTCTAATCAGAATCGGTGCATGATGGTCTGATCTACCTAGTGCACTTGGTCTGCTCTTCGATTATTTTACGTGGATTATGGTATAGTCAAACTTGCCCTTTAGGATCTCATCCGCAACGGTCTTGACAATTTCCTTTTGAACTATTAAATCACCCTTGAAACCTATATTTGTAATTCGATCCCATCTTCTTCGAACTCTTATTGTCTTTCGTCACCTATTTCGAAAAACAAACGCTCGTAGACACGAAGTATTCCCCTATGGCTATGAAAGCTATATATGCATAATCGTTTCCATCTATTCGAAATTGACGAACTATTTTCAAACATGAATCATATCCACCGTATCATAATATCTATTACGTCGTGTAGTATTCTTTTATAATCAAGGATCAAGGTACAATTTCACGACTTTGAAATTTACTAACCTCACGTGCTTTAGTTTCTAGAGTGAATAGTTGTAAGCCCTTCTAAATTTTAGGATTTACTAGGATTATCGATTGAATAGGATAAATTGGTTTACGTTAGGATGATAAATTAGTGCCTCATGAACACCCACTTTCTATTTAGATTATTTGGTGTCCCTGACCGTGACATTGATATTCAGAACATGAGACCAGCTATTACCTTCCAACAAATTTCATATGCAATGTTATTGTCGGGGCATAATTTTCGATAGAAAACTGAGAAAATAAAACAATTATAAAAACAACGTTTCAATGCAATACTTCAAAGAAGATGCACAATAGAGATCCTAGGAGGATTCTGGATTACGATAATCTAAGAAGATTTAATAACAGTAGCAAACGACAGTAGCACTTCTAAATAGAAGGTACGAATCAAAATGCTAACAACAGCATCGATGACAGGCGAAAGATGGAAGATGGCCTGCTGGGGTGAATGATCACCATTGCTCAAAGCTTAATTTGCCCCACAAGAATAGCTTCCATGAACCAGCAAGTACGTCGGAGAACTCTGCTCTTCTTACTCCTCGGATGGCAGCGGACTCCTGCGGCGCTAAGTGACGCTGGTACAACGCTACTCTTCTCTCTCAAAGTCTGTAGGAATTCGTAAGGAATTCTAAACTCTGTACTTGTATTAAAAAACACTTCTGTATTATATGTTCTATTACTTGTGCCCCTACTGTGAGAGAGAAGAGAGCCTTATATAAGCCTGTGCAGTAACTGTCCAATTAGCAGAATGTTCGGGACGTAGGAAAAATCGTCCCAAACATGTTGTAACCGCTCAAATCATATATAGACACGATCTTAGTCAACTTGCGCACAGCATGCGCAACTTGCGCCACCTATGCAACTAGCACACTGCGGGCACATCACCACTTGTGCCACACTATGCCACACGCACCACGCACAACCCGCACATTGTGCTACTTGTGTAACGTGTGCCACTTGCGCACTGCATGCAACCTGCACAAGCCGTGCAATGCACACACTGTGCTACTCGTACATCGTGAACTTGTGCACCACTCGTAACCTGCACAAACCGCACAATGGACGCAATCGGTTGCGTAAGAGGCTCGCACAATGAGCGCAAATTAAGCACACTATGCGCCTAGCGACGATGCTGACGTGCTAAGTGTAAAGTACGCCAACAAAATGCCACATTACGCCTCATGAGCCCTTTAGCCCGAGTCCGAGTCCGAGTCGCTAAGCCCCTACGGGGCTTAGCTCCAATAGAAATAAATTTCCCAAGAGCAAAAATGATGAATGCTTTATTGTTGATTTAGCCATTTTTCCATTAGAAAAATACCCCCACATGGCACACCCATGTGCACTTCACACCATCACACCACATTTGCATCTCTAAAGAGCATAACTAATATATAGAGATACAACTCCTTTGGCCTAGCCGACGTGGGACTAAAATTCTAAAACAAAAGGCCAAACAACAACAATCCCCCACATATCTCTATATATGTGTTTGAGTGTTCCCCACAGTAACTGTCCATCATGCGTTAGGAGAGATGTCGCTGATGACTTGAATATTCCCGCATGGGTCAAATAACAGACTATAATATAAGAATGGACTAAGCCTTGAAATCTGTACCATAGCTAAAATTCTTTCCACTCACATAATATAGTTACATGCGCTTCTGGCTACATATTAAAGGCCCTATGCCAGCTTAGTTTCAGTGTATAATTTTTGGCGTCTACAAGTTTACCCTCAAGAGAGGCCTGATATCTCTTTCCATACACAATAGGTGAGTTCTTTCACTACAAGAAAAATGACCTTTCTTGATGGTCAATTTATTGACGTATGGTCAAAACCGTCAAGGAAAGCAGTTATCTTGACGGTTTTAGACATACGTCAACAAAACACCCATTTTTCTGTTATATATTAAAATTTGACCATATTACTTGACGGTTTTATACAAAGCGTCAAGAAAACCCATTGCATTACTTGACGGTTTGCTGATAACCGTCAAGTAATGCATGTGCAAAAAAAAAAGGCGCGCACATTTCAGATGCCATTTTCGTAATTTTTTCAAAAAAAAAATTTTCTTGACGGTTTTAACAAAATTTGGGAATCGAGGGTTTCTTATATATTTCACATCCACATACTTCTTTTCCTCCTTCCCCCATCCCTCTCCCTCTCGAGCTCCCCCTCCGGTGGAAGTCTTCCCCCGGCCGGCGAACCCCGACCGGCGACCGAGCCTGTAAGTCTCCCCCTCTCCTCCGCCCTCTTCCCTAGCTTCTTTTCCGACCATCTCGTCAGCCACCCCGACTTCCACAGCCCTCCCGACCGTGCCCTAACCCTGTTCTCCGGCAATCCGCCGTCTCCCCTCTCATCCCCGCAGCCGACTTCAAGCGTTCCCTCTTCCCCCTTCCTTTCCGACCCCGATTTTCTCCACAGCCCTAAACCCCTTTCCCATGTTCTTCATCCCGACCCCCCCGGAAACCCTAGCTCCGGTGAGCTCTTCGGCTCAGTCCCGACCCGTCGGCTTTTCCCGTGCTTCCCCGCAGAGCCGACCTTGCTGCCCGTGCTTCCCGTGGACGCTTCCCGTTCCGTGCGTGCTTCCCGTAGCCGACCCGATGATCGCAGCCGCGACACGGCGAGGCGACGTCCGTGTCCGCACACGTAGCACGAGTCCGAGGCGTCCCTTCGGATTCCGACTTGCCCTTCGGTATATTTCTGAAACTCTTGGGTTGGTTTTGCTATTTCATATATGCGTGTCGATGATGATTGGTCTGTGTCTCCTACAATTAGGAGACACACGTTCTGATGCTATCGTTTGGGTTCTGCAAATTGGTTGGAACGATCCTCATATCCATGTATTTTCTGGAATAGAGTTTTATAGTGCTTGTGAGAACGTTCTCAGCTTGTTATCATTTGTGATTCATTTTCTTTGGGGAAGTAGGATAAGAAATTTTAATATAATATAAGTTTTATGAATCAGTGAAATGTAATAGAACTATACGTTAGCTAGGATTTTTTTTAGAAAAGTCAATGTTTTGAGAATAAATTGGGGAATCACACACCTAAAGAAACACAAGTAGGGTTGAAAAATATCAGCAAGTTGGAGGGCCATATGATTTTGCCTTTTTAGACTCTTGTTCCATTTGTAGTCAACAAAAGTATGTGTTGTTCTTGTACTAATACTAGATGAGTAATTTTCAAGGAACTGCAAGAGAACAATTTAGAAGGAACCCACTTTACTGATATGTGCCAACTGACAAGGCTATGGTTTTTGTGTGTTCCATGATTCCTTTCAATGTGGTGACTTACATGTGTATTTACCTTCATTGCTTGTTCCTTACCAACTTTGTTTCTTCAGTTATATGAGAAACAATATCTTAACAGGAAACATACTTGACAACATTGGAAACTGTACCAAGTATTTAGATGAGCTTTAATTCATATTGATTTTGTTTTAGTTAAACAACTAACTATTATCTATGTCAATAGAAGCAAGTTATATCATTTATCTAAGAAATTTTCCTAAGAAGGCCCAGTATTTAGAAGGATATTTGGAAGGTGATATCCATGTTTAAAATAAGGTTGAGGATATTATGCGGGACTGGTAATTAAATTGATATGGCTTCTTCATCAAAACAAGTTAAATACTAGTGATGTTCTTCTTAAAATGTATATTAATTGTGGTAACATATGTTTAGTCCTAGCATCATGAGGTGGTACGTCTTCTACAACAATTTAGTCCTAACTCAGAAGGAAAAAAAGTAGCAGGAAAGGGAGCAAGACCAACAGCAACAACATACCCTTGAAATATTATGTGCATATTCTAGAACTGTTTGGTTTGTTTCATGAGTGAAGGTAACAACAAAAAATTCTTAAAAATAAGCCCTTGGGTAGGACATAAATATTGTATATAGGCATTCCTCGATAAAATTAAGAAACAATTGGCTCCAAGTACTCGTTATGCATATGAAGTAGGACATAATAGAGATGCAAGGTTAGGCCTTAGGTGCAAGGTCAGCCTTGACATTCTAAATGGTCGAGACATCAGTCTTGAAGGACTTGGCGAGGATAACATCATTGATGCCTTTAGCAAAGACAACTCCATAAACTTGAAACAACTATACATCAGCTATCCCATATAAAGGATTCTCTATTTGGCTCGATAAACTATTTTCTGTTCATCATAATTTTAGATTTCAAACAACTTTATAGTTATAGTTTCATAATCCACATATAGTACTCATACTACACACATCATGAGATTGTTTGATGTATTTTTAAACTTACATAGTGCTTTATTATGTGTTTTCCCACATAATTAATGTCCTGTAGGAGGATACTACCAATACCACCCAATTTGTATTGTTCTTTCTATTAGTTAATATTTTATTCAGACACATTTCTAAACTAGGAAGTTGTTTATTGTCTTTCACGTAGCAATTTTAAGGGCTCCATTTGCATCTTAATTGGAATCTATTCATTTTCCCTTTCTTCTTACATATGCCAACTAGAGTTATATGATTGGTACTTGAAATTTGTTGCAAGATTTATGTGCAGGGTGCATTGGGCCATCAGACCATCACCTTACCTTTTGCTTTCTTCTAATGATGTGATAAATATACTTCCCCACGAACTTGCTAGTTTTCTTGATATGTCCATAAGACTAGATGCAATATTTCATTTATGAAAATATTGAACTAGAACTACATAGTTTTATAATGTTACAGGTGGATGTGGCAATGAAGCTATCTAAAATGGAAGAATTCATAGGTGGATCTTCATTAATCTTTACCAATATTAGAGAATCCTCTAATATGTATCTGGTTAGCCTAATGCTTCGATAATACATAAATCTTTATCAATTATGTCACACAGGCTGTTGGGCTTGAAGGCGATCTGTGCAAGCAGGAGGATGTGGCAAGAAGTGTAGAAACAACCATCAAACATTTTCGTAAGCTAGATATTCATGTTAACGGAGCATCAGGCAATGGAGGATTTGTCACCTTGGCTTTCGAACATGTGAGTATACTTTGTTGCATGTTGATATGGTATAACATCTATTATACTTTCTGGCTCAATTTACTTTTGAAGTACATCAGTATAATTCTCTCCACTATACTTCAGTCACGAAGCACTTGTTGAGTTGTCTTTTTGTGCAACATTAGTTGGTGGCTTATCCTCTAGAAAATAATATGTAGCTTTTTTCAAATTGCAAGCTGGTGACTAAGATGGGGAAGCCTACTGGCTAAGGCCTTTGGCGTGTTAGGGAGATGTCAAGGTTCAAGGCTGCAATAGTTTTTAGAAATTTCCCATAAAAATTAAAATAATGTAAAATGGGAAGTGACTCATAAAACTGAGTCCATTTGTGAAGCCAGTCATTTTTGGGGAACTAATTATGATATTAGGGTCAATGGAATTACATCATGACCTATTGAAGGCACTCCTGGACTTATAAAACTTGACCCATTCTTCTTGGTCATGCATGCTACCTTTCATGCTTAATAAAATAATATACCGGTATCTATGTCATGGACAACTGAAGATTAAAGTTTCAACTCATCCTTACATGCTGATTTCATTCTCAAATATCCCTTTTTGCCAAATTGGAAAGCTTAGAGCACAAGAGAAATATTGAGCACTCTAATCTTAGTTATGTCATGTATGCATCCATGCATGTTAGTTTGCATTATGTATTGTATATGTTGAGTCATACATAAATTTTCTTTAAGCCCTTAGTATGTGATTCTTTGTTTGTTCTTGACAATAACCAGGTTGTTCTCCTTCGTCCACAATCCTGAGAAAACTCTTGAAGGAAATCAAGCTCATATTATCACCTTGAGGATCATCATCATAATTATGGTCATGCTTGTGATTCTTTGTACTCTTCTTCCTCCAATCTTGAGAAGAATTTTTGTATACTTTGTATATATCATTCTTGGATGTTTGTGATGTACAAACTTTGTATTTGTGATCAATAAAAAGATTGTGTATTATAATATTATGTGTGTGTTGTAACTGGCATATATTGATATTATGTGTGTTTGGTAATTGGATTCTGGAATATATTGATATTATTGTAAACATGTTTATCTTGACGATTGCAAAACGTCAAAAAAAATTCATTTCTTGACGGTTTTTAAACATCAAAAAATATTTTCCTTGACGGTTTTTTCCCGTCAAGAAAGACTTTTCTTGACGGTCATTACCCGTCATCTAGGCCCCCGTCAAGAAAAGTCGACACTTTTCTTGACGGTTTTTTGTTTGTTTTCTTGACGGTTTAAAACCGTCAAGACAAGCTTGTTTCTTGACGGTTTAAAACCGTCAAGAAAACAAATAAAAAACCGTCAAGAAAAGCGTCGACTTTTCTTGACGGGGGCCTAGATGACGGATCCAAAACCGTCAAGAAAAGTCTTTCTTGACGGGGAAAAACCGTCAAGAAAAGCCATTTTTCTTGTAGTGTTTGTTAAAGATACATGGCATGAAGCGCTTTCCTTGCGGTGCTACGCCGCTATGACATGGCCTAAAGCCGAGGCCTTACCCCGTATCGGAAACCTCATCGTAGTGCCATACTACTGTAGCATGAGGTCACTGCCTCTTTGTAGTGCCATACTACCCAGCATGAAGCCTTAGGCTCCTTTGCGGTGTTACGCCGCAACGATATGGCTTACAAGACCGAGGCTTTACCCTTATTCGGTTACCTCATGTGGTGTTGTGCCACTGTAACATAAGGAAACCCTTTTCTATGTAGTGCTGACTACACCCTCTTTCATTTCAACGTACATCATTAGGCTACCTGCCTATTTGTGGCGCTACGCCGCTGTGACTTGGCTCATACAGCCGAGGCATTACCCCTTTCGGGAACCTCATGGTAGAGTCATGCCACAGTAGCATGGAGTTTCACTCCTTGTAGTGCTGCACTACCGTGCTTCCTATAAAGCACACCAGACATTCACTCTGCCTGAGAACTCATTAAGGCGTTTAAGCCAACCTTCCCACAAGATCCATTTTTCGTAGAAAACAACAGTAGACAACAGTGGTTGTAGGTCCGTAACCTCTCCATGCCACAGATGACAAGTACCTACCGTTCCTGATATTCTTCCGGTTAATAGTCCTCCCTTGAACCAAAAGCTAGATGCCTAGTAGATTTCTCTTTGAACTAATAGCATAAAACTTTATGGTATAAATGTAATAACACAATATCAGAATGCCGTCAAGCCCATTTTATAAGCTGTGTCATCGACCAGCTGGCGCTTGAGGCCCATAGTGAACGGATCCGGCAGGTTCTTCTGACTCCGAACATCAATCACTGCAATAACACCCCTCGTGATGAGATCGTGTACTGCCCTGTGCTTCAACCGTACAGTCCTCTTTTTCTTATTGAAGAGGTCATTTGATGCCACCGCCTCAGTCGCCTGGTTGTCGCAGTATATCGATATCGTCGGTATTTATGCCCCAACCACTGGAAGATCATACATGAGCTCCCGAAGCCATTCTGCGTCCTCCGTTGCGGTATCAAGTACAAAGAACTCAGATTCCATGGATGACCGCGAGAGCATAGTACGCTTCTTCGATTTTCACGATATAGCAGCTCCACCCATTGTGAAAATGTATCCACATGTGGACCTCTTGCTCTCCACTTCTGAGCACCAGCTGGCATCGCTAAAGCCTTCCACTACCGACGGATCTCTATTGTAGTACAGTGCATATGTCTGAGACTTCTTGAGATATCTCATAATCCGTTTCATAGCTTTCCAGTGCTCAATGCCTGGGTTGCTCGTGAAACGACTCAGCATTCCTACGGTAAAAGCTATGTCAGGCCTTGCGACAGTAGTAGCATACATCAAACTCCCAATTACGCTTGCATACTCCAGCTTTCTGACACTTTTCCCAAAATAAGGCTTCAGCTTCAGATCACACCTGTATGGCGTATCGATCCCTGGAAGATCTTGATACCCGTAATGAGTGATCATCTTCTCAACATAATGAGACTGTGACAGCGCTAGTCCAGTGTCTGTCCGGATGATCTTGATCCCTAAGATCACATCAGGTTCCCCTAAGTCCTTCATACTAAACTTGCTCGAGATGAACTTCTTTGTCTCCGTAACACAGCCTATATCCGTACCTAGGATCAGCATGTCGTCCACGTACAGACAAACGATCACACCTCTTCCATCAGCAAACTTTATGTAAACACACTTGTCCGTCTCGCTGAACATGTAGCCATTTGACCTTATAAACTTGTCAAATTTCTCATGTCACATCTTGGAAGCTTGTTTAAGACCATACAAGGATTTTACCAACTTACAGACTTTGTCTTCAAGACCCTTAACGGCAAATTCCTCTGGCTGTTGCATGTAAATCTCTTCGGTCAGCTCGCCATTTAGGAAAGCCGTTTTCATATCCATCTGATGTATCACTATCCTATGTATTGCTGTGAGAGCAACCAACATTCTGATGGTGGTCATCACGGCTACTGGAGCATACGTGTCAAAGTAGTCGATCCTCTACTTCTGAGAAAACCCTTTGGCTACCAGCCTAGCCTTGAACTTGTCAATAGTTCCATCTGCTTTCATCTTTTTCTTGAAGATCTATTTGTATCCGATGGGTTTCGCTCCTTCAGGAAGATCAACCAACACCCATGTGTTATTTGAGGTGATGGAATCAATTTTATAATCAATCGCCTCCTTCTAGAAAACCACATCTCTAGTCTTCATCGCCTCATCATAGGTAAGCGAATCTTCTTCCACATGATAGGTGACAAAGTCACTTCTAAGTCCTTCGGCCTCCTCACATGCTTAACTGACGGCTCTGCTAGTTCTGGTTCAACAACAACATCTTCTTGGACTACATCCTTATTGAAGGCATCAGTTTCTTGCGCACCCTCATTGTTCTCCGGTATATCCGCAAGAACAATATTCTTGTGCCTTACAAATTATCTTCAAAATATTCTGCATCACAAGATTCAATGATATGATTTGACTCAATATCAAGAAATCTTCGAGCATCACTCTTCTCAGCATACCCCAAGAAGATCGTCTTTGTAGTCCTTATCCTAAGCTTCTGAATTTTCAGATCTGAAAGCTTGACATATGCCAAACACCCCCACACTCGAATGACATTCAAGTTAGGTCTGACCTTGAACCAGAGTTCATGAGGAGTAATGTCTGAAGTTGCATGAGTCACTCTATTTAGAATATAAGTGGCCGTCAATGCAGCTTCTTCCCAGTAGCACTTTGGAAGACCCGTAGTCAACAATATTGAGTTAATCATTTTTGTTAACGTTCTGTTTTTCCTCTCTGCTACTCCATTTGATTGAGAAGAGTATGGAGCCATAGTCTTATTGACAATTCCATGTTCTTTACAGAACGATGCGACTTCATGAGACCTGTACTCTCCACCTCGATCACTTCTTATTCTCATGAGTTATTATCCAGTCTGTCGCTCAACTTCGACCCTGAACTCCTTGAACTTCTCGAATGCTTCGTCTTTCACCTTCAGCAAGTAGACAAACGCGTACTTTGAGAAGTCATCGATGAAGGTTATGAAATACTTCATCTCGTCCTTTGTAGAGAATTATTTGAAGTTACAGATATCAGAGTGTACCAACTCCAGAAGATCTGTACTTCGATAAACCCGATGAAAGAGTTTTCTTGTGATCTTTTTTGAGCACAAACTTCACATTTCTCTACCTTACCCCCACAGTTGTAGATAAGTCCTAGACTAGATATTTTGTTTATTCGTTTACAATGAACATGTCCTAGCCTATTCTGCCACAACTCAAGAGTATAAGCAGAAGAAGTAATTGCATTAATTACATTGGACTGATTTACAAGCAGAATTTTGAACATTCCTTCGGTATAAAAAGCTTTCTCGAAATATATTCCCTTAATAGACATCACCATCTGGCAAGCATTGATGTCCATCCTGAGACCTGTATTGCAGAGTAAGCCTCCCTTGATCAGGTTCTTTGCGATAACAAGTACATGCTTCACACCTTGAAGCGTCAGAGACTTCCTCGAAGTCAGCTTCAAAACCACCGTCCTGATGTCGAGCACTTTAGCTTGTGTCTGGTTTGCCACAGAGTTCCAATAGTTAAACCTCGGAGTTCCAATAGTTAAACCTCTAGTTGCCGGGGCTAGAGCTGATGATTGGTACATCTGACTGTGGGACCGCTTCCTACCTCCGGTCCTATCCACGATCCGCTGGGAGGTGTACTCATGCCTCCTAGCTGCCCTCAATACTACATCGAACGTCTGGTGTTTAAACTACTCAACTGCTAGTAAAATCTCCAAATGCAGCCCCTGATGGAACCGTTGGGCCCTATCAAACTCGGTTGCCACCAAGGTGGGGGCAAACCTACTGAGTCTAGAAAACTCAGATGCATAACCATCGACTGTTCTGCCTCCTTGCTTCAGGTTGGTAAACCTCGTCTACAAGTCATACCGAGCCACAGTATCAAAATACTTCGTCTGGAATCTCTCTCTGAACACTGCCCAAGCAATGGATGCCACTAATCCCTCGGCCTACGCCGCCCACCAACTGCGGGCAAGATCTAACAACTGCAGACGTACTACGGCCACCTTCTCGTTTTCTGGAGTCCTGGCTGCTTCTATAATCACTTCGGTATCTTGAAGCCAAGCATCCGCAGCGATCGCATCTTCGCTGCCGTCGAAGAATGGAGGGTTCAGGCGCTTGAAGCTGTTGGCCGCGCTATTACCCTGATGACCACCCCGGGTCAAAGCATCCATCACTGCCTGGTGCAAGGCATCTCCACGCTGGTCTTGGAAAGCTATCAAGGTCCTGACGAGTCCTACCAAAGTGCCGTCATCATGTTCTACTGGTTGAACTGGCTGGACTGGTGGCTCTCCGCCAGAAGGCACGACTCTAGAGGCTACTCCGGAATGCTGGGCTTGATGTCCAGGTTGCTGCTGGTCCGCGGGAGGTGCTCCGCCTTGCTGGTCAGTAGGACCACGAACAATGTCGCTGAAGAAGACGACATAGGGAACAATAAGGAAGGACCAGGACAGATCAACGATACAAGCATATGATCAGGACAAGAATCCAGGGATTCAGAAGATACGAGCAGAGATCAAGGACGAATACTGATTGAGACATCTATTCGGTAAACCCTTACATATCTTGATTTACAAGACCTGCATGGGCCACCACTGAAACCATTCAAGTAGCCAGACTACAACCCTTAAACCAAACAAGGACCGGGGTTACAATCCTTCACCAGAATGGAAATCCGTCTCAAATACTATGGATAAGGTAATAAGACAATAAACGAAGAGAAGACACAGAACTTCTCCAGGAGCCAGGTTACAACCCTTAAACCAAACAAGGACCGGGGTTGTAACCCTTCGCCTGAACAGAACTGGACTCCTGATCTTTATTGTTAAGGCCATTATAGATAATCATGTTGCTGAAGTAAGATAGAATATGACAAGCATGGTACGGGGTACAAATAAGACAATAACCAAAAGGAAGACACAGAACTGCTCCGAGAGCCAGGTTACAACCCTTAAACCAAACAAGGACCGGGGTTGTAATCCTTCGCCTGAACAGAACTGGTCCCCCGATCGTTATTGTTAAGGCAAGCATCAATAATCGTGTCTTATCACGATCTTGCACAGGATCAGGATAAGACTAGGCTGGAATAACTTCATCCAATCAATCACGGCCAATCAAAAGTACGGCTTGATACTTTAACTAGCTAGGGTTATCACAGGCCTAGTTACTAGCAAGATACAATGAGATTATTTCAACAGCCATAAGCCCTGCAGACCATCCAAGTTATCCAGGTCGAATGTCCATTTATGAAGGATGCACCACATGACTGTGTGCTGGAAGTGTGCCCTACTCGTCGGTAGGCTACAAGTCAGCCAAGGAAAATAAAACCAAAATGACATGCTGACATAAGACCAAGTCAGCCAAGGCCATACGCTCAGTGTAAAAGTCATACGCTCGGGTCAGGCTACGCTCAAGTCAAGCTACGCTCAGGTAAGCCTACGCTTAGGCAAGCGTATGAGCTCCATACGACCCCTTGTCACACAAGTGAGCGTATGCAAGACATACGCTCCAAAAAGGCAGCGTATGAACTTCATACGACTCCTTGTCACACAAGCGAGCGTATGCAAGACATACGCTCCAAAAGGCAGCGTATGGACTCCATACGACTCATGGCTATCCAAGTGAGCGTATGCAAGTCATACGCTCCAAAAAGGCAGCGTGTGGACTCCATACGACTCATGGCTATCCAAGTGAGCGTATACAAGTCATACGCTCCAAAAAGGCAGCGTATGGACTCCATACGACTCCTTGTCAAGCAAGCGAGCGTATGCGAGTCATACGCTTCCAAAAGGCAGCGTATGGACTCTACTGTGCTGTGCTAAAGAGCGCGCACAGCTCAGTAATGCAAGCTAAAAAGGTCGCGCACTGCTCACTGTCTTCTCCAAACAGCAGGAACTCCATGGTTGAACCCTAAGCTTCCAAAGTCCATAACTTGGTCAAAACAAGTCCAAATCCAACTTTCCAAAGGTCAAAATTAGGTAGAAAGAAATTCTCTACCACATGGAACCATCAAAACTTGAAAACAAGGGAATTTAATAGATCAAAACCATGAAAATCCAAAAATGACTAAATTCTAGATCTACAAAAATCCAAGCTTCAAAATAGAAAATGACAAGTTCTAATGTGGATTAGAAAGTTACAAAGAAGAGGTTAGAACAATAAAAATGGTAGGTTTCTTCATGAAGCAAGATTACACTTGCCTAGGCTAGGGTTTTCTTGGTTGGTGGTGGAGAGTAATGAAGAAGAAAGGAAATAATGAGGAGAGAGAATGAGAAGAGGTTAATAAATGGAGTTGGTTGTGGTAGGTAGGGGGTTCACCCTTGGTTCATGATGAACCAAGGCTAATCAAGCCTAGCCGAACCAACCCAAGCCAACCCAAACCAAGATGAACCATAGCCAATACGAGATAAAATACGTACACGTATTCTTAAATACGTAATACGAACAACAGGCATTATAACTCTACCCACCTTAAAAGAATTCCGTCCTCGGAATTTAATTAAGATGTTAGAGAGACTAGAACAAGTTATACTAATTATATGTAAACTATAACTAGGCAAGCAATCACTCATTCAAGCAAGGAATCGAAGACATGAGGCATAAGGATGACATTATACCTCATGAGTCAAACAAGTCGGGATACCGCGATCGGATATCTTCCTCACGCTCCCACGTTGACTCCCCCGAAGAGTGATGACCCCAAGCAACTCGGACTAACTTGATAGTCTTGTTCTTGAGGATCTTCTCTCTCCGGTCCAATATAGACACGGGCCTCTCCTCATACGAAAGGTTGGTACCAACAACCAATTCCGAATGATCCAGGATGTGGCTCGGGTCCGGGATATACCGTCGTAATTGGGATACATGGAACACGTCATGCACCTCGCTAAGCGACGGCGGAAGAGCGAGACGATAGGATACATCTCCTACTCGTTCTAGGATATCGAACGGCCCTATATACCTAGGACTAAGCTTTCCCCGTACGCCGAAACGAATGACGCCACGGTTGGGCGAAATCCTCAGGAATACATGATCGCCGACCGAAAACTCGAGAGGGCGCCGATGAGAATCGGCCCAATGACGCTGGCGATCTTGGGCAACTCGAAGATGATCTCTGACCCTTCTGACCACTTCAATGGTCTGAGCAATCAATTCTGGACCAAGCATCTGTCTTTCTCCAACATCATCCCAGGATAGCGGGGATCTGTACTTCCTGCCATACAGCACCTCGAACGGGGCCATCTGGATACTGGCCTGGAAACTATTATTGTACGAGAATTCCACCAGGTGCAAGTGATCTTCCCATGAACCACCGAAGTCAAGTGTGCAAGACCGCAACATGTCTTCAAGAGTCTGGATTGTGCGCTCTGACTGACCATCTGTCTGCGGATGATATGCTGAACTGAACTGGAGATGAGTCCCTAAACTCGCCTGCAGGCTACGCCAAAAGTGCGATGTAAATCTGGAATCTCGGTCCGAGGTGATGCTAACTGGCACACCGTGCAATCTGACAATCTGTCTAAGATACATCGCCACTAGCTGAGCCGTCGACTGACCAACTATGAATGGAAGAAAGTGAGCCACTTTCGTGAGCCGGTCAACTATAACCCAAATAGCATCTCTACCAGCTGGGGATCTAGGTAATCCAGTCACGAAATCCATGGTCACATGCTCCCACTTCCATTCTAGAATCGGTAAGGACTGAAGAAGTCCAGCCGGTCTCTGATGTTCAGCTTTAACTTGTTGGCAAACCAAACACCGAGAGACAAACTGAGCTATCTCCCACTTCATGCCATTCTACCAGAAATGCTGTTGGATATTACGGTACATCTTCGTACTGCCCGGATGGATGGAATACTGCAAACTATGAGCTTCTGCCATGACCTCCTGCCGGATATCTCCGCTGGGTACACAAATACGCTTACCATGTCGAAGTGTACCATCCTCATGAACGTATAACTCTGGTCTTCGTCCCGCCTCACACTCTGCTCTGAGTCGCTGAAGCTTGAAATCTTCCGACTGCGCCATCCGGATCCTCTCGACTATAGTGGACTGAACTTGCATACTGGCCATCAAGGCCACACTGGAAGGGAGAACAACTTCAATATCCATTTTCTGAAGATCTGCTAACAGCTCTGGTTGCGATGTTAGAAAATAAGCTCCCGCTCTCCTGCTCAATGCATCTGCAACAACATTGGCCTTTCCAGGATGATACTGCTGATTGACATCATAATCCACAAGTAGCTCCAGCCATCTCCTCTGACGCATGTTAAGATCTTTCTGGGTGAAAACATATTTCAGGCTCTTGTGGTCGGTGAAGATCTCCACCCTATCTCCATACAAATAGTGCCTCCACAACTTGAGTGCAAACACCACTGCTGCCAGCTCCAAGTCATGGGTTGGGTAATTCCTCTCATGATCACGAAGTTGCCGTGATGCATAAGCTATTACCTTCCCATGCTGCATCAGAACACATCCTAAACCTCTGCCTGAAGTATCACAGTATACCGAAAAACCTCCGGTCCCATCAGGAAGCATGAGAATAGGAGCCGTCATTAAGCCTCGCTTCAACTTCTCAAAAGATTCCTGGCACTCTGCTGTCCAAGCAAACTGTGCATCCGTGCTGGTCAACTGGGTCAGCGGCGCTGAGATCCGAGCGAAGTCTGAAACAAATTGCCGGTAGTAGCCAGCCAATCCAAGAAAACTACGAACCTCTGCAACTGTGCTGGGCACCGGCCATGACTCAATGGCCACGATCTTCTGAGGATCCACTTCTACTCCTCCTCTGGTGATGATATGACCCAAGTACGAAATGCGATCGAGCCAGAACTCGTATTTACTGAACTTGGCATATAACTGGTGCTCCCTGAGTATCTGAAGAATAACCCTGAGATGTTGCTCATGCTCTGCCTCATTCTTGCTGTAGACCAGAATGTCGTCTAGGAATACGATCACAAACTGATCCAAGTAAGGCATGAAAATGCGATTCATGAGGTCCATGAATACTGCCGGTGCATTGGTTGCTCCAAATGGCATAACAAGGAACTCCCAATGCCCGTATCTCGATCTGAAAGCTGTCTTCGGGATGTCCTGCTCTCTGACTCTGATCTGATGATATCCTGAGCGCAAGTCAATCTTCGAGAATACAGCTGCCCCTTTAAGTTGATCAAACAAGTCATCTATCCTCGGGAGAGGGTATCTGTTCTTGATTGTCACTGAGTTCAAGGTACGATAATCTACACATAATCTGGACGTACCATCCTTCTTTTTCACAAGAAGCATCGGGGCTCCCCAAGGCGATCCACTAGCACGAATGAATCCCTTGGTTCTAAGCTCTTCAATCATCTTGTACAAGATCTCCAACTCTGATGGTGCCATCCTGTAGACTCTCTCTGACACCGGGGCTGTCCCGGGAATCAAGTCTATGGTGAACTCAATCTCCCGCTCTGGCGGCATACCTGGAAGCTCTTCTGGAAAAACATCTGGGAACTCTTCCACTATCCTGGGCAATTGAACTGCTGCTACTGCCATCCGCAATACTGGAGGAGAAGGCTCAACCTCGCCTCGAGAGAAAGAAAACTCTGGCTCTCCTGGAATGCTAAAAAAACCCTGCCAATGTGGCAGTCTATCCTAGCATACTGGTCCCTCAACCAATCCATCCCTAAGACTACATCATAATCGACCATCGGAAATTCTATCAATCTAGCGGGAAACTCTCTACTGCTAACTACGATTCGACACGAGGAAAATACTCTATCGACTCCCACAAGTCCGTTACCAGTGAGTATATTGAGCCTTACTGATAACGACTCGGGCTCCAATCCTATCCGTGTCGCGAATCGTGCAGACATAAATGAATGCGATGCACCAGAATCAAATAAAACTGAAGCCGGAAAGGTGTTGACAAGAATAGTACCTGCCACTACCTCACCTGGTGTAACTCCTTCTTCTCCCATGGTCAAGGCCAGCACTTGACCATGTCCTCTAGGGGCAGGTCCCCTCTGCTGAAAATTCCTCTGCCTGCTCTGGATCAGGGCTTGGGCCTGAGCATACTGCTGCAGTCTCTGCTGCTGGAATGCCTGGGCCTGCGTCAGCAATGGCCTCGGGAGCGGGTACTGCAACTGCTGCTGCTGCTGGACTGGCGCTGGTCCTCTAACTGAAGGACCAGAAAAAGCTGATGAACTCCCCCTGTTCGGGCAGTTCCCAACCCTGTGGTCCGGGGCACCACAAACCAAGCACAATCCCTGTGCTCTGCGACAATCTGACACCACATGCCCTGGCTTCCCGCAGTGTGAACATCCCACTGCGGAAGACTGCTTCTGCTTCTGTTGCTGAGGGTGCGTCGGGGTAGAATGCTGAACCGACGTCACCGAGGCCGCCCGCCACGGAGTTCCAATAGTTAAACCTCTAGCTACCGGGGCTGGAGCTGATGATTGGTGCATCTGACTGTGGGACCGCTTCCTACCTCCGGTCCTATCCACGATCCGCTGGGAGGTGTACTCATGCCTCCTAGCCGCCCTCAATACTGCATCGAACGTCTGGTGTTCAAACTGCTCAACTGCTAGTAAAATCTCTAAATGCAGCCCCTGCTGGAACCGCTGGGCCCTATCAAACTCGGTTGCCACCAAGGTGGGGGCAAACCTACTGAGTCTAGAAAACTCAGATGCATAACCATCGACTGTTCTGCCTTCTTGCTTCAGGTTGGTAAACCTCGTCTACAAGTCATACCGAGCCACAGCATCAAAATACTTCGTCTGGAATCTTCCTCTGAACACTGCCCAAGCAATGGGTGCCACTAATCCCTCGGCCTGCGCCGTCCACCAACTGCGGGCAAGACCTAACAACTGCAGGCGCACTACGGCCACCTTCTCGTTTTCTGGAGTCCTGGCTGCTTCTAGAATCACTTCGGTATCCTGAAGCCAAGCATCCGCGGCGATCGCATCTTCGCTGCCGTCGAAGAATGGAGGGTTCAGGCGCTTGAAGCTGTTGGCCGCGCTATTACCCTGATGACCACCCCGGGTCAAAGCATCCGTCACTGCCTGGTGCAAGGCATCTCCACGCTGGTCTTAGAAAGCTATCAAGGTCCTGACGAGTCCTACCAAAGTGCCGTCATCATGTTCTACTGGTTGAACTGGCTAGACTGGTGGCTCTCCGCCAGAAGGTACGACTCTAGAGGCTACTCCGGAATGCTGGGCTTGATCTCCAGGTTGCTGCTGGTCTGCGGGAGGTGCTCCGCCTTGCTGGTCAGTAGGACCACGAACAATACCGCTGAAGAAGACGACATAGGGAACAATAAGGAAGGACCAGGACAGATCAACGATACAAGCATATGATCAGGACAAGAATCCAGGGATTCAGAAGATACGAGCAGAGATCAAGGACGAATACTGATTGAGACATCTATTCGGTAAACCCTCACATATCTTGATTTACAAGACCTGCATGGGCCACCACTGAAACCATTCAAGTAGCCAGACTACAACCCTTAAACCAAACAAGGACGGAGGTTGCAATCCTTCACCTGAATGGAAATCCGTCTCAAATACTATGGATAAGGTAATAAGACAATAAACGAAGAGAAGACACAGAACTGCTCCGGGAGCCAGGTTACAACCCTTAAACCAAACAAGGACCGGGGTTGTAATCCTTCGCCTGAACAGAACTGGACTCCTGATCTTTATTGTTAAGGCCATTATAGATAATCATGTTGCTGAAGTAAGATAGAATATGACAAGCATGGCACGGGGTACAAATAAGACAATAACCGAAGGGAAGACACAGAACTGCTCCGGGAGCCAGGTTACAACCCTTAAACCAAACAAGGACCGAGGTTGTAACCCTTCGCCTGAACAGAACTGGTCCTCCGATCGTTATTGTTAAGGCTAGCATCAATAATCGTGTCTTATCACGATCTTGCACAGGATCAGGATAAGACTAAGCTGGAATAACTTCATCCAATCAATCACGGCCAATCAAAAGTACGGCTTGATACTTTAACTAGCTAGGGTTATCACAGGCCTAGTTACTAGCAAGATGCAATGAGATTATTTCAACAGCCACAAGCCCTGCAGACCATCCAAGTTATCCAGGTCGAATGTCCATTTATGAAGGATGTACCACATGACTGTGTGCTGGAAGTGTGCCCTACTCGTCGGTAGGCTACAAGTCCACTTAATGCGCCCAGATAACGGGATTACCTGTAGCTGGGAATCTCTTCATGTCTACTGAATTATTCTAGTTTATTACTCGTAGTTAATTACAGTAGGTATCCCTGACCGTGGTACTCAGGGATCCCATCCTAGACATGATGTAAGACAATACTGGTTTATTGTGCAAACGAAATCATCCACGGTATCCAGGTTAGTCATTCTTGTCAGGTCATGTCACGTTAGCCGTCGCAACAACAATTCGAGATAATCATGTCAGGTATGCTTGTCCTGCCATGCCGTGTTCAATTATTATTAACAAACCTATTAAATAAATTCATGATTATCAAGTTCATGACAAAAGGCGTAAGGATATAAAATGGGCGTAAAATATCTAATAAAATATTAATATACTGGGCTATAGAAGAGCCAAGCTTAAGGAAAATAAAACCAAAATGACATGCTGACATAAGACCAAGTCAGCCAAGGCCATACGCTCAGTGCAAAAGTCATACGCTCAGGTCAGGCTACGCTCAAGTCAAGCTACGCTCAGGTAAGCCTACGCTCAGGTAAGCGTATGAGGTCCATACGACCCCTTGTCACACAAGTGAGCGTATGCAAGACATACGCTCCAAAAAGGCAGCGTATGAACTTCATACGACTCCTTGTCACACAAGCGAGCGTATGCAAGACATACGCTCCAAAAGGTAGCGTATGGACTCCATACGACTCATGGCTATCCAAGTGAGCGTATGCAAGTCATACGCTCCAAAAAGGCACCATATGGACTCCATACGACTCATGGCTATCCAAGTGAGCGTATGTAAGTCATACGCTCCAAAAAGGCAGCGTATGGACTCCATACGACTCCTTGTCAAGCAAGCGAGCGTATGCGAGTCATACGCTTCCAAAAGGCAGCGTATGGACTCTACTGCGCTGCGCTAAAGAGCGCGCACTGCTTACTGTCTTCTCCAAACAGCAGGAACTCCATGGTTGAACCCTAAGCTTCCAAAGTCCATAACTTAGTCAAAACAAGTCCAAATCCAACTTTCCAAAGGTCAAAATTGGGTAGAAGGAAATTCTCTACCACATGGAACCATCAAAACTTGAAAACAAGGGAATTTAATAGATCAAAACCATAAAAATCCGAAAATGACTAAATTCTAGATCTACAAAAATCCAAGCTTCAAAATAGAAAATGACAAGTTCTAATGTGGATTAGAAAGTTGCAAAGAAGTGGTTAGAACAATAAAAATGGTGGGTTTCTTCATGAAGCAAGATTACACTTGCCTAGGCTAGGGTTTTCTTGGTTGGTGGTGGAGAGTAATGAAGAAGAAAGGAAATAATGAGGAGAGAGAATAAGAAGAGGTTAATAAATAGGGTTGGTTGTGGTAGGTAGGGGGTTCACCCTTGGTTCATGATGAACCAAGGCTAATCAAGCCTAGCCGAACCAACCCAAACCAACCCAAACCAAGATGAACCATGGCCAATACGAGATAAAATACGTACACGTATTCTTAAATACGTAATACGAATAACAGGCATTACAGTGGTAAACTACTCCTTGCCGGAGCAGACATGGTAGGTGGCTCCAATGTTTACCCACCAGTCAGAGTCATCCCCTACCGGATCGACCTGCGCAATTATAGCAACAACATCAGTGATCATAGATACCTTGCTAGGCTCTCTTTGCTCTGATTGCTTGGTCTTTGCTTTGCATTCACTTTTGAAATGGACCTTCTTGCCACTCTTGAAACAAGGCATCTGAAACTTAGCCTTCTTTTGCTTGAAGGAAGTACCCTTCATATTCAGATTGTTAGGGTCCTTCTTCTTGCTATGGAAAGCAGCATGCTTTCTCCTTGGTTCCTTGGTATGAACCAAATTGGCGTTAGCCAATTGCTTGGACATTGCGTCCACTTTCTGTTGAGCCCGCATCTGGTCCTTAACATAGACTTCCTGCAGGAGATCGTCCAGACTGATCTCCAACTCCTTCCGATGCATGTTTGAATAGAACTTGCTTCACCGAGCAAGGGGCTTCGAAATGATCCCTCCAACAATAAACTTGTTGGGGAAGGATATCGCCTCGTCTTCCAACTTTTGTCGTAGTTTCAGGAACTCCTTCACCTGTGACAGGATTGGCTTCTCGTCCTCAAAGAACCACTTATGATATTTCTTAACCAGAAATATCTTACTCCGGTTTTTATCATCTTCGTACAGTTTCTCCAGAGACTCCCAAATCTCTCTAGCAACAGTCTTCTTTAAATAAGATTCGGCAAGGGAATCTTCTATAGCATTTAGGATCATAAGCCTACAAATGATATTGTTCCTTCTCCACTTGGCCTGGTTCTTAGTAGCCGCAGAGATTGCGACTGCAGATACAGTTTTTGGAACAGTAGGTTCCTCCTCAATTAGCACGTGATCAACATCAGAGAACTGAATATTGAGGAAAACCTTTCTTTTCCAAATTTGATAGTACTCTCCATCAAATTGTTCTAACTTAGATAAGTTAGGATTGATTAGTGAAGCACGAAAGTTTTCTATCGTAGCAATTAAGCTTTGAGATTCTTATTGCCAGGACACAATTTTTGATGGAAAACCGAGAAAATAAAACAATTATAAAAACAATATTTCAACACAATATTTCAAAGATGGTGCACAATAGAGATCCTAGGAGGATTCTGGATTACGATAATCTAAAAAGATTTCATAAAAGTAGCAAACGATAGTAGCACTTCTAAACAGAAGGTACGAATCAAAATGCTAATAGCAGCAACGATGCTAGGAGAAAGATGGAAGATGGCCTGCTGGGGTGAATGATTACCGTTGCTCAAAGCTTAATTCGCCCTAAACAAATAGCTTCCAGGAACCAGCAAGTTCGTCGAAGAACTCTGGAACACTCTGCTCTTCTGACTCCTCGGATGGCAGCGGACTCCTGCGGCGCTAAGTGACACTAATGCAACGCTACTTTTCTCTCTTAAAGTCTGTAGAAATTCGTAAGGAATTCTGAACTCTGTATTTGTGTTAAAAAATACTTATGTATATTCTATTACTTGTGCCCCTACTGTGAGAGAGAAGAGAGCCTTATATAAGCCCGTACAGTAACTGTCCAATTAGCAGAACATCCGGGACGTGGGAAAGACCGCCCCAAACGTGCTATAACTGCTCAAATCGTGTATAGACACGATCTGAGTCAACTTGCGCACAGCGTGTGCAACTTGCGCCACCCGCGTAACTAGCACACTACGCGTATAGCACCACTTGTGCCACACTGTGCCATATGCACCACGTACAACCTGTACAAGCTGCACAATGTGCACACTGCGCTACTCGTGCAACGTGTGCCACTTGTGCCACTTGTACACCGCGTGCAACCTGCACAAGCCGTAAAATGCGCACACTGTACTACTCGCACAATGTGCACCACCTGTACACCACGTGCACCCTGTACAACTGTATAATGCATGTAACTTGCGTACCGTGCGCAACCTACTCAAACCGCACAACGTGCATAATTGGATGCACAAGAGGCTTGCGCAAAGCGCAACTTAAGAGCACTATACATCTAGCGACGATGCTGACGTGCTAAGTACAAAGTGTGCCAACAAAATGCCACATTATGCCTCATTAGCCCATAAGCCCGAGTCTGAGTCCGAGTTGCTAAGCTCCTACGGGGCTTAGCTCCAATGGAAATAAATTTTTCAAAAGCAAAAAGCATGAATGCTTCGTTGTTGATTTAGCCTTTTTTCTATTAGAAAAATACCCCCACATGGCACACCCATGTGCACCTTCACACCACATGTGCATCTCTAAAAGAGCATAGCTAATATATAGAGATACAACTCCTTGGCCTAGCCGATGTGGGACTAAAATTCTAAAACAAAAGGCCAAACTCCGATATGCAAGATCTTGATGAGTCCACCTTCATATTGCCATATCATGTCCCACTCAAACACGTACCCTTGTACTCTATTTTTATGATGCGACTTTCATGTCAAAAAGGCTAACTATAACACTTACCGTAATGTCGATATACTTTTCGACTTTATTTAAAGATTCAACCTTGGCTCAAATCTTTCGACCCAATATATGGTTGTGATCTACTCGAAGCCCACTACGTACATGCCACTAGTGCGCCACTCAATAGAGATCCCATGTGCTACTTAAACACAAAAGTCACAGAAGACGCATTTTGGACTTAGGAACCTAGTTAACAAACCCGACCAGCAATTAGTCCAACCACTTGAGTTAGAACCTATACTAGGTTACCTAACCTAATAAGAATGGTCTAAATAGATTTTGTGGGATCTGGTCCAGCCAATATAGATTAAAACTCAAGATTCATTCAATCAAAGATCGATGTCCAATTAGGGAACCAATTAAGACCCAGTTAGACTCATCTATGCATATCGCCATATTTGGACTATAAAACCAAACTTTATGAAATAAGTCATATATTATGTAGTCCTAATCTCTTGGTCCATTAAATCCTCCTTCCATAAATCCCTTAACTGTATCTCTTAGTAGCCTATGTTATGCGAAGAATGGAATTCCGCTGTACCAACTTATTTCTGGTTATGCTTGACCAAGGTCTTTCCTACTGTCTTGATAAAACATGGTCAATATATATATGGGCGATGTTAAATTAGTAATACCTAGTCTTCCCATAGAGTCCATGGCTATGATAAGAAGTACCTCATATTTTCATGCATCTCCTTGGAAATTTGACCTTCTTAGAAGTCCTATTACTCTGCTTTCTATGATTAACCAACTTCTATAAATTGGGTAGAAACTTGAACTTACTGTACTCTGTCTCTTAGAATGGGATGCCCTTCATAACCATTCATTCATCTGCTGGAAATTGCGATACAATCTTTGTATTACACTTTATATCCCTTTGCTCGTGCGTTAGATAACTGCGGTAGAAGATTACAACTTTGATTCTTCAAACTCCGTACTGGTCATAAAATCTTGCCTTATTTTCAAACTAGAGAATAAAATTTCATGAAGTGTTTAGGCAAGCCTCTTTAAGATTTAGCAAATGATTGGGATATATTGGTTCCAATTGAACAAATAAAATAGTGGTTCATAACGTCCACTCCTATCTATAACATTTAATAAACTCTACCACGACTCTGACATTTGGAGCACAATACTAGCATTTTCATTCCAACCAATTTTACACTCATGAACTAGACTAGTCAAGCTACACACATGACATACATGTCCCACATAAATGACTATTCCTGTGCTCCAATTCAATTACACCACATGTATGGCACAATTACCTTTAGAACAAACCATGGATGCCTATTTTGTTCTATTTGATTTTAACCATGTGAATATCGACCCATCCCCTTAACTAAACTGAATACCTATGATCCATGCAATATGCATCACACCTATGACATATGCATTCAGCCCAAGCAAGCACAAGCCTCATACACAACACCCAAACACCAACCCGCACATATTAGTCGTTATGACTTAAAGATTTTGAACATTTACCTAATCATATTTTATAGCAAGGTTCTGCACTTGTTATAGATTCTCATCTCTTAGCCAAAATTTTCTTTCCCTAAGTTCTTCAATCTTATCTCTTAGTTACCCATGTTAGGCAAAGAGTGAAATCCCTTAAACCGGCACGTTATAATTATATTCGAATAAGAGATTCCTACCATCTTGTTGGAAGCATGACCCATAGAGAGGCAATGTTAAATTGTAATAACTTTCTTATAGTAGTTATTGACCAAGAACACCATGAAAATATCTAGGCCCACTTAGAATCTGTGACTATAGTCAGAAGGTGTCCAATATTCTCGTGGCACTCCTTAGAAATTACCCTACTCAGAAGTTTTGTAATAATAATTTTCATGGTTAGTCAATTTCTATAAGTTGTTAGGACCTTGAATGAAGATATACCATCTTGTAGATTATGTGGAGCCAATTTGGGTTCATGTGTTAACCACCTCCTCCATCGTTTCAAAACCGAGTTATGATTCGACGTACCTCCTCTCCCTTTGTATTAATTCTCGTGGTCTTGATATTAAGATTTTTTTTAATTTCGAGGACGAAATTTTGATAAGTTGCGTAGGATGTAAACCCCTAAAATTTTAAAAAAAAGATTTTATTTTGTATTTTCTCAAATAATTATTTTGTATTTTTATCTACAAATATAGTCTTTGCCGTGGTAAAATTTTGCTGCACAAGTAGACTAGAAAAGATGGCATGGCTAGTGCAGTCGTGTGGCATGACTAGCATATTAGCTGTACCCCTAAGTTTATTTGTTGTAATATTCATCTATTTTGAGAATTACTTTGCTCCTAGTTATATATTTCAATTTTATATTTATTTATTTCAGAAATATTGGGCAATTAATTTTTGTGTTGTAGTAAAGGGTTTCAATATTAAACAAGTGTTTTTTATATAAAGTACATAACTACTTGCTACCAAATATTTTAAGTATTTTATGTATTTTAAAAGTATATGTATATATAATCTCCTGATTTATGTGAGTTTATACTAAAATAAGATATATATTCGGTATATATATGTAATTGTGTGTACTCAGCGTATATCATATATTAGTATATTATATGCATGCATACTATGTTATATATTGAAACATTATTGTTAAGAAATCATTGAATTTATTTTATTAGGAATTTTCCACGTTTTTCCTACTTATTAGAATAGGGAATAGAAGGAAAAAAAACACAGCTCGCGAGATATTGGAAGCCAATATCTGGCGAGTCATCCTTTACTAAAATCCCTCGCACAGAGAGCAGTCAAAAACCGGGGGAAGAGAACAGTTAAGATCAGAATGAATCAAATAATTCAAATCAAATCTTTAGAAAATATACTAAAGATTTTCTCTAGAATTTGCTCTAACCAGCATCCAAGTTGCCTCGATTGCAATGCAAATTTGCATTTAAGAATAGAATTAAAACCTTAACTATATATTCGATAGCCATCGAGAACTCCTCCCTTTCTCCACCCTGATGACCCTACAAAGTTAAATTTTTTACCTTGAAGCGATCGCCTAGCCCCCCCACCATGCGAACCCACTGCACACGGCTGGGACTACCATCATCTTCGGTGATCGCCGGAATAGCCCAAGAACAGAGAGGATTCCCTGTATTCGTCAGTTTTGATTCCTAGGTATGCAACTTTGACGCTATACTTCTCACCCTACGATCAATTAAATTTTGACCAAATTGATCCAACATATAGGTGTATTGACCCTTTGTAAATCCCAGTAATTTGGTAGGGGAATAGTCTACCCACCTGTCCGAAAATTCGGTACCAACATCAAATAAAAATTTGTCTCAAAAGTAGTTTTTAGAAAGCCTAAGTACTCCAATTTGGGAATTGATTCTTGTTGATCTAGTGACAGTTTATCAATTTTGTTTGAACAAACTTTTAGGCAGCATATACACCTTCGAAACTCTTTTCATAGTTTCTGTTTTCATCGATTATATGTTAAGAACTCTGTTTCCCAAACTTGAAAAAAATAATGTTTAAAATATTAAGAATTTTAGAAAAATTTGCTGATACGGTGTGCGCCCCGACAAATCAGGCGATGTGGTCACAACCCTTGAGCTTCGAATGACACATATGGATGTTTTCGATGTGTGGGATTCGACGGAACTCGATTTTGTTGTCCGTACGCGACGAAATCGAGGCGTATCGGTCGAGATACACTGTATCGATCTCTTTGCAAACTAGCCCATAACTTCATGCATGTTCGTCATCTCGAGACTAAACTTGCGCCATCCGGACCGTGTCATTTTTTGGTCCTGTATACCAAGTATGGTCCAATTCTGAGAAGGTCGACCAGAACGCTATTTTGGCGGGCCCGCGACCCGATCCAATGGGAGAATTTGTACATAGCCTACCGGAATCCAACTTTGAATATACGGTTGGTTTCGTAATGTCAAACTAGACCTGTAGATATATAGTTTGATGACTTTAAAGATCGTAGGTACTAGCATGTTTTTTGGTGCAAAGCGGGTCCAACGGCGGACATCGTTTTGACCCAAAATTATAATTTTTCTCCTGCGTCCAGAACTGGACTTTAGACATTTATTTTATATCAAAAATGTTCATGATTTTTATTTTAGTCCAAGGAGGTTTGCTGGGAGATGATCTTCACTATTCTTTGTTTCTTGATGATTCGAGTTATTGGACGTTGCCATTTTCTGCACACTACCTCCAGACGAGATACCTTGCTATTTGATGTCTATGTACTTTAGCTCATATTTCATGCTTTTGCTTATTATTTAAATTTCTGCGATATAAAACTATCTTTTTAAATTATGTTTAGATAGAACTACTATTTGATTCTGTCTTTATTATTTCTATTTATTTGTATGCACTTTAACCTTAGATTTAAGGGACCACCCTCGTTTGTGTTGTATTTATTGGCCTTAACACGGTTGTGCCACGAAGTCGCAAGTCGCATATAGAACTCGGAGATACGTAGCTGGCTGGCCACCGGTACATATAAGCTGTGTTATAGGATTAACCGCTTATTGTATTGCATGACTAGTTTGACCTAGCAGTTAATAGAGGTAATGTATTATGAAGACAACATATAGGCATGGAGTGGGATGACATTTTCTTAGCGTATGGGCTACCATGAACATTAACCTTGTGACCGTATGCTCCGCCGGAGATGCAGATTGGCGACTCCTTTATTTTATTGCTAGTCGCTGACGTTCGAGGAACAGTTATGCTTAAGGCCCCTAGTGTCCTAAGGGGGGACTATGTCGATCCCATTTTACCCAGAGAGCCCATGCGTTGGAGGTTTGTTCTTAAACTACATTCACTTGGTTAGACTACCTTATCCGTTAGGTATAGGTACTTTTGGTTTGGTTACTTATATCTGATCGTGGCTTGGAATAGTAACTTATCGTGGACTAGTTTGCCACACCTTGTCCTTGTTTGGTTGTAGGTGTGGTTCACTGCTTCGATAAGAAGGTACTGAACCTTGTTGTGGTCCGGATACTATATCAGATTACGGCATGGAAATATACTACATCATGGATTAGGGTGCCATCTTATGTCCTTGTTTGGTTGTGGGGATGGTACGCTAATTCAATGGTGGAGTATTGGACCATGTTATGATCCGATTTGACTAATTATTGAGCAGTTTATATTCATTATTATAGCATGTTCTTCATGTATCTTGTTATGTTCTTTTGAGGACCTGGTGATTCCTCCAGGTGTGTGTTCTTGACTTTTCGCAGGTTTTCTAGCCAAGGCTGTGATCCTCTCAATTCCTTCGAAGATGTGCTCTTGGGTCATCTTATTATTTTTACAAATTCTTCCTTGTATATTTTTCTCCCATTTAAATTAGTTAGTAGTGGATTTGTCTCCGCCCTACGTTTTGTATAAAATGACAAATTCAAAGTTGATTTTATGATCTATTTATTCTCTTATTTATGGATGAGATTAGTTGTCATGGTTTACTACATTTTACAGCTTACGTATATTTATTATACGGCTGGCATGTCTACGTACCTAGTCCTACATAATTTAGGACTGGAGCGTTACATTAGGCCAGTAATAGCCCAAACGCCTTAGTCAGTCTTGTAACTTTGGACCAGGTTGATGGGCACCACAAGTACCATCATGAGCTTCACAAAGAGCCTGTCTAGCTTCTTCTTCCGACAAACATCATAGAAGAAGCAAAAATAACGACTCTTTATAGAAATAGCTTCCTTTGGATTGTCAGAAAGGATCCCATAAACAACATAATCTATAAATGGGAATCTCCAATCTTTAGAATTAATATTCTCCATCACTGAATAACTCGGGTGAATATCCAAATTATTTTTATACAAAATAATTCTCGACCAATCACTGATTGACTTCTGGGAATTGACTGGAGTAGCAAGTGACGTTGTTAAACCAGCAAAAGCATCTGCCTCCGTATCTCTAATCGAGGCACATATTCGATGAAGAATCTAGAAAAAATAGCAGCTATTTCAAGGTTTGCTTGATAATATGGAATAATATATTCATGTTGGACTTTATATTCTCCCCGGACTTGAGTAACTATCAACTTGGAGTCGCCATAAGATTCCAAATAGTCTACCCCCAACCGTTTAGCCAACTAGAGTCCAATCAATAGAGCATTGTACTCTACAACATTATTGGAACATAACTCCAAAAAAATAAGCATGATGAATAACAAGATTATCAGAAGATATTAATACTACCCCCACTCCTGCTATGATGTCGCCTTATAGACCTGTTCTTAATGCTCCGTCGAAGAACATTTTCCAAATAGACTCTTTCATTGTTGTGTTGGACTTCAACACTTCATCCAAAATTTTATCATAAAGTTTAGAAGTCTCTACTATTGGATGAGCAGCTAAGAAATCAGCCAAAGCTTGACTGTTGGTTCCTTTTTGTGGTATATATACCGTGTCATAAGAAGATAACAATATTATCCAAGTAGCCAGACAAGAAATAAGTGTCCTTGGTTTGGTCATAAGAACCCTAAGGCCATGTTTGATTCGCAAAATTGGAGCCTTGGGAAAGGAAAGAAATTCATTTCCTTTGATTGGATTCCAAAGGAAATGAGGAGGAAAGGAATTTGATTCCCAAGATGAGGGAAAATAGGGAGGAAGTGGTTCCTCCCACCAACCCAAGTATTTATTTTTCCCTCTATGGATTCACTTTTCCTCTCAATTTCCTTAGTTTTTCCAAACATCGGAAAAGAAATTGAATGGAACTGTAATTTCCCAATGGAAAGGAAATATCATAGAATCAATTTCCTTTCCTTTCCTTTTCTTTTCGCGAACCAAACGAGGCTAAGAGGGTTAACCCTGGATATAACATGGATAGTTCGTCCAGTTACATAATGACGTGTCTTCTGAATTGAAAAAACTAGAGCAAGACACTCTTTTTCAATATAATTATATGTGTGCTCTGTACCGACCATCATACGGCTCAAATAATAAATAGCTTGTTCATGTCCTTTATTATTCTTTTAAGCCAACAATGCCCCATGAGAATGTTCTATTGTACGAACATATAGCAAGAACGGTTTACCACAATTTGAGCCACCAATATAGAAGGATTGGTGAGATACTATTTATATATCATCGAATGCTTGTTGACATTTTTTATCCCAGACGAAAGAGACTCCTTTTTACATCAACTGAGTGAAAGGCTGACACCGACCAGAGAGATTTGAAGTAAATCTACGGATGTAAACTGACCTTCCTTGTAAACTGCATAGTTCTTTGATATTCTTTGTGGGTGCATTTCTAGGATAGCCTTAACTTTGACGGATCAATGTATATTCCCTTCGAAGTTATGACAAAACCAAGAAATTTGTCATTAGAGACTCCAAAAAATGACTTTATAGGGTTCATCTTAAGCTAATGTACATGTATTATTTCGAACACTGTTATCAAGTCTTGGAGGTGATCGCCTTTTGAATGACTCTTAACTGCAATGACACTAACACTCTACCAATTTTTTCTAATTGTTCGTGAAAAATTGTGCTTATGGCACATTGATATGTAGCACCGTCATTTTTTAAACCAAAGCGCATCACCGTATAACAATATACCCCTAACGGTGTTCGGAATGATGTGTGCTTCTCATCATCTAAAAATATTTTAATTTAATTTTAGCCTAAAAATCCTGTCCATAAAAGACATACATTCAAAGCCACAAGTATTGTCAATCATGACATCCGTGATCAGAAGAGAAAAATCATCCTTTGGACAAGCTTTATTAAGATTACGATAATCAATACATACTCGAATCTTTCCATTCTTTTTCATAACCGGAACAATATTAGCAACCCAATCACGATGTTGTTCTTCACGGTCAAAGCCACTATCTATGAGCTTCTTGACCTTAGTTTTAATAGCTTCCATAATGTTTGGACAAAAAATGCCATTATTGTTGCTTCACTGGCTTAGCATTAGGAAGTATTTTGAGATGGTGCATTGCAATTCATGTATCGAGTCTGAGCGTATCTTTATAACTCCAAGCAAATACATCAATGTATTCTTTAATGAGCTGTAGAAGAGAGTTCTTATATTCCTTAGATATACTTTTGCTGAAAAATATAGGTTTAGGTGAATCTAAATCACCTAAATTGACTTGAACTCAACCCGTATTTCCTACTGTTCCTCAAGCTGCTGAGCCCAAGGATCAACTTCAAAAGGTTCAATAACAAGATCATCATCATCTTGATCGACAAATACCATATAGGTTGAGAAAATATCTCCAAATATTGCACCCACACTGTGATCTGAATCCCACACTGATGAAACAGAAGAATGAGAATGCCTCTCACTCTCCTCTTCTGAGGATGTCAGAGAAGTAGGAGGAGTTACATATCCTAAACCAAAACGAGTACGGTGATAATAATCCTGTGGTTTACCGTTTAGAGTTGGAATGCACAGAGGTAACCTCCGACATTTTCTAAAGTTTAAACCTCGTTGTGTTTCCATATCATATTCCATTCGTTGGATCATATGAAGAGTGTGTGGAGTATAACGGTAAAGTTGCATCCTATCAGTATCTGGTTTAGGATCTTCAACCAAAGACTCTTTATGGACTTCAGGTTGACCAAAAATAATCAGTATATTGCCGAACCACCTGGCTGGTACTTCAAAATATGAATCTTTGTATAGCAGACAGGGAGTACTAGTTTTAGAAGATACAAATACGGGTATTGATAAGTTTGTATCCTTTATAAGTGAATACAAAGAGTCCACAATTTTTGGACTAGTCTCAGGTACACTAAAATAATCAAAAGCAGAAGCTCTTTCATTACGAATGTACATAATTTCTTCTTCCGGGATAGCATCTTCAGGAATTTTGATACATGGTGGTTTATTATAATGTCTACTTTTGCAGCAATCGCAACAAGAGTCAGATCAATCATAAGAGGTTCATATAGCTGAATTGGGTGCTTGCCTCTATGGAGGTCAATCACTAAAGGCTCTTCTTTCTTAGTCCTAAAATCAATCACTAGAGGCTCATCTTTCTTGGTTGATCGGAGATCGATCACCAAAGGCTCCTCTTTCTTAGTTGATCGTAGATCAATCACCAAAGGTGGCTCAGACTTCATGTTGATTTTGTTCTTGCGCATATCAATAACCAGAGGTTTGTTGAACCCCATTATGAGCTTCCTATAGAGTTCTGACATATTTGCTTTTATCAGGGAGCTTAGGATAGTTGACGATCAACAGCGCTGTAACAGGTTTTTTTCATACAAGCCTTTTCAAATATATAGCCAGAGGCTCTTCAATAGGCTCTTTCCACACAAGGCCCTTCAAATAGACAGCCAAGGGTTCCTTCGAAGTCGATTCAGTGGATGCTTCTTTATGTTTATTATCAGTGTCAACCCCTTTATCGATAGCCAAGTTTGTGGTTCATCGTTAGATGGTCTCTGATCCAACGATTTATACAACATTGCATCAGAAAAATATACTTCAACACCTTCAAAAGGGTCATCATCTGCAAATTCTGTAAAGACCTGCCCCTCTTCATTTATATACTTGAAATCTGGTAAGGAATAATTTCTCTAAGTCATGAAATCTGGTAAGGAATAAACTTTGACATACTTTGCTTTGTTGCAATAAACTTTGACATAGAGAAATCACCTGTCCCATCATAAAATCTGGTAAGGAATAATTTCTCCAAGTCCTTGAAGCTTTTGATGCAATCATCATGCAGACTATAGAACCATTCGAAGGCTACCCCTTTCAATATACCAATGAATAATTTAGCCCACAATGCAACATTCTTTGGAATATGGACAGTCTGAGAATCAATGTATGTCAGATGTTGTCTCGGTGAACTTGTTCCATCATAAGGAATCTGTGATCGAGGTTTATACTTTGGAGACAAACTACATCGTCCTATTCTAAAGGATAAGGATTTGACATTCCCATCTTGTGGAGCTCATTTTTTGATCTCATACAATCCAATTGAGCATAAATGCCTCAAATAGCCTCCTGAGTATTAATTGGCTGATACGAAGAAGTGGATTGTGTGACAACGGGTTGCACCTATTGTATCACTAGCATAGGAGCATTTTCAACTATTGGTGATGAATTTCGGTTTAAAGATCCTAATTGCATCTTGGTCAGCAGGAGGTGGGGTAGGTAGATAAGATTTGTGCAGGGTTGTTTGTATGTTTATTATTTCTTACATCACTTCCACCATCATCATAATGCTATGTAACATATTCTCGAGATTATCGATTCTCTGTCAATCATTACTACTCCCTTCTTTATTACATGTACTGATGCTATTTGTGGACTGCTAGATGGAGAGGTATGTAGTGAAGCACTACTAGAATCAGTGCTGCTAGAAGATGACTGTGAAGCCACATTATCTTTAGGCTCACCAGAAATACTATTTTCTGAAGTCTAAGGTGCTCTGTCACCAGATTGGGATGTAGAATCATCAAAAACTAGGATATTGCTACCCCTAGTCATGCAAATGACATTGCATTGTCCTGTGGTTTGAAGAGTATAAGAAGAATGTCTTGATCGAGAATGAGTTCCTCGATAAACACCTTCTGGTGAAGGAGATCGCTGACTTCTTCTGGATGAGGAGGATGAAGAGACTCGATTGTCTCCTCAGATTGATGTTGTGTAAATCGAGGCCACTGGTATTTCATCTTCATTATCAGAAAGTTATTTCCCGAGACATGATAGATCCTGTTAATTTGGTTGCAACCTTTGAAAGACAGATTGCCTAGGTGATTGATCAACTGCCTTTGAGCAACAGCAGTTGATAACAATATTTGCACATGAATGCTTTAAGAAGACAACTATGTTTAACGACATCTCTGTTGACTTATGTTTGTGACGAAGCACATCACACAAATCAATAGAAGGATGTATGACCTCTTTCCTTTCTTATGCGCCTGGACAGAATTCGCGCATCGAAATATTGGTGTATGAACTCTTCAACATGTTTTATGTGCTTGGGAGGACCCAATACTCAGATCTTGAATAGTTTTGTCATGTGGACTCATTTTGTGCCCATTGGAAAGCATTGTGCATGAGTCCACAACATGTTCAGGGGAGGCACATAGATGTTTGGGGCGTATATAATCCAATTTGTACAACTTGCCATCATCTGCGTGCATGATGTGAAGTAACGCATAGCTTGGTGCAACTTCTTGACGATTAGAATTGGTTAGAAAAGAAAGTCTATGGAAGATAGACTTTTTCCCTCCAGTTACGCATCTAGAGTACTGAGTGGAAGTAGAATTCTTCTTTTTGATAGTCAAGTGTGGGGAAGTAGTTCCAACACGCAAGTCTTTGGCATCGTAGTATTTTCCTTTGCCAAGACTTGAACATTGTATATTCTTTTTCCCAAACTTGGGGTATGAGCTTCTGTCTTGAATAACAGAGTTGTTCTTAGCCGCATGGTGTTTATGTGTCTTCCCAATGTTCTTCTTCTATTGAGTAGCATAAGACTTATTGGTTGGTTTCTTGATAGTGCCTTAGACGCATGATCCAAGCCATGCACCTCAGCAGCTAAAATTTCTTTAGGAGCAGCAGTGGCTATCACTAAGCTGTGCGCCTCCAATTTGTTATCTTGGCTAGAATTGACCAAAGGCTTCCTTTTGCCATCGGCGATGTTGGGAAGAACAGAGAGAGACTTCGGAACCCAAGCTTTAGGAGCACGCTTGGTTTTCTGTGTCTTAGCAGCAAAAATAGAATCATTGTCTAAAAGCATCGCTTCGTATGTCTGTTGGTCAAATTGTACGACCAATATCTTCTCAGTAGAACCAATCTTCGTGATGTCGGATTGCGCCACCACTTTTTAGTTGGTAAAGAAAGTCGTCCCCAGCAGGGTCGCCAATTTTGTTTCAACAAAAAAAGTCCAAAGGACAAGAACTTTTGTATTAAAGTAAAGAAAACAGTACAATGGGAATCCTTAACAGAAATTCCAAGTATAATAAGTCTGGGGATTGGGGAGATGGAAGTTAAGTCTGCTTTTACTTCTTTACTCCATTGACGATCTAATATGAAGGTTGATGAAGCTTGTCCACTGACAAACCCTTGACAGCAAAGGGAACTCTTTCACTGTAAACCCCCCAAATTTTCAAGGAATTTTTTTATATTTTCTTAAAATAATAATTTTGAGTTTTTATATTATAAAACAATTTTTTATTATAAAAATAGTCTTAGTCATGGCTAAGTTTTGTTATGTAGGTTGACCAGAAAGTATGGCACTACTTGTGCAATCGTGTGCCATAACTGGCCTATTAGCTTTAAGCCCTCTAAAAACCTAGGAAGTACTTATTTAATTATTTTAATTATTCTTATTTAATCACATTTGGTCATATAGTAATTATTATTTATTACAGTAAATATTTCTTTAAATTTTATTATGAAATATTAATATAGGGGATATTATAGTAAATAAATATATACCTATCTTAGAAAAATAGGTTGCAAATATTTTGGGTTGTTTATTTTTAGATATTTTTATTTCAAGATTTTTAGAATTATTGTTTTTGGTTTAATTAATATATATGTTATATATTAAAGAAATATTTATATTATATATGTTATAAATATTAATATTTATATATATTTTTGGTTTTATATATATATATATATATATATATATATATATATATATATATATATATATATATATATATATATATATATATTTTATATATATATTTATATATATATATAATAAAAAATAAAAATAAAATATATATATATATATATATATATATATATATATATATATATATATTTATATATATTTATATATATATATATATATATATATATATATATATATATATATATATATATATATATATATATATATATATATATAGTTTTATTACATATATATGGATTAAATAAATATTATATATATTGATTTTTTATAAATAAATTATTGTTTTATTTAACAAATTTTTAGGAATATATAATATTTTTTTATACTTTTAGATTTGGAGATTTTAAATTGAATAAACCTATATATATTTATACCTAAACAAATATATGTATTTGTAAAAAAAAAAAACTAGTTGTGGTAGTCACTGTGCAATCCACCCCTACGCCCGAGCAAAGCCAGAATAGAGAATACTCTATTTTTTTCTTTCCCTCTATCAATTTGAATCCCTCACAAAATCCAACCAAATCTAATTCAATATTTTGCAAGATATGGCCTATCATATTCTCTTTAGATCAATGTAATTCTTGATCCAAATCGAAGTTTAAAGTAATGGGTAATCTATTTGGAAATCGGAGGAAATCGAGTATATAAACACTCGATATTTCGAAACCTAGTATTTGCACTGCCACCTCGATTCCATATTTTCCCTCGATCCCTAACGAACCCCTAGCCTTAGACACGCCTTCCTGCATGCTACACAGCAGTAGCTGCAGCACAAACAGAAGCAGTCGCAACCCAGAGTCCGCGATGATTGTTTTTTCCTCGTCGTTGGATCATTCTTCAATCCACCTTCACAGGTTCAAGTAAAACCCTACCCTCTTCTAATCCCAACAATTCTTTCAATAATATCAAATTCAAATCAGGAAGAACTCGACCTGAAAAAGACCTTAAAATTCTAGTTTTAGGAGAAGAAAACTGTCCTAGGCATCCTAATTGGTAGGCGATTTGTGAACAACATACCTATTATTTTGAAAATCTGATTGAATATGATTGTAGTCCACCTGAACGGCTTCACAAAAACCTTAAATTTGTATTTTTTTCCTTAGTTCCAAAATAGACTAAAAATAGTTTTCGAAAACATATAAAATCACCGATAAGGGATCCATCATGACAAACCGGATGACTTCGTCGTAACCCGAGGGCATCGAAAGGTGTGTTCAGACTTTGTGGATGTGTAGGCTTTGACGAAATTTGAATTGGTTGTGTATACACAACGAATTCGACCGGTATCCGTTGAAGAACGTCGTATCGGCCTTTTCTAAAAAATCCTAATTACTTTTTTCACATTAGTCACATAATGATGCAACTTATGTCATTGGACTCGTATCATTTTTGGGTCCTATGAGCCAAGTTTAATCCGATTTTGAGACAGTTGATCGTATTGCCGTTTTGACGCGCCTATGATCCGATTCAACGGGCAATTTTGTGCAGGGCTCATCGAAATCCAAATTTGGACATACCATTGAGTTTTTATCAAAAAATCGGATCCATAGACATAATTTGATGACTTTAGAGATCATAGGTTTTTGCATGCTTTTCGGTACGAAGTAGGTCCAATGGCAGACCCTATTTTGACCTAAAATTATCGTTTTGCCCCTATGTCCAGAATTGGACTTATGGTTAGTCAATCTTAGTCTTTTTTTTACTCCAAAAATGTTGGTGATGTTTGTATCTGGATCCAGGGACGTTTGCGGACGTTCCGTCCTTGTAGCTTCTCCTAACTTGTTGATTTCATCTACTAGACGTCGTCAAAACACCTAACAACCACCATGCAAGATATTTTGCTATATTTATTGCTCATTATATTTATTTTCAACATTTATTTATTCTATTTCATATTTATTTTTTTTCATATATCATAAATTGTACGTCTAAGTCGTACTTGAGTGCAAGCGATTGTATTAGTCATTTTTCGTTGCTTTCTTTTATTGTATGCATGTTGACTTAGTTTTAGCGGACTACCTTCTTATTGTGGGATATCTTTATATCTTCTTTGGCTGTGACACTCATATTACATGGTTTGAGACATTTTGCTAGGGGCACGACTTACATACTTGATTGGCCATCAATATGTAAGAAGTCATGTCATGGATAGATAATCGTATCTGCTATGATTAGGATATAGAGACTCAAACAGTTACAAAACTGGACAGGTTATGGACATGACTTGGTCAGTGTGGGAATCATGGGAGAGGACAATCACTAGTGCGTATGGGGAGCCAAACATGTAACCATAGTCTCCGAATGGAACTATGGTGTGATACAAATTGCAGATACCCTCTAACATTTTGTACCTTATGACCAGATACAGATGACTAGATGACAGTATATGTACATATAGCATAAATCCCACCCATGCGTGTGAAAGTTGTCATCAAATTGCACGATAGACGGTTAGGATACCCTTTTGCATATTTGTTGTCTTGGATAGTCTTTTGTACCTTTATTTATATATACCATGACAGTTTATATAGCAGGATAATATGTATCTTATTACGTACCTCTGAGGACCTGGTGATCTCTCCAGGTATAGACGACGAGCAATATCCTAAGGAGTGCAGTTCCGGACTAGACTCTTCCTTTGTAGCCAGGAGGTCTCACCCTCGGAGTCTATTTGATTTTCTTTTTAGTTGATGGACTTATGTAGTTGCTATTCTCTATATTATTTATTTCATCCTACTGTTTACATCGCTCGATAGTGGATTTGTCTCTACCTGGCAGATAATTTATTTATATTCTAATTGAGACATTTGAATAATTATTTCTTTATTTGCTGTCGTGGATTAGATATAGATGTTGCATGTGACCTTGATTTATTATTATGACCTGAAGCTCTAATATTATAGCTTATGTGTGGATACGTAGATTCCATATATTGGAGTAGTCTGTGTATACATACAGCTGGTATGTACGTATTTCTAGTCATATGTATTTTGGGACTGGGGTGTTAGTTATTTTTGGTGGCCCATACAGGTCGAGAAAATATTGTTTCAATTTCGTTAATATACCGAGCAAGCCTGCATATATGATTATAAATTAGGATCTCATCCAAATGCTTTATCGTCTTCCTTGATTTCCATTTTCAAACTCTCATTTGACTCGTTGACTTGCATCTAGCTTGATCCCGTCCTAACGTAAATCTTACATTTTGAGCTAATTGGACGAATCTTCGTAATGGTCACGCTACCCTTCTCGCTATTACCGATGGGATTCAACCACTCCTGAGGGACCAACAGATCAGCCACCTCCAACCATATCTCCAACCACACTAGCACCATCAAAACCATCATCACAACTTGTGATGACACCACCCACCACTCAGCAGCAGCAGCAAGTCCCAGCATCCCAAGGGGGACAGACAGACCCCCAATACCCTGTGCATCAAGAAGAGTACCTGCTACCCCCGCAACCATATCCACCCGAATTTCTACCTCCGTATCCGCCTCAGTATATGCCACCATATCCACCCCAATATCCACCATGACCCCAATATCCACCATGATATCCGCCGTAATACCCATAGCAGTACCCCTTTCCATATCTACCTCCATACCCCCACCTTATGGCCCATAGAGTGACCAACGATTTGTTCCACAGATGCCGTACATGCCCTAACAGCAGTCCATGCCTCAAGCAGATGGTACTCCGACGAACCAGTTCTTTCGGGGCATGATGCAAGCCTAGATGCAGCAAAATGAATTCATTAGAAGAAGTTTGGAGACAACCCTGACCCGAGATCCCAAAGCCTCTGTAGGTACTATCGAGGAATTCTGTAACATGAATCCTCCAACCTTCAAAGGTACTGAAGACTATTTGGCAATTATAAACTGGCTTGTGTAGACCGAAAATCTTCTGAGAGATTCCCAATTGTCTATAAACTTATGGATGACGGCAGTTAGGTTATAATTAGAAGGCAATGCATATCATTGGTGGGCAGGAGAAGAGCACGTCGACTAGGAATTAATTCAACTTGGGAGGAATTCAAAAAGCTGTTAAACAAAAAGTATTTCTCGGACACCGCCAAGGACGTACTTTATGACCAATTCCTACACTCGGAACAAGGGAGTATGACAGTCGATGAATACGATGCTGAGGTTAGTCGGTTAAGTCGTTTTGCCTCTGGATTATTTTCAAAAGAATTAGAGAAGGCTAAACGATTCCACAATGCTTTAATTATTGAGCTCCAGAGATACACCAGTTCTGAGTCACGAGTCTTACAGGTAGCAGCATTGGCCGAGGCTAGGACTCATGAGGCCATAAGCAAGAAGACACAACAACGACGAGCTGTTTTGACAGTTGCTTCAGCTAAGACTACACAAGCATGACCCATAAGACATTCCGTGACGCAGCAACAGCCTAAAGTTCTCCATATCAAGAGAGGGAATTACCCACTTATTATTATTGCAATAAGAAGAGACATCTACAGAGGGATTATCATTTTAAGTTGGGTTTGTGTATGATTTGCGAATCAAATCAACATCAAGCTCGAGATTGTCTGTCTAGGCAGCAACAGGTGCAGTGAGTAGCATTACCAGCACCAGGAGGAGGAGCACCACGTCTGCCAGCAGCTATTGAGTATCCAAGGGTCTTGTAAGCACTCTAAATTTTGAAATTATTTTGATTTATTTTTAATTAATTATTTTAATAATTTTTACTTCTATTTTAGGTTAATCTTTAAAAATATTTTCCATAGTTTTGATTTTTAGGAGCACAATATTAACCATTATCTCCAAACAAATTTTATGTATATGATGTAGACAAGCCCACCTTAATTTATGATTATCATGCTCCACTCAAACACATCTCCTTGTGCTCTATTTTTAGTGTAAAACATTCAGGTCAAAAAACTCAATTTCTAGCACCTATAGTGCAATTGTTGACCATTCCAATTTAAATTGGAGACCCATTTTTGACTAATTCTTTCAACCTAATACATGGTCTTGATCTAAACTAAGTATAAACACACATGATACACGTGTCCCATCAATTGAACCTATGTGCTACCTACCCTTAATAGTCAAAATGACATATTCTAGTCAATAGGACCAACCTAGTCAAACTAAACGCAATGACCCGAACCTGACCCAACTGGAAGTAGTTGGACTTAACCTAGGTTGAATAAGGTAGGTTTGACCATCCATATTGGACATAATTTTAGTTTTTGACAGCCATGGGTTTATTAAATCATTAGGGTGGAATGTGAATGGGAAGGGGTTATAACTTGTGACCTTTTCTTACACCATTGGTACTCCTCATCATCAAAGCCATAACCCCACCTCTCTTCACCTCCCCCATTCAAAACTTCTGAAGAAAATTTCTTCCTATCCCTCTTCCAAATAATTTCTCCTCAAAACTATTCCATAAAACCTTTTCCATCTCCCTCCACACCTCCATTTATCCAACCCTACCCAGCCTGAATTCGAATTCAGCTAGTCTCCACCAATCCGGCCATATCTCTATGCACATTAAGTATCTTTATCTCAAATTGTGTATGATTCTTCATCTATCTGTTCTTATCACTTTCTCTTCACAAATCTTCCACCAAAACTCACTCTAAGTTCCTCAAAATAGACCCTCCATTAGAGGTGTCCACGATTAATCCGAATTCAGTCCATCCTCTTCTCATGCCACTTCACCACCTCCACAGCCCCCAAACCACCACTAAATCACACAAATATCCTTCCTTTATCTCTTCTTAACAACATTTCTTTACAACTGAGAACCTAAATCGTCCTACTACTCCTCCAAACACACCCTACAAACCGAAGACACCCTGTTGAAACCGCCAGCAATAATACCACTTCAACACCTTGTTTTCACCACTTCTAGCACCAAAACCCCTTCAATAACCACCCTATCCTCATCCTCTACCTCTTCCCTAATTTCTCTACGTCTCACAGCACTTAGAGAAATCTTTTGAAGCCCTGGACATCAGCTACGAGCTGAAGTGTCAATATCTCGACAAATTTGTGCAAGCAGTACACAGTCCTCTTTTTCCTTCTCATTTAACTTTGGTAAGAGCTCAAACTCCACCTACTCAACCATATGTACATGTAATTCCTATTCATATTTTTACGATATTACACCAAGAACACTTACTACTTCTCATGTCTAGACTTGAATGTTATTTATGAACTTGTTGTCCTATTGACTTTACAACGATCTAAAATCCAAGCAACCACTTGCAAAATATGATTTTTACTCCAATAGTAACTAAATTCCAGAATACATAAGTTATGTTTAGGGTGTTATATATAAATAAATGCATGGTTGATACATGATTAAATGTTGTGCAACTAGTAGTGCACTTTGCCTAGATTTTGTGCCAGATAGTTTTATTGTTTATAAACACTATGTTAGAATATAGAAGATGCCATGCTAGGGTGGTGCACTTGTTGTAGTAGTGTTTGCACACATATTTCATGACAAATACAAGTTAGGAATGAGGTATATGCCATGATCTTATTGTAAATTCAGATTTGACTTGCATATGTATACATGACATTTTATAGTACAAATAGAGTTGTATATGATTGGATGAATAAAAATACTTGAGGAATAGAGTATGTGATTGTTTGTGATGACCCTAACTTGACCTATTGTTGATGCTTTAATAGACAAAATAAACCGTAGGTTAGTTGACATAGTTGGACACTTAGTAAATACCAATGTTGATGATATGTTGTATATGGAAACCTAGTGTGAGAACACCTAGTACCTACATGAACCTTTGTTATAACCATGTTTATGTTATATGAGAAGTTGTACATTTATAGGACTTGATGATGTTATGTGACTAATAGGCTTATTGATTATACACTTTTCTTGGTACATGATTAGTCAACCTTGGTCTACCTATGTAGCTAGAACCCTTGATTTGTTTAGACTTTAAGTGACAAATAATGTATTGTAGTTATACTTCATGCATGCTTAGTGAGTTATGTCATAGTTATTGATGTGATATTACTATATATATATATATATATATATATATATATATAGGCTCTTGTGATCGTTCAGACGTGGATGCCAGAGCAGGTCATTTACATCTACAACTTTGAGTTCCAGGCAAGTGTACCTTGCCATGTTTTCAGTACATGCTCCCTTATTTATTTTCTCTTATTTCTATCTTCATATATATATATATATCATGATGTAGAAATATTTGGTACTTAGCATCCGATTAGTATTCGAGTGTCGATGCCTATTTATAGATATCGGGTATCGTCACTAGGCACGACGACATGTTAAATTCGTGTCCAGTGACACGATGGACCACAGGACACGGACACGATGGATGATGATATGATATAGAGTCTGACAAGAGATATTCATGGCTATGGACTCTGTGATAGCATGTTGTACTAGCTCGTGTGACTTATTATTGGTACATGGTTCATACTTGACTAGTTCCAGATCATGGGGTGGGGAGGCCTCTACCGAAGTACCCGACAGTTGTGACTCATGACCATGTCTTCTTATGTGGGGCTTGGTTATTTTAGTGTGCCAGGATCTCTATAGCAAAGCCTTGGAGTTGTTTTCGTGTTCACTCATTGGTATCACAACACGGTGCCATGAGTGATTGCCAATTTGGCAGGGCCTGATATTAGGATTGTCCTCAACTACATATGTGCACTTAGATGGATATGATAGTTACATTTCATATTACATATTCTCTTTACTGTTACTTGTCATGTATATTATATACCTTGCTATGTCTATCACAATCTGCACCTGGTATAGGGACACGAGCACGTGGGTATGTCTAGTCTACACCGTAATATCGATGGTAGAATGTTGTATAGGTCAATAGTAATATCTAGACAGTATAACATATATGAATAATAACCTGTCAACAGTATATCTCATCTCCGTACGAAGGAATAATATGATATTTATAAACATATACCCAATCACATAATCTAGAGTGAGATAATAGCATGATATTGATAGAAGATAATCAAATGATGAAAATAGAATAGTAGCATAACTCACATTCAAACAAGTCTAGAAGTCTGTATCAAATAATACATATCCTAAATAATTATAACATCCCCAAATATATCAAACTAGAGACAATTCCAGCAAACCTAGCTACTAACTAGGCCACTACTGCAAGTGCATCCTTAATGACCACCGGCTCCATAGGAATATCCAGAGCAATGTCATCAGCTCCCCTGGTCCATAGTAGGTCGGACAGAAGTCCTGTAATATCCTCTGAAAAAATGTTATCCAGTCAGAATTGGAGCGAAGTACAAATACTAATAGCAGTTTCATTAAATTGACAGGTGCTATAAGAAACAATATATAAATGTGATACATGATGGATAGCAAATCTGAATAGTAAAAAATACAGGATAACAGGTAATTATATCGTAGTAAATGAGAATATGTAAGAAATCAGGAATATGGTGTATCAGTAGGTAATCAAAATATATATTATGTAGTACTAAGCATTACATTGAGATAATATTAGAGTGTTATATGATCGGCTTGGGTCAAGATCAGGCTATTCAATATGACTAGCTATGCACAAGTATAGTAATAGATCAAGCCAACCATATAGAAAAAGCTATGCACAAGTAATATAAGATCAGGCTGTATCCTGCATGAGGTGAGGGTGAGCTATGCACAAGTAGTTTTGGGTATGATCACATAAACTTCTTATAACTCCCCAATCCTCCGAATAATATAATGGATCCAACCATATCACGTTACGACACAGGATTCATGTAGTAGGGGGCCGTCCACTCCTGAATCGGTGTCTATACATAAACAAGAAACATAAGCTATGTACAGGGTCCTCCAGGAAAATAACATCTCAAGACGAGATCCAAAGTATACTAGTACGTGTATCCTCATTTTAGGAATCAAGTAAAACACTACAAACTGGTATTATAGAAATTATCAAGGTTATATTGCTTTCATGTTCATATGTGTCTCATGATAGAGTTGTCTAGTCCTACATAGGGGTGTGCATATTTGGACCAAATCGATCAAATTGAACCAAACCAAACCGAATTGATCGACTTTTAACCGAACCGATGGTCTAGTCGGATTGGTTCGACTGAACCATTTATAAAATTGATCAGTTTGGTTCGGTTCATATTTTGGTCATTCCAAAAATTGCTTAAACGGAACCAAACTAAACCCAGTTAGTAACAATATAAAATTAGGTTTATATCCGGCCCAATTTATCCATCTCACAATTTGGAATCATTGGACTTTGGAATATGGAGGCGGTTGCTCATATTCTAAAATCTCTGACTCTCTCTCCTAAACTATGTTACCTGGAGTGACTGTTCTAGGTCTCTGTCAACCACTCCAGATAACAAGTGTTTATTTTCTATCTTTAATTCATAAATCTATTAGGATTATGATATATTTTCGAGAATCTTCTTGGATTTGTGAAAGAAATTTATTGTGCAAGTGATTTACTTAGAAGATTATTATCCACTTTTGTATATCATACAAACATCTTCGAGACAGGAGATGGTTATGGTTTATTTTTGTGTGAATTTACTCTGTGAAATACTTTTATATACTTGAAATTTTTTGTCGGGTCAAAACCGATCCAAACCGAACCAAGTCGGTCGGTTTCAAAATAAAATCGGTCAATTGGTTGGTTCGGCTCGGCTATGATTATTTTCAAACAGATTAACTACGGTTCGACTTCGGATGTAAACAAATAGGTCGACCAGCGATCGATGCATACCCCTAGTCCTACACCACTGTTTCCTTGACCTGACTTGACATGGCTTGACTTGAATATGACTTGACTTGACTTGTGACTTTCTATAGATTGTAAGTGTTTACCACGACTACGGTCTATAGGATTATTTGACCTAGATACTAGGAATGGGTATAATCTCGATTGGGAGTGCTTGCCTTGACTACAGTTTATAGGTTTGACATGTTAGCCATGACTAGTATGGCATACCAGTGCCTTAAGATCCTTGTGTCTTAGTTTTCTTGTGTCTTAGTTGATTCTTTCACGACCATTTCTTATTTTTTTTGCATATTTTATACTGTTACATTTTGGCATGTTATTATGTATCTTGTTACGTCTCTCAGAGGACCAGGTGATCTCTCCAGATTTGTGTGTTTTCTTGACCTTCCGTAAGAGTTTCTGCTAGTATCTTGATCCTTCCTATCGAAGATAACATGATCTTGGATCACACTTGCTACTTTTCTTTCTATTTTTGTATTTCTTTCTTCCTAGTTTCATGTTGGTAGTAGATGTGTCACCATCCAGCAACATATACAATGGCAATACATATTTGATTTATATATCTTTATTATTTTATTTTGGTGGATGAGATTGGCTATATATATACTGTATTTTTCTGCTTACGTATTGTAGAAGCATGGAAAAGAATAAAGAAAGATCCATGCGGCTAGGAAGCCCCATGCGGCTTAGAGAGTTCATGCGGCTCAGGAATCCATGCGGCTCAAGCGTCTATGCGGCTCAAATAAGTTCCATGCGGCTCAGAGAGGAGCCACGTGGCCTGCAAACAGCTCTTCCCTTTGTCTTTTACTACATTAAATGCCTTGACGGCTGACAGCTCTAACAAATGACAGCTCTGACACAAAGTAACAATAATGACTCCGTCATAATGGCAGACTCCTAGGGAAACGAAGGAAATCTCTGACACAATCCCCCAAAATCCAGAAACCTTCATGCGGCCTTGACACGTGGACAGTCGCATGCGGCTCAGGCAGAGACCACCCCATGCGGCTCAGGCCGAAGCTATCCCATGTGGCTCAAGCCGAAGCTATTCTATACGGTTCAAGCAGAGGCTACCTCATGCGGCTCACAAGGACTATCTCCATGCGGCTCACGAAGAAGGCACCCATCATCACTCTGCGGTTCAAATGTTCAGGGGTCACTCCCAAGTAGCCTTGATACGTGGTCAGCCTTATGCGGCTCAATGAGAAGCAACCCTCATGCAGTTCAGATTTTCTATGTGGCTCGCGGTTAAGACACGTGGCATGATAATGGGACACGTGGCATCAAATCAAACCGAAATCCATCAACAAATCCTAATGAAATATTGGGATCAAATCAGATTATTTGCAATCATACAAATCAATGACACGTGGCGGGAGATCCGAGATTGGCATAACAAATCATGAGGATTTATGTCAATCATCATTAATTATCCACAAGGATTTAATGCAATCACATTAATTGCCCGGATCTATTATGTTCAAGATGAGCGGCCCAGATTCATTGATCCTAAGCTGCCGACTTTTGAGAATGGACAATCATTGCAAAACCCTAATGATGCCCCAACTCTTATAAATAGCAAGGTGCCATTCCCTTGCAAGGGGAAGACATATAAAGAAGTAGAGGCTCTTACTTTTGCAAAAGAAGACACAGAGATCCAGAGAGCCAGAGAGAGAATATTCAGAGATCGAAAGGAGAGCATTTCTTCATCAACGCCAAGCAGTTCTTCTACAGAGCCAAGGCTGCACCCGATCGTCCAAGGAGTAAGGCAGAGCTGCCGTCGCTTTCCCGAGCCTCTACCGTCACCCCCCCAGAATCTAAAATAAACAATTATACTTAGATTGCTGTACCTAGGTTTTCGTCTCTAGGCTTTCTTTGTACAAGCGAGTTTGTATTGTGAAGTAAAAGTTTAGTCCTCCGATAATTGTTCTGTTCTTTTATATTTTATGGCAAATACGATGGCGACTCTACTGGGGACAAACTTTTCCACGGCTGAGGAGCTGGTGACGCAATGGGATGCAGCCAAACTTGGCTCCACGCAACAGAAGATGGTCGTCCGCTTCGACCAACAAGTGTTTGAAGAAATGCTCTCTGAGGGAAGCGCTGGCCCGGTCCAGAAGTGAATCCGCACAAAGAAAGCTCGCAGCGAGTGGAGGCCAAAATCATTTGCTCCTCCCCAAGCTCTGGACGGAGTACTCTCTGCTGCCCAAGACGGCGAAGGCGAATCTCGCGCGGCCCCACTTCGGGCCATAGAGGACTCTGCTGTCCCCAAGTCCGACAGATGAAAGCACTACGATGCTGGACTTACATGGGCAAAGAGTGATTCTATGTTGTCACTGCCACTTTTCTAGCTTGAGGGTATTTTGGTCATTTTCAAATTTTGGAATTAAATTGGGATTATTATTATTAATTATAATTAATGTGATTTTTAGATGATTTTTAGTATAATTGTTTGGTGCTAGTTTTAGATTTTGACTCATGTTGACTAGGAGACTGTCCTATTGGCTAACCTAGGTCAAGACATCTTGGTTAGGTTAAGAAACCCTAGTGTGACCTAAGTTAGTGATTTCAAGTTCATTAGAATTGGTTTGGGGCAAATTGGAATTAGTTTGGTCTAAGAATGGCTTGTGAAGTCACAAGTCATAATCATGACTTAAACCATTAGGGACTCAACCAACTAGGCAAAACCCTAGGTATAGGCCCTATGGCCGGCCACAAGACAGCCCCCCTCTATAAATACTCTCCCAAATATTAGGGCTAGCCTCTCTCTTAGGGTTTATCCAAAGTTGTAAGAAAGAGGTGAGTTCCATCTTCAAAAAATTCCTATTAAATCCAAATTAAATCCTTTTTCCCTCTAATAAATTGCAACAGGACCTAAATCCCTTGTTCTTGCTGTTTAAAATAAGTTTTGACAGGAAGGAATCAATTTGAAGGACTTTAGGTGGTTTGAGGAATCATTCCTTTGAGGCTTTTTGGGAGCTTGTGCACATAGAGGTATAATCCTATCTATTGCTCCTAAAATCTATTAAAAATTATTTTAGGGAAGCCCTAGACCTCACCTAACAGTAGGATAGGCTAACCCTAGGTTTTGGACCCATTTCGTGTCCGTATCGGACACGTATCAGGGAGTAGTCTAGGTGTTCGACGAAATATCTCAAAGGACATTCCAGTCAAGATTTTGGTTTCTATTTGAATAGAAAATTAGCCCTAGGTGTCGTCTAAGGATTCCCAGTGTCGTGTGGTGTTTTGTGTGTCATGTCGAGTCGTGGGGACACGGGAATACGCGGGTGCGGGTGCGTGCACGCGGCACTGTAGCTCCCCTGCTACTCGGGGGCTACTGCACGTTTAATACTCCACCTCGACACATGATTTTCGACATGGTGATAGGGGCAGTGACTGACACGAGGCTCACAAAGTTTCACGAGTCCTCGTGTCGTGTCGGACACGATATTCAGTGTGCACGGGACAACCACTGTGTGCGTGCGTGTGCAGTGAGTATATTTTGTTATTTAATCATTTTAAATGAGTTTAAATTAGGTTTTAATGAATGTTTAAGTCCTAAATATGATGTGTGATTCATGTTTACATCAGATGACATGTTAGTTTAGGTTGTTTGGGAATTTTTTGTTTCAAACATGGGATTTCCTTGGGTTTTACTGATACTATAAAATACTGGTTATTTTCAGATTTTCCAAACCAATTTGATGCTCTTTTTTTGTTATGTTTCAATTGATTTTAGGATCCTACATGTTGCATATCATGTTAATTAAGTGAATGGCATTCAAGTTGGGCTTGGGGATGTGTAGAATAGGATTTGGCATTTGAGTTGGGTTAAATTGTATAGGCCTGATACTTCCTACATATTGCTGTGGTTGTTGAACATTCAAATTCATATAAGCTTTTGGATTTGGGAGGGGATTTGAGTATGTAGGTTAAATCAGATGTATTGAACTGTTTTACTGATAAAACCGGAGTTGTTCTTCCCTAAATAACTGAGTTTAAGTCCTAAATTTGAGAACTTAATGTGTTCACTATTTTTTTTCATTAAAACTGAAATTGAATCTTGAACCTGGGAGTTGCTGTTGTGAAATTACTTGGAGTGACTCCCATTCATTTCTGATATGGTTTCCATAAACCTGGGAATGGAAGGGGAGTTGGCCTGGTTGCATTGTTCCTTTTGGGACCTTAGTAAGATGGGAACTGACACAATGGTTCAATATATATGAACCTGAGAGTCCAGTTGTCCCCTTGTTAAGTTGGGTTTAACTAATTAAGTTTGATGGTGCACCTGAGAATAGTTTCACTATATAGTTAGTTGTGAATTGATTTCCTTTTTTTTGTATTAACTGTGTGATTCATTAATGTAGCCTGGATTTGGGTGGTGTCTTCAATTCTGTTAAACCTGAAATTGATTGTTAACCTATGTTGTTCACCCTTGAACCTGAGCATGTCACTGCACAACTGTTCCTTTCCAATGGGCTAAAATCTGAGTTCATATTTGATTGATTCCAATGAATGTACTGCAAACTGAATTTTTCATGTTTATTTGTAAACTGCTATTGAACTGATGCTTACATTAAATCTGAAATGAGGATTATCATATTAGACTGTTTGGGACTTTAGTTAAAGGAATTTTGATATGAGTTAGTGACCCCCCCTCTTAAACTGTAAACTGAATTGACTTCCCTTCCTTTTTGCAATGAATGACTTGAAAATGGCTTTGTAAATCTGAGATTGATTAGTTATAAAGGATTGTGTGAACTCTTGTTTGGGTTATATCAATAAGTTAACTGTTGCTATTTTTTTTTTACACTCCAACATAACACTACACTCCCCTCTTCACACACCAAGACTCATGTGTCCCCTCTCATTCACTTTAGATACATGTTTTGTATCCTATAATATAGCATAGTGTTGTTCCTATGTATATTAGTTATATATATAATGTGTGTAATATATATGTATACATGATACATTGTAAATATGTTTGTACATATAAATATGGGATACTAGTGATGTGTTATAATATTGGGTGATAGTGTATAGATGGCCTATTGGTTATGTATATAGGCATGGCTTGACATGGTATTGCCTAGATTAGCCTAGTGAACCTAGAATAGTTTGGTTAGACCTAGATTAGACTATTTGACTAGGTTTGACTTTAGGGTTGACCAAAGTTGACCAAGAGTTGACTTTGGTCTAGATTGACCTAGTTTCATGTAGAATGCATTAATTTGCATTGTATTATCATTGTAGACTCATAGTGACTCGTACTGTTCTATAGGAGACAGACACCCCTCCTCGGACAATATACTTTCTCCAGATTCTCAGGATACAGGCGAGTACATTCTCTGATCATTTTATATCCTGCATTAGGAGTATATTTCCTGCTTTAGATTACTATACATGATGCTGACACGTCGGAAACACGGATTAGTACTATATAGATCTTATTCTGCGATGTTATCCCCTTAACGGATACATCGGGTATTTGTGTTCGTGTACTTTATCATGAGCATCGTGTACTCCTTGTGTTCGTGCTTTTCGTGTAAAAATCGTGTGAAATCGTGTATACTCATGTGCTCACATGATCTCGTGTGCGACTATACTTCGTGTGCAATAACATATCATAGCTGGATCCTTATGTATTGATTGGGGCGGGGGAGTAAAAGTGGTTATGTAATCAATCCAGTAGATTACTCGTGTACAACCTCTGTAGATTACTCGTGTACAACATCGTGCCGTTTACATAACCATCTTGTGCTCTGAATCACTAGACACTATCAGTTCTATATATACTGTAGTTATTTATTTACAGTCTTTCCTGTTTATCATATTTCTTCAGTTTCTTGTATCTTACTCTCTAGCATGATTATATATCCTGACCTGCTATGATTTGTTGAGATGTACTGTGCTCGCTCATGTCCTAACTGGACCTGTTGAAATATTACAGAGGACGAGGCTGTGGCGTTCTGCCCTACTTACTACGGTGCTACACTAGACGAGTGCCTGGACTTGGACCAGCAGCAGGAGCCACTAGCTGTAGATGACACTCCCTTAGACTAGGACTGTCTTTACTATTCTGGATTACTTTATTAGACTTTGAGATATTCGGGGATGTACTATTTTAGACACTTAGAATTCTGGATTGTATCTCTGTGATTCTCTGTTCTGGATATTAATTTATCTTTCATTATCAATCTATCTTACCTGTTCTACCTTAGCTGTGGTTGAGTTTATATTTCTGTTATGTCACCCCCATTCGGGGAGTATAACTGTTATTACCTTCAATTGTTAGTTGTTGTGACCTAGGACAGCGTTCTACCGCCGACACTGCGGCATAGGCTGGACGTACCCACGTCTCGTGCCCTTACTCTAGGGTGCGGGTCGTGACACATTTTTAGTGGTGGCCCATGCAGGTCTAGGATATAAGTGTAGTGGTATTCGAACTAGAATATCGCTGCAGCCTGCAGTAGAAATTAGCATATATTTTTTTTTGAAGGTACTCAATCATACTAGGAAAATTCCTTATCAGATTCCGTATGTCTATTTTGCTGCTTATTGTCTTCCTTAGAAATTTAAATTGTCCTCCTTTGATTTTTTGACTCATTCTCAGTAATAGCTTCTTGTTTGATCTGTGTCTCCAGGATGGTTGAGACGCGATCGCATCGCCCCGTGACGGAAGAGGCTGGAGAGGGGTCTTCCACCTCTCGTGTCCAGCATCCAGCTTTCGGTGCCACAGGGCCAGTGCAGCCCTCAGGAGTGGGAGTTTCTGCCACTTTTGGAGGAGCACCTCCAGCAGTCAGGAGGCCAGTTGTGATTCCAGAGATCCTTCCCACGCAGCAGCCTCCGCCTGCGGGGATGGTTGATGCTGCTCATCTCTTCTCCTTCGTGGAGAGGATTCTGGAGTCCTCGCACCAGCGGGATCAGAGGCAGACTGCAGACTTCAGGCAGGGGATTGATGAGGCGCACCAGCTGGTACGCACGACTGTTGAGATGGTGACAGGTCAGGGGGCTCAGCAGCAGCCCCGCAGGAGGGAGAGAGATATTCAGGACTTCCAGAAGATGCACCCTCGGGAGTTCTTGGGCACGGAGGGCATTCACTATACCGATGACTGGATTGAGCACATAGAGGAGATCTTCCGACTGGCGGAGATACCAGTTCGGCTTCATATTGAGGCAGCGGGCAGCCAGATGCAGGATTTGGCCCGTGCATGGTACCAGACTGATCCCAGAGTAGGGATGGAGGGCCAGACTTGGGCCCAGTTCAAGGAGCTGTTCTTTCCCGATGTAGCCTTGGGTGGGATCGAGGCACAGTTTGAGGCTCTGGTTCAGGGGAACCAGACGGTGGCAGAGTATGTCGGGGAGTTCTGCCGACTGGCCCGGTTCATTGATGACTTGACCGAGAAGACGAAGGCGAGAAAGTTTCGCCGAGGTCTGATTAGAGAGATTTGGTCGCTGACTAAGAGCGACTGGAATGCCACTTTTGCTGAGATATTTTCTAGGGCCATGGCGGTGGAGGACGACCTAGGGCTGAAGCTGAAGAGGGGTTGTGACTTCCAGGGTGGCAGTAGCAGTCAGGGGCAGGCCAAGAGGCCTCATTTCCAGCAACAGTTTCAGTATCAGAGGCCAGTGCAGCAGTTTCAGCAGCAGGGCCGTGCAACTTTCCAGCAGGTGCAGCACCAGCATCAGAGGGGGTAGCAGGCACCCAGACAGCAGGCTATTAGTTGCACTTTCTGCAAGAAGCCTGGGCACAAGTGGGACGAGTGCAGGAAGAGACTCGGCAGATACTTGATGTGTGGATCAGCAGACCATCAGATACGAGAGTGTCCAGTTGTGCCGATGCGTCCGGTACCAAGAGGAGCTGGGGCAGCCAAGGCTCCAGCAGGCCAGCAGAGGGGACCAGCCCTGCAGACCCAGCAGCAGAGGTTCCAGCAGCACCAGTAGCAGGCACGGGGTGGACAGCAGGGGCGAGCTTTCGCCATAGCAGCTGAGGATGCTGAGGTAATCGGAGAGCTGATAGCAGGTTCAGTTCTTCTCGATTCCCTTCCAACATTTGCACTCTTTGATTTCGGGGCTTCCCACAGCTTTGTGTCTGTATCGTATGCTATTAGACACAGTTTGATTTCGGAACCATTGCCTAGGACCTGCAAGATCACGACCGGGGGTGGGGTCATCCTCGTGAGTGATGTTTGCAGAGGGCGGAGTGTTATATTGGGAGGCCGAGAGTTGGGATTGAGTTTACTCGTCATGCCATTATCGAACTACGATATAGTATTAGGTATAGACTGGCTGAGTAGACACCACACCCGCATTGATTGTCGTGGGGGTAGATTTTTGTTCGGGGTGCCAGGAGAGCCAGAGTTTGAGTACACCCAACGGCAGGCAGAGCAGGACGGCGGAGTCTTCTGTGGAGCATCAATCGAGGAGCAGGTGGCTCCGCATCCCTTGATCGCAGAGTTTATGGACGTATTTCCAGAAGAGTTGCCAGGGCTTCCACCGGACAGAGATGTAGAGTTCTCGATAGACTTGGTTCCCGGCGTGGAACCGATCTCCCAGCATGTCTATTGAGTGAACAACAGCGAGTTAGTAGAGCTGAAGAAGCAGGTGGATGAGCTGCAGGATAAGGGCTTCATTCGCTCGAGTTCTTCACCTTGGGGTACACCGGTACTTTTCGTACCCAAGAAGGATGGATCGGTACGTATGTGTATCGACTACAGGGCACTTAACAACCTGACAATCAAGAACAGATACCCACTATCGCGGATCGATGATATGTTTGATCAGCTGAGCGGAGCTCGGGTGTTCTCCAAAATTGATTTGAGGTCGGGTTATCACCAGGTGAAGGTGAAGAGGGAGGATATCCCCAAGACCGCTTTCAGGATGCGGTACGGGCAGTTTGAGTTTTTGGTTATGCTGTTTGGGCTAACCAATGCACCAGCAGTATTTATGAATCTAATGAACAAGGTGTTCCACCAGTACTTGGACAAGTTCGTGGTGGTGTTCATTGATGATATCTTGATATATTCCAAGATAGAGAAGGAGCACGAGGAGCATCTGCGGATAGTGCTAGAGACTCTCAGACGGGAGCAGCTCTATGGAAAACTCTCCAAGTATGAGTTTTTCTTGGACCGGGTGGACTTTTTGGGGCATGTGGTGACTGGAGATGGTATCTCAGTTGACCCCAAGAAGATTATAGCAGTTGAGGCTTGGACAGCGCCGACTTCAGTGACAGAGATCAGAAGTTTCCTGGGGCTGGCAGGATATTACCGGAGATTCGTGCAGGATTTCTCTCGGGTTGCAGAGCCGTTGACACGGTTGACCCACTGAGTATGTTTGGTCAGAGGAGTGTCAGGCAGCTTTTGATGAGTTGAAGAAGCGGCTTACGACAGCTCCGATTCTGACATTGCCTTCAGGATCAGGTGGTTTCACTATTTATAGTGATGCTTCAGGAAAGGGGCTGGGTTGCGTCTTGCAGCAGCATGGGAAGGTGATTGCCTATGCTTCCAGGCAATTACGTCCCCATGAGAAGAACTACCATACCCATGACCTGGAGCTGGCGGAGGTGATTTTTGCTTTGAAGTTATGAAAGCACTATCTGTATGGCGAGAGGGTGGAGATTTTCACAGACCACAAGAGCTTGAAGTATGTGTTTACACAGAAGGAGCTCAACATGAGGCAGCGCAGGTGGCTTGAGTTGATGAAGGACTTTGACATCGCACTTCAGTATCACCCGGGGAAGGCCAACGTGGTTGCCGATGCCTTGAGTAGGTATCCGACAACCATGTGTTTGACTATGGATCGGTACCTGCTTGCAGACTTGGAGAGCCTTGGGATTGAGGTATTGGTGCCAGGAGTGCAGATGCAGTTATGGGGCCCTCAGATACAGTCGGACTTGATGGACAGGATCAAGGCGACACAGTTTGATGATGTGGCTCTGCGGTGTATCCGAGAGCAGATCAGTATGGGAGTGGAGGATGCTGAGTTCTCACTTGCAGAGGATGTTGCCCTGAGGCACGATTCTCGGTTATGTGTGCCTAGCGGGGAGCTCAGAGAGCAGATTATGCAGGAGGCTCACAGATCGCAGTACTCTATACATCCTGGTGCCAACAAGATGTATAGAGATCTGCAAGAGCATGTCTGGTGGTACGGAATGAAGAGGGAGGTGTCCAACTTCGTAGCTAGATGCTTGATCTGTCAACAGGTCAAGGCAGAGAGGCAGAGGCCCGAGGGATTATTGCAGCTGTTGCCCATTCTAGAGTGGAAGTGGGAACATATTACCATAGATTTTGTATCGGGGTTGCCGCATACACCAGGAGAAAAAGATGCGATTTGGGTCATCGTTGACAGGTTGACCAAATCGGCCCACTTCTTGCCATTCAAGGTGGGTACGTCTACAGAGAGGCTGGCGGAGTTGTATATGAGGCAGATAGTCAGGATTCACGGAGTTTCCGTCAGTATAGTCTCAGATCGGGATAGTCGCTTTACTTTCTATTTCTGGAGGAGTCTGCATACTAGCTTGGGCACTCAGCTCAAGTTTAGTACCGCATACCACCCCCAGACGGACGGACAGTCAGAGAGGACTATTCAGACCCTTGAGGATATGCTGCGGACGTGCGTCCTGGATTTTGGAGGTTCCTGGGAGGATCACCTGCATTTGGTGGAGTTTGCTTACAACAACAGTTTTCAGGCCAGTATTGAGATGTCACCGTTTGAGGCTCTGTACGGGCGTAGGTGTCGTACACCCTTATCTTAGGAAAATGTTGGAGAGCGAGCTTTACTGGGACCAGAGATGGTTGTTGATGCAGCCGAGAAGGTGAAGCTCATCAGGGACAGACTTCGCGTGGCGCAGGACAGACATCGGCACTGGGCCGATAGCCACCGGAGGCCGCTGGAGTTTGAGGTACAGATTTAGAGTAGGATTAGAATTAGGTTGTATTAGTTTTGTTTGATTAATCGTGTTTGATTTTTAGTAACTTGAGACCTTGCTTGTGATTAGGTTGGAGACATAGTTTTTTTGCGGATATCTCCGACTCGTGGTACGATACGTTTTGGTGGAGGTGGGAAGCTTAGCCCGCGCTTCATCGGCCCTTTCGTTATCAGCGGGAGAGTCGGTGACGTGGCATACAGGCTAGACTTGCCACCTGTACTAGTGGGCATCCACAACATATTCCACGTATCACAGCTGAGACGGTACGTGGCTCACCCTAGCTATGTGCTCGATCATTCGGAGATTGAGGTTGGACCTACTCTCAGTTATCCAGAGCAGCCTGTGGAGATTCTGGATCGCCAAGAGAAGGTATTGAGGAACCAGGTGATACCCTTGGTACGCGTCGCATGGAGGCATCATTCTCCAGGAGAGTCTACCTGGGAGCGGGAGGATGAGATGCGCGAGCGGTACCCCTATCTTTTTGGACCTTGAGGTATACTTTCTATCCTTCTTAGCAGTTAGTTTCGCCTTTTAATTTCGAGGACGAAATTATTTAAGGGGGGTAGATTTGTCACTGCCACTTTTCTAGCTTGAGGGTATTTTGGTCATTTTCAAATTTTGGAATTAAATTGGGATTATTATTATTAATTATAATTAATGTGATTTTTAGATGATTTTTAGTATAATTGTTTGGTGCTAGTTTTAGATTTTGACTCATGTTGACTAGGAGACTGTCCTATTGGCTAACCTAGGTCAAGACATCTTGGTTAGGTTAAGAAACCCTAGTGTGACCTAAGTTAGTGATTTCAAGTTCATTAGAATTGGTTTGGGGCAAATTGGAATTAGTTTGGTCTAAGAATGGCTTGTGAAGTCACAAGTCATAATCATGACTTAAACCATTAGGGACTCAACCAACTAGGCAAAACCCTAGGTATAGGCCCTATGGCCGGCCACAAGACAGCCCCCCTCTATAAATACTCTCCCAAATATTAGGGCTAGCCTCTCTCTTAGGGTTTATCCAAAGTTGTAAGAAAGAGGTGAGTTCCATCTTCAAAAAATTCCTATTAAATCTAAATTAAATCCTTTTTCCCTCTAATAAATTGCAACAGGACCTAAATCCCTTGTTTTTGCTGTTTGAAATAAGTTTTGACAGGAAGGAATCAATTTGAAGGACTTTGGGTGGTTTGAGGAATCATTCCTTTGAGGCTTTTTGGGAGCTTGTGCACATAGAGGTATAATCCTATCTATTGCTCCTAAAATCTGTTAAAAATTATTTTAGGGAAGCCCTAGCCCTCATCTAACAGTAGGATAGGCTAACCCTAGGTTTTGGACCCATTTCGTGTCCGTATCGGACACGTATCAGGGAGTAGTCTAGGTGTTCGATGAAATGTCTCAAAGGACATTCCAGTCGAGATTTTGGTTTCTATTTGAACAAAAAATTAGCCCTAGGTGTCGTCTAAGGATTCCCAGTATCGTGTGGTGTTTTGTGTGTCGTGTCGAGTCGTGGGGACACGGGAACACGCTGGTGCGGGTGCGTGTGCGCGGCACTGTAGCTCTCCTGCTACTCGGGGGCTACTGCGCATTTAATACTCCACCTCGACACATGATTTTCGACATGGTGATAGGGGCAGTGACTGACACGAGGCTCGTAAAGTTTTACGAGTCCTCGTGTCGTGTCGGACACGATATTCAGTGTGCACGGGGCAGCCACTGTGTGCGTGCGTATGCAGTGAGTGTATTATGCTATTTAATCGTTTTAAATGAGTTTAAATTAGGTTTTAATGAATGTTTAAGTCCTAAATATGATGTGTGATTCATGTTTGCATCAGATGACATGTTAGTTTAGGTTGTTTGGGAATTTTTGTTTCAAACATGGGATTTCCTTGGGTTTCACTGATACTATAAGATACTGGTTATTTCCAGATTTTCCAAACCAATTTGATGCTCTTTTTTTTGTTATGTTTCAATTGATTTTAGGATCATACATGTTGCATATCATGTTAGTGAATGGCATTCAAGTTGGGCTTGGGGATGTGTAGAATGGGATTTGGCATTTGAGTTGGGTTAAATTGTATAGGCCTGATACTTCCTACATGTTGCTGTGGTTGTTGAACATTCAAATTCATATAAGCTTTTGGATTTGGGAGGGGATTTTAGTATGTAGGTTAAATCAGATGTATTGAACTATTTTACTGATAAAACCTGAGTTGTTCTTCCCTAAATAACTGAGTTTAAGTCCTAAATTTGAGAACTTAATGTGTTCACTGTTTTTTTTTTCATTAAAACTGAAATTGAATCTTGAACCTGGGAGTTGCTGTTGTGAAATTACCTGGAGTGACTCCCTTTCATTTCTGATATGGTTTCCATAAACCTGGAAATGGAAGGGGAGTTGGCCTGGTTGCATTGTTCCTTTTGGGACCTTAGTAAGATGGGAACTGACACAATGGTTCAATATATGTGAACCTGAGAGTCCAGTTGTCCCCTTGTTAAGTTGGGTTTAACTAATTAAGTTTGATGGTGCACCTGAGAATAGTTTCACTATATAGTTAGTTGTGAATTGATTTCCTTTTTTTTGTATTAACTGTGTGATTCATTAATGTAGCCTGGATTTGGGTGGTGTCTTCAATTCTGTTAAACCTGAAATTGATTGTTAACCTATGTTGTTCACCCTTGAACCTGAGCATGTCACTGCACAACTGTTCCTTTCCAATGGGCTAAAATCTGAGTTCACATTTGATTGATTCCAATGAATGTACTGCAAACTGAATTTTTTATGTTTATTTGTAAACTGCTATTGAACTATTGCTTACATTAAATCTGAAATGAGGATTATCATATTAGACTGTTTGGGACTTTAGTTAAAGGAATTTTGATATGAGTTAGTGACCCCCCCTCTTAAACTGTAAACTGAATTGACTTCCCTTCCTTTTTGCAATGAATGACTTGAAAATGGCTTTGTAAATCTGAGATTGATTAGTTATAGAGGATTGTGTGAACTCTTGTTTGGGTTATATCAATAAGTTAACTATTGCTATTTTTTTTTATACTCCAACATAACACTACACTCCCCTCTTCACACACCAAGACTCATGTGTCCCCTCTCATTCACTTTAGATACATGTTTTGTATCCTATAATGTAGCATAGTGTTGTTCCTATGTATATTAGTTATATATATAAAATGTGTGTAATATATATGTATACATGATACATTGTGAATATGTTTGTACATATAAATATGGGATACTAGTGATGTGTTATAATATTGGGTGATAGTGTATAGATGGCCTATTGGTTATGTATATAGGCATGGCTTGACATGGTATTGCCTAGATTAGCCTAGTGAACCTAGAATAGTTTGGTTAGACCTAGATTAGACTATTTGACTAGGTTTGACTTTAGGGTTGACCAGAGTTGACCAAGAGTTGACTTTGGTCTAGATTGACCTAGTTTCATGTAGAATGCATTAATTTGCATTGTATTATCATTGTAGACTCATAGTGACTCGTACTGTTCTATAGGAGACAGACACCCCTCCTCGGACAGTATACTCTCTCCAGATTCTCAGGATACAGGCGAGTACATTCTCTGATCATTTCATATCCTGTATTAGGAGTATATTTCCTGCTTTAGATTACTATACATGATGCTGACACGTCGGAAACACGGATTAGTACTATATGGATCTTGTTCTGCAATGTTATCCCCTTAGCGGATACATCGGGTATTCGTGTTCGTGTACTTTATCATGAGCATCGTGTACTCCTTGTGTTCGTGCTTTTCGTGTATAAATCGTGTGAAATCGTGTATACTCATGTGCTCACATGATCTCGTGTGCGACTATACTTCGTGTGTAATAACATATCATAGCTGGATCCTTGTGTATTGATTGGGCGGGAGAGTAGAAGTGGTTATGTAATTAATCCAGTAGATTACTCGTGTACAACCTCTGTAGATTACTCGTGTACAATATCATGCCGTTTACATAACCATCTTGTGCTCTGAATCACTAGACACTATCAGTTCTCTATATACTGTAGCTATTTATTTACAGTCTTTCCTGTTTATCATATTTCTTCAGTTTCTTGTATCTTACTCTCTAGTATGATTATATATCCTGACCTGCTATGATTTGTTGAGATGTACTGTGCTCGCTCCTGTCCTGACTAGACCTATTGAAATATTACAAAGGACGAGGCTGAGGCGTTCTGCCCTACTTACTACGGTGCTACACTAGACGAGTGCCTGGACTTGGACTAGCAGCAGGAGCCACTAGCTGTAGATGACACTCCCTTAGACTAGGACTGTCTTTACTATTCTGGATTACTGTATTAGACTTTGAGATATTCGTAGATGTACTATTTTAGACACTTAGAATTCTGGATTGTATCTCTGTGATTCTCTGTTCTGGATATTATTTTATCTTTCATTATCAATCTATCTTACCTGTTCTACCTTAGCTGTGGTTGAGTTTATATTTCTGTTATGTCATCCCCATTCGGAGAGTATAACTGTTATTACCTTCAATTGTTAGTTGTTGTGACCTAGGACAGTGTTCTACCGCCGACACTGTGGCGTAGGCTGGACGTACCCACGTCTCGTGCCCTTACTCTAGGGTGCAGGTCGTGACATATGTGCTCCAGGAAGAAACCAAATAAGGGCACTAGCCGCAAGACGAAGACTCATGCGGCCAAGATTGCCAGCCGCATGAATGATGACCATGCGGCTGAGACTGCTAACCAAGGGTATAATACTCATGCGGCCAGGATTTCCAGCCGCATGGAGAACACTCATGCGACCAGGATTTCCAGCCGCTTGGAGAAGACCTATGCGGCTACGATGGCCAGCCGCATAAAGATTATTGATTCCAGCCGCATGACGCCTACTCCACGCGGCTCTGCCTTCGAGTGCCTCTCCTATGGTCCTGATCTCTTGTACTCCCAAGAAGACATGTCTGATTCTCTCCAACACCACTTAGACTCTTCCTACTATGTGCCCTCACGTACTAGAGTGAAGAAGTCTAGGACAGCACGAGCTTGGCAAGCTCGGTCCGCTGATCCGACCTCTGACCATCCGAGCGTCCCATACACTGTTATTCGGGCCTCTGATGGGAAGTTGTACAGAACCACTCGAGTCCAGCCCCCGACGGCAAATGGACAGAGAGGTTCCCAAAAGTCTCCCAAAATCCAGGGAGCAAACATGGTCGATCCAGACCCATCTGACTTGCGTGAGGCCATCCTCCACAAAAGCAAGGAAAGAGAAGGTGCATCGGGGTGCAAAAAGTCCTCCCACGGATGTCACTGCACCCAATTCATCGTCAACTGCTGTTGCAATAACGCGACAGTACGAGAAGACCGGCAGTCCGTCTTCCAAAAACTGCAAAAGCCATGTTCATAGGATGAGGCACTTTCTGTCGTCTCCTGCAACTCTGCTCAGAAAATCCTCGCCGATGGGAGAGGAAAGAAGACAAATGTTCCTAGCCCGAAGATTTCAACCACTATGACTAAGAGACTGTCGTCTAAGCGGGTGCCCACCACCGGAGTTTTCTATGGTACCCATTCTAAGACAAAATCTGCTACAGTGGGAGATTCATCGTCCACACCACTGGGGGTTACTGGGACTGGGGGTAGCACTCCTCCGAACCTCTACGACAATCCGATGTTCCAAGAAGACGAGCCGGGGGAAACAACTCTTCCATCAGATACAGCAAATCCCGACGTCCCCGAGGACAATTCCCAAGACGAGGTAAACTCGGAAACTGGGGGTACTGTTCCTTCTGAGTCCGAACCAGAGGAATACATTCCCACATACCCCGATGATTTCTCATTACAGGGGTATGATTCGGAGTGTACGTCATCCATCGTCCCTTCCACTTCTACTCATGTCAGGACGGCATTCATGACAAACGACGAACACGATGGACCCAGTGATCGCCAACGCATCGATACTCTGGAGGCCATACTGCACTCTTTAGTCAAGTCCGTGGATGAGATCAAAGCAGCCCTCCCTACTCTGCAAGGAGGGACACCTGGCCAGACAAACTTGGTCCCCGCGGTCAATGCGGACTCGAACTCAGCGGTACCGAACCCAGGCAATAATCCTCCTGAGATGTCGGTTCCTACCGCTGCAGACAAAGCTAGAGAGGCAAGAAGAGAGGTCTAGGAGCTCCGGGCCATGTTCCACGCCCGAGAAAACTGCCAAGACCTTAGGATACGACAACCGTATCCAGCTGCATGGAGAGATGTTCCCTTCCCACCAAAGTATAAACCATTCCACATCAATCCATATGATGGAAAGACCTCTGTAAGTCGGTACATCACGTACTTCGAGGTCACCATCGACTATCAATCCCATGATGATGCCATCCTTACACGATTACTCATTAGGGCATTGGAAGGAGTCGCCTTCGACTGGTACCGTAACCTGTCAGACAACTGCATCCACTCCTTCGCCAGTTTCAAACGCATGTTCATGGAGAGATTCTACGAAGTAGGACAGGACGTCACAATGTCCACCCTCATGGACGTCGTTCAAGGGGAGAAAGAGCTGACTGTAATGCCCCGCTCCGCACGAGGCATTTGGTTGGCTTATTGGATGGGATCAGAATATTGGACCTTGACTTATGTTGGGAATCGGGAGAGTTGAGACTGATGTAGTCTCTCTTAGCTGGCTAGATGGAACGGATATTGGAACGTGGCTCGCTGGTGGAGCTACGCTTAGTGGAATTTTGGGTGAGTGGAACTGTCCTTCCTCCTTCTTACTCCTTCATGCTTAATAAATGAAGTATTGAAATGCTATGAATTGTTCCTAAATGTCCCATGTTTTAGTTGCTGAATAATAGAGATGCTTGTGCTGAGAATTATTGAAATATACAACACATTAAACTGTTAATGTGATTCGCTGCCTGAGAATGAATTGATAACATTGCCCCTTATGCTTAACACTGCTGGAACAAGTAGACACTTGAATAATAAGATGCCTTATGAATGATAGAATAAGAAATGAACTGGCTATGCTATCGAATCAATGAACTGAATGAAACACTAGAATCATGTACTCTCTGTATATCTGTTGCAAGAATATGAAATGCTGCATGTCCCTTATAAGAAAGTTAGGAATGAATAAATGTCCCTATGAAATGAATGAATGTTAAGTTCCTCTTAAGAAAGGAATGATATGAGATACGTTGCTATGAAGTAATGAATGAGAAATGATAAAGCTGGGATCGTTGAGATCACCAAATGAAATGATGGGAATGATGAAATGAATAAGTCATTGAATATGACTAATGATGCACTGTTGCCTTTACTTTCCTTAATATATTTTACCATGCGATTATGTTCACAATCGAGTCGGACACGCATTCGCATGGTCATGGACAACTTGTATACAAGGTTTGAGTAATAATTTCCTCGAACGGTTCCTAGGGCCCTGGGGACCGATTCGGCCTAGGAGGAAATAATGATGAGTGCTATGGGAGCACGGATAAGATGGGGTGGCATAGAGGCTCGCCACCTACTATGCTGACCGCATTATCTTAAAATGAAATGAAATGAGAAGAGTCCATATGGTTTAACAACACCAGTGACCATGTAGCCAGGATGCATGCTAATGAATGTTTTGTGCAGGCAGAGTAAGTATATCAGATAACCTGTAATTGATACAGGTACGAGGAGTCGGCTATCGGTAAGAAATCACATAATTATGATATTGTATAAGTTGGTTTAACTTGCCTGCTTAACATGTTCCATTTAGTATGCTAGAAAGATGCCTTGCTATAATCATTGCTCAAACACAACATACATGCTAAGTGATGCTTGAAGTGAGAACTGTTATAACATGCTTAAAATGTTAATGTTAACGATGCCTCAATGATGCCTTTTCATGATAACACCTAGTATGTCTCAATGATGCCTTTGCATGATAACACCAAGAATGATAAATGATATGTCCACATGAATGCTACTAAGAATATGTTTACATGCTTCACTCTAATTATTGCCCATGAACTGTAAACTGATGCTAGGCCCCAAATAGAAAGATCACTCTAATAAATGCATGCTTAAATGATCACCTTAAATGTTAGTTTATGCGAGTGGGTTGGATTCTGCTCGCCAGTACATAGATGATGTGCTGACCCACGTTTTGTGGGCAGGTGCTCGTGTTTGGAATGTTCTACACACGAAGATTGGCTTGATTGGTCCTGCGGCATCGAAGATTTGTTGGGCATACAGAAGCTCTCCTTGCACAAGATGATGTCTTCTGTTTATAAAGGGCATAATGTATGGAACATTGTAATCAGTTGTACCAGTGAGATTGTAAGCCAAGTCGGTATATCGAGTTGTAATCTATTGTATCTAAATATCAAATGTAAGCTGTATAGCATTGTTCAGTTGGTTTCCAATGTAAAATGAGATGTGCTGTAATCATTGTACTTCAATACAAGTCTTGTACTCTTCTTCAATTATCAGTAAAGAGAATAAAGTTCTACATATCTCTGTGTGGCTTCAAGTTACTCTTTTTCTCCGCTGCTATAAAGAAGTGATGTACTTCTATTCAATAAGAGAGATTGTCCTCATTAAATTCAATTTATCTGCTTCTGCCGCTGCGATGTATTCCTATTTGAAGAATAATCGATTATGTACCATCTTTGCCTTGTACAAGTGTAATACCAGACTTGTACGGCATCACGCCCAAGCGAGGACGATCGATTCCAAGAGATAAAATATGTGAATAAATGACTCTATGAATCGGGGCATGACAAATTGGTATCAGAGCACGGCTTTACGTCATTAGTCTCTTCTTTGATTCATTTCAAATCAAAGTTGCATCGATGATTAACTAAAGTTGCTTCCGCGATAACTCAACGTTGCTTCCGCGATTAAATCAAAGATTGCTTCCGCGATTATGCTATTGTTGTTCGGTAATCATCTTTATATTATCTGTGCTTGAAAGATCATTGACCCTCTTGGCTGCTCACTGGATGTTCCATACAATAAGTCTATATACATTGTGATGCCCCTGAAAGAATGATTGTTGTTGGTTTGGACACAAATAACCCAACAATGACTCGATGCCATAGTATGCTATATTGTGAATGCTGTTTGGAATGTGGGAATATAGAAAAGTGGCTGGGTATGCTGCAACAAGTTGAGAATTGCATGTGATGTTGGAAAAGAATTGTGAATGAAATAATTGATGGATGAGATTGACAGAATTAGTGAATTGACTCATGTGTGCTGGCTACTGCTTTGAGACCCTAAGAATGTTGCCTTGTGATATTGAGACCCCGAGATGTTGGTTAAGTATTGTGATCATTATAGATCAGGAATGTCCGGAATAGATTGAGTTGGTATTGTTTAAGGATGGCTTTGTTTCTGAGTGGTATATTGCCTCTACCACCTCAGAACGAGATGTATGTTGACCCTTTCCATAAAATAGCAATGAGACTATCTGTGAGTACTGGGTAGTGCCGAGACTTAGCTGGGAGTCATGTATTGTGCTAGATGACTCAAGTGTCCCCTGACGGTGATGCTATGTTGGGTAGTGAGATTGTAGAAATGGTAACGGTTGGCTTGGTTAGAAATTGTTTAGTCGAGTGATGACTCAGACTAGTAAGACAGTTAGTATGCTACGGGTAAATGATTTGGCTAGAGAATGTTGTGGCTTAGAACATTGGAATGTCGATTTCGATTGGTTGGATGCAAATCAAATGTGGCTAATATAAAGTTGGATGCGTAGCTGAAAGTTTTGAAAATATTGTCGGTAAATCAAAGGGATATTAGAAATCTGTGCCTTGATCCTAAGGTGTAATAGATGTCAATCCATCTTGATCACCAAAGAATAGTCATTGCATAGATGCATGATGCTGAAGAATTGAATTGTACTAGAAAAATAACAAGTAGTGACTCAGAATACTGTTGTTGCCTAGAGGATGGTTAAGTGATACATAAATTGTCGGATTGAATGGGATGAACTACTTGACCATTACTGCATGAGATTGAGAATGCCGTAAGATAGTTTGATGATTGAGAAACAAATGGAAACGAGAAATTACAAACATGTTGGATAATGTCGGTATAGGTGATTGTTGGTTGGGATATAGATTGTTGGCTTATGACTTAGTGGTTTGACTCTGTCATACAGACCGAATAGTATGAGTCCATAGTTATGTTAGACTATCGGAATCGATGACCCTTGAATAGTTAGCATTGGCTTATGGGTTCGTGTAGGTACAAGGGAATTTGAATAGAAATGTGGATCATTGGGAATTTACTTGATGGATTATTAGAACGATGAGAATCGTATGTCGGGTTGGAATTGACCGTAATGTTGATAGATCGATCTTAGTCGATTGTTGGGTAAGTCTAGAATGAACCTCTGTGGGAATTATTTCCTTGAGGAAGACCCTGAATAGATAGACTTGACCCTAGCGACCAGTTGATGATTTACCAATTGCTGGCTTAGCCCAATTGGCGATTCATTATTCAGACTGAATTGATACCCATAGGTTTGGGTAGAGTTCCTTAGAACTGTCGGTTGCTTGTTGGCCCTAAGAAGCAGGAACTAGTATAACCCTAGTAGCCGTCCACTCTAGGGGAGTCACCTGAATGATTAGGTATAGCCGTCGGTATAGCTAACCATTGAGACTGGACCAAATAATAGATGGCCTTTAGCGACCCATAGAATGACCTTGTGGCATTGAACGAGAAATGGTGATAAGTATGACCTAAGAATGATAAGTTGTAAGTATATGCTCCAATGTGAACCTTAGAGATGTTTGACCCTTGAGGATTATGTGTCGACCTATAGCGGGAAATAGAATCGTGGGATGAGACTTGATTTGTATGTATCGAATAGTGAATTATGATATAAGATGGAATTGACTGCTCATGACGGAAATGTTGGATAAGTATCTATAGTCGGGTAGCTGGGTTAACCTTGACTGTTGCATAGAATTATACCCTGACTCGGATAATCGATAGCTGGTGATGTTGGATTGTATCTTTTAGAAAATATGAATTGCCTCGGTGAAAAATGTTGTTGGATTTGGGAAGGAAAATGATTGTTGTTGTGGAACCTTGATATGATTGGCTCTAAGTTAGACCCTTGATCGAATGTTAGAAATGTTATGCTTGGATGGAGATTGTCCCTGATGTTAAGTGGTGGCCTGGAAAATAGTGATTGTGGCAAAGTGAATAAAGCAATAAGTCAATTGAAAGGATGCTAAGTTGGATTTAGAAAAGAGAGTTATATTATGGCTGATCGAATCGCACTAACATGGAAGTTGGCTGAAGTACATATGTTTTGGGGACGCCTAAAATATGTGTATGGATCCAGCAGAAGTGATTGGTTGTGACTGAGATAACATTATGGGAAGAATTTATCGTACTAGCACGGACTTTGGCTGAAATGCATATGTTTTGGGGACGCCTAAAATATGTGTATGGATCCAAACGAGGTGATATGTTGCGACTGAAATAGAAATGTAAGGAAAATGTTGGCGAATCAATAAGAAGTTACAAGTAATTGAAAAAGAGATAGACAGATCGAATCGTTGATGGATTTAAATGGTAAGTTGGATAGATATTTTGAAATGACCGAGTGGGCTGAAATGAATATTGATTTGAAGCTGAATGAGTAAACTCATGGCGATTAAGTGAATCTTGTAGAAGACTTGTTTTCTTAAGTTTTGAGGACGAAACTTTTTCTGAGTGGTATATTATGTAATGCCCCGCTCCGCACGAGGCATTTGGTTGGCTTATTGGATGGGATCAGAATATTGGACCGTGACTTATGTTGGGAATCGGGAGAGTTGAGACTGATGTAGTCTCTCTTAGCTGGCTAGATGGAATGGATATTGGAACGTGGCTCGCTGGTGGAGCTACGCTTAGTGGAATTTTGGGTGAGTGGAACTGTCCTTCCTCCTCCTTACTCCTTCATGCTTAATAAATGAAGTATTGAAATGCTATGAATTGTCCCTAAATGTCCCATGTTTTAGTTGCTGAATAATAGAGATGCTTGTGCTGAGAATTATTGAAATGTACAACATATTAAACTGTTAATGTGATTCGCTGCCTGAGAATGAATTGATAACATTGCCCCTTATGCTTAACACTGCTGGAACAAGTAGACACTTGAATAATGAGATGCCTTATGAATGATAGAATAAGAAATGAACTGGCTATGCTATCGAATCAATGAACTGAATAAAACACTAGAATCATGTACTCTCTGTATATCTGTTGCAAGAATATAAAATGCTGCATGTCCCTTATAAGAAAGTTAGGAATGAATAAATGTCCCTATGAAATGAATGAATGTTAAGTTCCTCTTAAGAAAGGAATGATATGAGATACGTTGCTATGAAGTAATGAATGAGAAATGATAAAGCTGGGATCGTTGAGATCACCAAATGAAATGATGGGAATGATGAAATGAATAAGTCATTGAATATGACTAATGATGCACTGTTGCCTTTACTTTCCTTAATATATTTTACCATGCGATTATGTTCACAATCGAGTCGGACACGCATTCGCATGGTCATGGACAACTTGTATACAAGGTTTGAGTAATAATTTCCTCGAACGGTTCCTAGGGCCCTGGGGACCGATTCGGCCTAGGAGGAAATAATGATGAGTGCTATGGGAGCACGGATAAGACGGGGTGGCATAGAGGCTCGCCACCTACTATGCTGACCGCATTATCTTAAAATGAAATGAAATGAGAAGAGTCCATATGGTTTAACAACACCAGTGACCATGTAGCCAGGATGCATGCTAATGAATGTTTTGTGCAGGCAGAGTAAGTATATCAGATAACCTGTAATTGATACAGGTACGAGGAGTCGGCTATCGGTAAGAAATCACATAATTGTGATATTGTATAAGTTGGTTTAACTTGCCTGCTTAACATGTTCCATTTAGTATGCTAGAAAGATGCCTTGCTATAATCATTGCTCAAACACAACATACATGCTAAGTGATGCTTGAAGTGAGAACTGTTATAACATGCTTAAAATGTTAATGTTAACGATGCCTCAATGATGCCTTTTCATGATAACACCTAGTATGCCTCAATGATGCCTTTGCATGATAACACCAAGAATGATAAATGATATGTCCACATGAATGCTACTAAGAATATGTTTACATGCTTCACTCTGATTATTGCCCATGAACTGTAAACTGATGCTAGGCCCCAAATAGAAAGATCACTCTAATAAATGCATGCTTAAATGATCACCTTAAATGTTGGTTTATGCGAGTGGGTTGGATTCTGCTCGCCAGTACATAGATGATGTGCTGACCCACGTTTTGTGGGCAGTTGCTCGTGTTTGGAATGTTCTATACACGAAGATTGGCTTGATTGGTCCCGCGGCATCGAAGATTTGTTGGGCATACAGAAGCTCTCCTTGCACAAGATGATGTCTTCTGTTTATAAAGGGCATAATGTATGGAATATTGTAATCAGTTGTACCAGTGAGATTGTAAGCCAAGTCGGTATATCGAGTTGTAATCCATTGTATCTAAATATCAAATGTAAGCTGTATAGCATTGTTCAGTTGGTTTCCAATGTAAAGTGAGATGTGCTGTAATCATTGTACTTCAATACAAGTCTTGTACTCTTCTTCAATTATCAGTAAAGAGAATAAAGTTCTACATATCTCTGTGTGGCTTCAAGTTACTCTTTTTCTCCGCTGCTATAAAGAAGTGATGTACTTCTATTCAATAAGAGAGATTGTCCTCATTAAATTCAATTTATCTGCTTCTGCCGCTGCGATGTATTCCTATTTGAAGAATAATCGATTATGTACCATCTTTGCCTTGTACAAGTGCAATACCAGACTTGTACGGCATCACGCCCAAGCGAGGAAGATCGATTCCAAGAGATAAAATATGTGAATAAATGACTCTATGAATCGGGGCGTGACACTGACAAGGAACTACATTGAGCGGTTTCGCCAAACCGTGATGAAGCTGCCGTCTGGTAACCCGAATTCCTCCTTAATTGAAATTTGCCATAAGAGACTGCTTCCAACAATCAGCCTCTGGATGGGCGAAAGTCAATTCAAGGACTGGAAGACGTTTATCATTAGTGCCACAAGCGCCGAAGAACGATTGAAGAAGGCTCGCCAACTAGGGTTGCACATCTCAGAGGGAGAAGACAAGGGCAGGCGTCCCAACGCCAACACCAACAATGGGGGTAGCTCCACCAACAATAGGGACAACAAGGGCAAGCAGGCTATGGTGGTCGACACAGCACAGAAACCTGAGCCAAAATCGGCAGACAAGCAATGGCCACAAATGACCTACTCCTTCGAAGACGACCACGTCAAGCCCATCTTGGACATGCTCATACAAGGAGACAGAATTCAGCTCCCTCCGCCAAGACGGAAACCTCGGCCGGCAGAAATGGAGAACCCAAAGTACTGCCACTACTACCGCTACGTCCACCATGCTACACACGGCTGCTACCAACTGAAACGGTACATCCAATATCTCATCGATTCGAACGCTCTGGCCATCGATTTCGAAGAGGTAACCGTGGCAGCCAATATGGTGTCAGTACAATTTGGCAGCTTCCCTCCAACCGAAACTCAAGACGGCGTGGTCCCCATCCCTCTGACGACAATGAAGATTGCTAATCTTCTACCTCCCCGAGATCAGGCTGCTGGTCTAGTGCCCCTCACCACATCACGAGGGGAGGTCATATGGGTCCATCTAGACTTGGTATCAGAAGTGACTCAGTCCACACCATCTTTCATTTGTAAGAAGAAGAGTGGAAAAGTCAGATCCTGCCGGACAATCTCGGCAGATATCGAAGAAGTCACAGCCGTCATCACTCGATCTGGGGCACAATCCCAACCCGTGGCTGATAACTCGGCTGAAGAGCATCAGCCCGCTACAACTGACGCTCCGGGACCTTCTCAGCCTCCGACGACCGACAAGCCTAGGCCGAAGGAGACTCGTTTTGACAAATCCCTCCGAAAAGAGGCACTACAGGGGCTGGAGAAGCCCTACAACTTCGACATCTTGGCACAATTGGCCAACACAACGGCCAAGTTGTCATTATACGAGCTTCTGAGACTCTTAAAGGATGTTCGCGCGGCTTTGAGCGATGCACTCAAAAATGCCGACGCGTACCTGGCTCAGGTCAACCTCACGGGAGAGAACCCACCTGCAGATCTCCAAGACAGCGCTTGCACGGGAGCGATGCCCAACATTGTCTTCACTCCGCAGGATATGCTCATCAAAACCAACCTGCACGATCGTCCGTTATATTACACCGGATACATCGACGACGTAAAGGTGGATCGGATGCACATTAATCCTGGTTCTTCCATAAGCATCATCCCGAAGGGTCTGTTACATCATCTCTGCATTCCTATGCATCGCCTGACGCCGATAAGCACCGCCATCAGCGGTTTCAATTCGGACAGGAGCTACCCGATTGGGAAGATTCGCTTGAAGTACCAAATTGGCGATCTTCACTCAGAAGTAACCTGTTACGTCATAGACGCAGACACTTCCTATAATACCCTCTTGGGGCGCCCTTGGATACACGTTTATATGATCGTGCCTTCCACACTGTACCAATGCTTCAAATATGTCGACAAACACGGCTTCGTGAGGACAGAATTTGCCGACATCGATCCCTTCAAAGGGGTCGAATCTTATTACTCAGACTCCTGCCTGTACGAAAAATCGAAGCGGCACCTTGATGAAGGAGATGTGCAAGCTCGTACCGAGATAGCCACAGGGTCAGAAGAACCCCTAACAATCCACCTCCAAGCTCGTAAACCTGGCAAGACTGTACCCCTTACAGCCACTCTGCGTAAGGACGCAATCAGCCTCTCGACACAAGAAGAGCAAATGATAATCCGGCTGCCAAGGTCCGGCCAAGTGCCAAAGCCCACAACGGAGCCAGTAACAATTAGACTGCCAAGAGTCGGCCAGCCACAAACGAAGAAGCTCAATTCCTCCGACAAACCAATGACGATACGCCTTCCCAAGAAGAATCGTCACCCTGATGCAAGGTCTGGGGCTTCTAGCGAACCAACAACTCCCCGTCCAGTATCAGGTGCCAAACTGGGGGTCGCTAGTTTGCCAACGACTCCATGTTCTGCTCCTTCGACAGAACCCCTAACGATTAAGCTGTCCAGGTCGTCCTCTCAGTCTTCATTTATACAGGGGTAGTCGAAGAAGAACCAGAGCTAGCCAAGTATGTGGCTGCCCACACTGATGTTCCCTCCGCGGATGATGTAATCCCGCTAGGAAAGATACCTTACTTCATCAATAAAGGGCTAACTTTGAACTACCTCGAGCTTAATAAGCTTTGCACAATGTATGATATGGAACACGGTATAGGCACTCACCTACACAAACAGGTGACGAATGTTTACACCGCAAATCATCTTATCCTAATGGAAGACGCTTACCACATAATCGAGGGAGGGAACCATCCAATCATCTTTGGCCGGAAGGACGACCCGCAGCCCTTCACCATAGAGAAGGTTGATCTCGAATCAGATGCCGGGAGACTGCCTCTGTACCTTTATAGCCCTCAATCCAAATACCTCATGCAAAAACAGAGGTATGATCTGGAGACTACGCTAGGTTTGAACTACGGCACTGGACGACGTTTACCTCTAAAGCTACTAGTCTCGGCTGGCAAACTACGGGACTACTACAGCAAGACCCGATGTGGATTAGGGTATGTTATGCCTACAACGACCCCTGAATGTTCAAATGAAGAATGTGACTGGCATTCACATTCAACCGGGTCACCAACTTTTGATTTGGATACCAACATCGGAGACGTATTCAGACAAGTCCTATCAGTCAACATGGCATTCGCCGACGCTTATGAAGAAGATGAAGACATTCCTAAAATCCTCGAGTTAGAGCCATGGGCCTAACAATTAGATGAACAATGGGAAAAGCGGTTCGAACAGAGAGAACCTTCTACTGAGGATGAGGTCATACAAGTGGATCTCGGCAGCGAATCTTCTCCAAAATCGATCTTCGTCAGTAAAAGCCTAACAGACGAAGAGCGAGAATTGCTGCTGGAACATGTCAAAGAATATATTGATGTGTTCGCCTGGAGCTATGAAGATATGCCAGGGTTAAATCTCGATATTGCTCTTCATAAGCTCAACATTTGGCCAGATGCAAAGCCAGTCAAGCAACAACAACGACGCTTCCGTCCAGGCATAATGGATGCGATCGAAGCCGAAGTCAACAAACTGATAGACAGCGGCTTCATTCGTAAGGAACAACATCCGGATTGGGTCGCAAATATAGTACCAGTCCTCAAGAAGAATGGAAAGATTCGAATCTGCATCGACTTCCGTAATCTGAACGAGGCATGTCCCAAAGATGAATTCCGCCTCCCTATCACAGACATCATGATTGACAACACCTGCGGCTTCGAACATATGTCATTCATGGGTGGCTTCTCGGGGTACAACCAAATCAAGATGTCTCCTGAGGATGAAAAGCATACATCTTTCCGAACACCGATTGGCACGTATTGCTACACAGTCATGCCTTTCAGTTTAAAGAATGCTGGCGCCACATATCAAAGAGCCATGAGTATCATCTTCAGAGACCACTTACGCAAGACGGTGGAGTGCTATGTTGATGACATCGCCGTCAAGAGTCGCTATAAGGATGACCATCTCTAGGATCTGAGGACGGTATTCGACCTAATGCGAGCACACAACCTGAAGATGAATCCCATAAAATCCTTCTTGGGTGTATCCAGCAGAAAATTCCTGGGTTTTATTATTACTGCCCAGGGAATTCATGTAGATCCAGAGAAGACAAAGACAATTATGGAGATGGGTCCCCCGAGAAATCTTTGCGAACTCAAATGCCTTCAAGGGAGGCTAGCTTACATCAGGAGGTTCATTTTTAACCTCTCCGGGCGATGTCGGCCATTCATCCATCTCATGAAGAAGGGCGTCTCATTCGTATGGGACAAAGAATGTTAGCGTGCCTTCGACAGTATTAAAGAATATTTGTCGAACCCTCCAGTCCTGGTGGCCCTGGTTGCTGGAAAACCATTCCTGCTCTATGTACGAGCAATGGAGCATTCCCTCGACGCTCTGCTAGCACAAAATAATGAAGCAGGCCATGAACAAGCCATATATTACCTCAGCCGAATGATGATTGGGCCAGAACACCGATACATCGCCGTAGAGAAGGAATGCCTCGCCCTGGTGTTTGCCATTCAGAAGATGCGGCACTATGTCACAAGACAAACCATACATGTGATCTCACGAGTCAACCCTCTCAGGGTCCTCATGACTAAACCAGGGGCACTCAGCTCTCGCCTCGCTACATGGGCAATATTGCTGTCCCCCTACCATATGATCTTCGTCCCACAAAAGGCTGTTAAAGGTCAATCCCTGGCAGACTTTTTAGCAGCCCACTCAGGCTCGAAGTTGTCCAGAATATATGAGGAAATCCCAATAAGGTCACCGACTCGCATGCAACCTCTCACGATGATATATGACGAATGTTTTTCGACGGTGCCTCAAGGACCGGACCTAAAGGCAACATCGTCGTCGGAGTCGGGGTGGTGCTGGTCTCCCCTTCCGGATTGGTGATTAACCGCGCTTACTCTCTCACAGAGCCCTGCTCTAACAATGTGGCCGAGTACAATGCTTTGGTCATTGGCCTCCAACTTGCAAGAGAGCTGGGGGTAGAATATCTTGAAGCATACGATGATTCTCAGTTAATCGTGAATCAGATTCGAGGTTCTTACGAGGTTCGCCATGAAGACATAATCCCCTATCACCAAATAACAATCAACATCATCGCATCATTCGAGGGGTTCTTCATCGAACACGTTCCCAGACTCCGAAATATCGAAGCCGATGCCCTAGCTGGCCTTGCCACTTCTCTAGCGGTTTCGAACTATGCTCGCCAGTCCGTAGATGTGATAGGCCACGAACTGGTCTGTCCCAAGAACAATGTTCAATTCGTGGCGAGTTATTTCGCTCAGACGATTGACGAAGTCCCAGACTGGAGACAACCATTCATTGACTTCGTAGTTTACGACATCCTGCCCGAGAACCCAAAAGAGGCCACCTCTATCCGAAGGCGTTCCCTCAGATTCTTCTATGATACAGAGATGAAGATGCTGTATCGTCGATCCTACGATGGATTATTGCTTCGATGTCTGTCAAACGCAGAAGCCAAAAAAGCCGTACGAGAAGCTCACGACGGTGTCTGCGGTGCCCATCAGCCTGGCCCAAAATTGCAAGACCGTCTTCGCCGAATGGGCTACTACTGGCCCACGATGGTAGCAGATGCGATAGACTATGCAAAAAAGTACAAAGCCTGCTAAGTCCATGCGGACTTCATCCACCAGCCATCCGAATTTTTACATCCGACAGTGGCGTCCTGGCCATTCGAAGCATGGGGAATGGATATCCTCGGTCCGATTACTCCACCCTCCTCCCGAAGACATCGCTTCATACTCGCAATCATAGATTACTCTCCAAATGGGCGGAATCTGTTCCGCTTGCAGAAGTAAAGACTTCAAACGTGATCAGCTTCCTCAAGCATCACGTCATCTATCGCTTTGGACTGCCCCGAAGGATCATCCACGATAATGGTCCACAGTTTACAAGCCATGCCTTCTATCGGTTCTGTGACAAGCACCGCATCCAGAATATTGCTTCAATGCCATACAATCCAGCAGCGAATGGGCTGGCAGAAGCATTCAACAAAACAATCATCAAACTTCTCAAGAAGTTCGTATCGTCCAACAAACACGACTGGAGCGAGAAGCTTGGTGAATGCTTATGGGCATACCGTACTACAGTCCGAACAACCACTGGAAACACGTCGTTTTCCCTGGTGTACGCGAGTGAGGCAGTCCTCCCATTGGAAACTCAAATACCCTCACTCCGCGTCGCCCTTACTTACCAATTGACGACGGATGATAACTATCGTCGCCGACTACAAGAGTTGGAGGCCTTAGATGAAAAGCGCCTCCTGGCTCAGCAACGGATCGAGCTATACCAAGCACGCAATTCTGGAGCCTTCAACAAGAAGGTTAAAATCAGAATATTTCAAGTGGGCGATCTCGTTCTGGCAGTCCGGAGGCCGATGGTCATGACTCACAAGACCGCCGGCAAGTTCCAGCCAAAATGGGAAGGTCCATTTATCATTGAGGCTGTATTCTCCAATGGCGCCTACCGCCTCACAAAACAAAATAGAGACTTGCTCATGTTGCCCGTCAACGGCAAGTTTCTGAAGAAATATTATGTCTAAACGACATTTTCCATATCATCGAGTCATGTACCCGCCAGTACCACTGAACTCATTTCACATTTTTCAGATTATTGAGTTATGTACCCGCTGGTGCCGCTGAACTCACATCCACAACACCCCAGATTATCGAGTTATATACCCGCTGGTGCCGCTGAACTCACATTTCTAAATTCCAGATTATCGAGTCATGTACCCTCCCGTACCGCTGAACTCATAGTCTCCCAGATTATCGAGTTATGTACCCGCAGGTGCCTCTGAACTCACATTCCGGTCACTCTTTCAGATAGTAAGTCATGTATGACCATACCTCTGAACTTTCTTTCTGAAAGAGATCCTTCCTCATGATCCACTACCCGCACTCCCAGTGTACAAAAAGGGTAACGGATCCATAAATTGCCAAAACGGCCATGTCCTCATTACCTCTGAGTCGTTTCACTTCCGCCAAAAATAAATCACCCCTTTACATAGAACTTCCATGTCCTCATTACCTCTGAGTCGTTCTATGTACCCTCCTTCATTGAGCCCACTCCTGCCATGTCCTCATTACCTCTGAGTGGGAAGGCTCCGTCGAAGAAACCTCCGTACTTGCCATGTCCTTATTACCTCTGAGTAAGTATGATGATTCCCTTTCGACTTATTATTCGTACCCACAACCGGAGTACGCCAAGGATAATAAGTCCACAAATATTCTTCGTTGAGTCCGCTCCCGTCATGTTCTCATTACCTCTGAGTAGGAAGACTCTACGGTAAAACCTTCGTACTTGCCATGTCCTCATTACCTCTAAGTAAGTATGTTGGTCCTCTCTCGTCTTATTATCCGTTGTAAACTCTCTTCCCGAATTTTTAAATTTTTATTTATTCTAATTTTTCATGTTTTGAAATAAATCCTCTTTACAACGTATAGACGTTATTTTGCTATTACTTTTGTATTTCAAATGTATTCTAAAGTTATGGTTTGAGAAATACTATTTTGGTATTAATAAAATATTTATTCTTGAAAACTTATTATTTTGTAGCACAAAATATTTTATATTTTGGACTTTCGAAGTATGTGAACTTCGAAGGTGGGACAAACATTTTCTGTTAATTAAAATATTTGTTAAAGTATTTTTAAATAGAACTTTGGGTTTATAAAGAAATATATTTTCAAAATTATTCGAAGATATCGAATATTATTTTACGAGGGTAGTCAATTATTGATTTAATTTAAAATATGTGATTAAACTTATTTTGATAAATACTAAAGATTGTTTTAAAATATTATGATTTATTTTTATAGATTTAAATTTATATGACTTAAATTAACTTGATGATATCAAGTATTCATTTAAAAAGGATTTTGAGTAAATTTAATGATTGATTTAAATTAATACATTAATCTATTAATGAGTCTTTGATTTGAATTCATTTACTTGATTTAAATTAAAGCAGGGAGTTATCTATTAGGACGTATAGTCCTTATCCACTAGGAATCCTTCTCTCTTTAGGAGTTTCCCCTATATAAGAGCTCTTCCTTCGGTTTTTCCTGAAATCCCCCTGGCTACTTCCTTATGCTTCCTTCTCGGCCACCAGCCTTCCGACCACTGGCCTACCATCCCGACTCCACCGTTCCGTCCTCCGACCTCTTCCGTCACGGCCAAGACAACCGTATCCACCACTGTGACCACCACACAATCAATACCACCACCATTGTTCACATCTCGATATCCCGGCCATCCCCTCGGACATCCTGACCCGACCACCATCGCAGAAATCATGAGAGTGAGAGAGACAGACCCTCACCTATCCGACGCTGATCCGCCACCCGCCGACCGGCCTTGGCTCCGCCTGGGTCTCCACACAGCTGTGCCGCCTCGACTTCTGAGCCGCTGTCGTCGAGCATCCAGTGCCGAACCCCGGCCGCCTGGACAAGATCCAACACCACTATCCTCCCTGCGTCGACCGACGAGGTCGTGCGCTTAGCCTTGGGGAAGTGCAGCGCCCTTTACCGCCAACGCCCCGTGCCGGTGGGATAACTTGCGCCGACCTTAGGGGCCAGCTTCGACTACACACCCCAGCGCCCGAGTGCCCGAGCAATGCTCCACCAGATGTAAGTATTGTTCCCTCCCGCTCACTTTCCCTTTCCTTTTCTCTCTTTGTTTTTCTAAATTTTTCCTTTGCTCTCCTCTTCTCTTCTCGAGAGGAGTAGAGATGTGGCATTAAAAGTCCTCCCATTATCTTCTTAGTTTTTCTCTCTCCTCTTTCCCTTTTGGTAAGTACAGCTTGTACAGCTTGTATTTATTTATGGAGGTTCCATTTTGTGTTGTTTCTATTAACAAACAAACAAAGGCTTGCTGTGAATATTTATGGTGGTTTCTGTCACAGGACGTTTGATGTGAAGTTGATTTTATTAGGGGTGTGCATCGGTCGGTGGTCGACCAATTTGGTCCCAACCGAAGTCGAACCGAAGTTAATCGGTTTGAAAATAAACAAAACCGAACCAAACCAACCAAATGGTCGGTTCGGTTTTGAAATCGACCGACTTGGTTCGGTTTGGATCGGTTCGACTTGGTCGGTTTTGATCACATAAAAAAATAGACTGTATGCTCTCTTTTTTGTGAAACCTCGGTCAACTTATACTTTGCAACAGTAAATATAATTCAGCAGCTTCAATTCAACTTGTGCTTTGCAGGTGGAGAAAAATGTCAATTATACATATAAAAAAATTATATACATTCAACCAAAAGTCTCTTTCATGTGCACAGGAGCAATTAGAAAAGAATATGAGCCGCAAGCACTCCTCTTTGAGACTTGAGAGAGAGAGAGAGCTCTTTTAACTTCTACTTGATAAATGGCTGTGATGTGAATAATGAACCAAACCGGTATAATACAACCCAATGAACTTATACCCAACAGGCCAACCCTAATTATTTAACAAGGATTTGGTTCGGTTCGGTTTGGTTCGGTTTAGACGATTTTTGGCATAACAAAACCGTGAACCGAACCGAATTGGTCGATTTTGAAAAAATTGAAGTCGAACCAAACCAACTGAACCATCGATTCGGTTTAAAAACCAATCGGTTCGGTTTGGCTTGGTTCGATTTGGTCGGTTTGACTTAATTGTGCACAGCCCTAGATTTTATTATGTAAAATATCAGTATATACTAATTACAATATCTTAAGAATTATACTATTCATAGTATTATATATGTATATATATAAATCGTTATGGGCTTCTAATTAATCAAACTTTTTGAGCTTAATTCTAATGGGTCTATCTGGTTTATTTATAAATAACTTTAGGCCAACATATGGTATGGATTTTATATTTAAATTTGGGTTCTCTTGAATATTTGGGCTTTTGGTTTAATACTATGGGATTATAAGTATATTTGGGTTTGCTTTTTGGCTTAATCAAATAGGATTAATTTATATGAATAATGATATTTTTCAAAAGGGTTTGGTATTTATAAAATATACCTATTATGGTTCTAACAATATAGATACTTTCCTAAAGAAATATATGTTTCTTAGACTAATAGATATATAAATGGTTTCTTTAATTGTCAAAAATAGTTGAGTGTTTTTTTTTTAGCTTTAAAATATTATTGGTCGTTCTGGATAATAATTTCTAAAAACTATATATGTATATATTATTTGGAATAATAAGTGCTTAATTGGGCTTCTAAGGAATTATGAGTAATTTATAAATATTTTTTAAGTAGATATATATAATTTCTAAATAAGAATTATCGTTTCTAAGTTAATTTTCTATGCAAGTCATTTTTGATCGCGACTAATCCTACTTCTCATTTTCTCGGGAATTTTGAAATTCTGTATATTGACCCAGATGCCAATTGGAAGATTCTGAACCCCATAGTATTATTGGTTTCTCCAGCTAAGGACCTCAGGCAAGTGCACTTTCTGATTGTTTTTCGATTCATAGTAGTCTTTTCATTTCATGTCTATACATACATCTTGCTGCTTGTTGACACGCTCGTCACACGGAGTAGTCGGGAGGGGAAATATCTTAGTAGACATGTGGACTATCCAGAACTATCCCATGATGTCTATTCGTGAACAATAGCATCTGCACATGGCACGTGTAGATGTCGGATTTACCCCCTAGCCGTTTACATGTCGAAACGGATATTTCACACCACCTAGATAGATGTCTTTTATTAGTTTTTTCTTGTTTACTTCTCTACCGTGCTATGTCATCAGTTTCTTACTAGCTTTCATATTCCATATGCTATTTTCATGTCTTGTTAATTCTATTGTGTTTTGCATTGCCGTCGGTTTGTATACTTGTTCCATTCCTGACTGGAAACCAACATTTTTCAGGTTTAGCCGCGATCATTCTTAGCACTGGGAAAGACTTGGGTATGCTGAAGACAACCTAAAAATAGATAGCAGATGTACCAATTTTATTTACTGTAAAATCCTTTATTTTCTTTAATTATAAATGTTGTAATAAATGTAGAAATGTGAATGAGCAGCAAATGTTTATTTTTGAGCATTTATTTTCTTGTGGGCTTGACAGCGTTCTACCGCCGACTCTGCGGCGTAGGCTGGCTTGGACACGTCTCGTATCCGAAAAGCGGATGCGGGTTGTGACAAGTTTTTGTGGTGGCCCATGCAGGTAAGATTTCGCAAAAGATTGCGAACTCGTGATGGTACTTAAGTTAGTCGTACCATTGCGAGCCTGCGACTAGAGAATGCTCATTCACAACTTAGGTTAAATTGATTTAAGAGAATGACTAGGACTAGGAGTCCCTTATAAAAAATTGACATTGGGTAGTTAAGGTTGCTACATAGGTCTCACTAGATGACTTTCATAGGAGGATGCACTATCGCATTTTTGATTTGACAGTATTTCTAAGGAAGGTAGATTCGTAACCCTCTTTCCGAAATTTTGAGAATATCCTTTATTTACTTATTTGAATTAAATGTGATTTTTAGAATTATAGAAATATTTAATTTAATTATTACTATTATGGAATATCTTAGTCATGGTTAAATGTTGGGGTGTAAAATGACTAGAGACTATGGCACGAATAGTGCAGTGGCATGCTTTAACTAGCGTAATAGCCATGGTAGAAAAGGCTGAGCCATAAGTGTGTCCCAACTAGAAAAACCAGGCCAAGTTGTGACTTGGCCACAAATATGTATGTATATTTATTTATTTATTATTAGAATTATTGGCTTTTAGAAATTTTGATTGCTCCAAACTAGCCCGAACCCAACCCAGGTCTTAGTGGTCATGTAGTGCGACCAACGGCGTCCATGTAGATATATGGATGTGTATACATATAGGTAGTCCATTTTGGTCTTGTGAATAATTTTTATAAATTGTATATTGAATAAAATAGATATGTTATTGCTATTTAAATTTGTACTTTACTTGGGAGTAGGATAACCTTTCCTTAAAATGATATTTCGGGATTCATTTAGACTATACTTGTGCATAAATATATTCATAATGGATAGACATAATGCTATCTACATATTTTTCCGCAATCTTGAATATTAAAGAAATATAAATTCAAGTTTATATTCCTTTTGCCTTCGGTCATTTTCTTCCTAACCATGATAACTTGTACAACCTTATGTCTTTTCTAAAAACATCGCCATATCATAAGTTCGTATCGCTTATATTCTTTTCCTTTGACCTAAGGAAATTTTTTTATTTTTTTAAAAATATCTTCTCACTCAATTGTCTATCTAATTTCGAGTTAAATTTTGGATTCAAAAGTTTTTCTCGCAATCGTTGAATATTAAATATCCGTGAAATAAGAATTAAAAGATTTTTACTTATTTCGACTTCGATCATCATCCTTCCTAATCAATTGTTTCTTTTCAAGAAGCTGAATCTTATACTTGAAGAACAGATAGTTGCACTTTTTCTATCTTTATCAATTTGTATGATATTTCTAAACTCCTTTGATATTCTTGGAGGATATAGTTGGAATAATTTGGATGACTTATGATGGCAGACAGCCGCGCACTGTCACCACTTATTTGACTTATGGAGACTGTGGGTTCACTGCAGCTAGCAGCGCACTGGCGAGGCATGATCCCTAAGTTGAAGTAATCTCGAGTAAGTATAAGTTATCGAATGTTGTCAAAGCTATATCTTGGTCGTCCTATCTTCGTCTTTAAGTTGTTATGTCCAGATTGGATAGAGTTGATAGGGTATTCGTTATCGTATCCTTGCTTGAGTCGTGGAATCAAGAGTTTATTGCAGCTAGTTGTACACTGGCGAGGCATAAATTCTCGGTAAAATGACTTCGATCATGTTTACGAGTTTCGAATACCATAGAGACTACGTCTTATTGGCATATAACTATTGAGTTTTCAAATTGATTCGTGCTTATTCCTAGTCACGATCTTCTCAATAGACTGGTAATTCTTCCTCATTTTCTTATCCTTCTACTTTTCGGATTGCCATCTTTTAATATAATTCTGACTGGATTCCTAAACTTATCTAGATTTTGATTCTAAACTCGTGCCTAATTAATTATGGACAAATATTTTAAGCATATCGAAACGATTTTGGATTTGATCATCCTTGAACAATTTCGATCATGACTAGACACCTTTCATTTTGATCGAGTCAATTCATATCCTTTCCTAGGTTTGACCCTATAATCATGTCTAAACAGTTTTGCTTAACTAATTGATCGTTCCTAAACAAATTTGATCACGACTAAACTCTCTTGACTATAATCATAATCGTGCATACATTTCCAATCAATTATTGCTAATGTTATAATTGTATTCCATTTTGACCAATGATCATATTATTCCTTGATTACGTTTTTTTTTTAAAAAAATGCCTAACCACATACTTTGAAATTTCGATGACCTATTTTCTAAGGTGGGTAGAGCCTTTGAGTATGAGCTGTCCTTGAGGTTATTTTTACTTTTATCGAATTTTTTGAAAACAATTAGGACATACTTCAAGACCGTAGCCAAATGTTCTAATACCAAACCACACTTAATTACCCTTCTATTACCACCCTAGCTGGTCAGTGCTTCCATTATAATTTTTATTTTATTATGAGCAATTTTCTCTCTTTCTTCTTCTTTTCATCTATTTTTTAATATCTTGTTATCGTAATCTTACCATACCTTTTCGTGATCAATCAAGTCCATCTATCTTAGTAGTCCTTAAATTCGAGGACGAATTTATTTCTAAGGTGGGTAGATTTGTAAACTCTCTTCCCGAATTTTTAAATTTTTATTTATTCTAATTTTTCATGTTTTGAAATAAATCCTCTTTACAACGTATAGACGTTATTTTGCTATTACTTTTGTATTTCAAATGTATTCCAAAGTTATGGTTTGAGAAATACTATTTTGGTATTAATAAAATATTTATTCTTGAAAACTTATTATTTTGTAGCACAAAATATTTTATATTTTGGACTTTCGAAGTATGTGAACTTCGAAGGTGGGATAAACATTTTCTGTTAATTAAAATATTTGTTAAAGTATTTTTAAATAGAACTTTGGGTTTATAAAGAAATATATTTTCAAAATTATTTGAAGATATCGAATATTATTTTACGAGGGTAGTCAATTATTGATTTAATTTAAAATATGTGATTAAACTTATTTTGATAAATACTAAAGATTGTTTTAAAATATTATGATTTATTTTTATAGATTTAAATTTATATGACTTAAATTAACTTGATGATATCAAGTATTCATTTAAAAAGGATTTTGAGTAAATTTAATGATTGATTTAAATTAATACATTTATCTATTAATGAGTCTTTGATTTGAATTCATTTACTTGATTTAAATTAAAGCAGGGAGTTATCTATTAGGACGTATAGTCCTTATCCACTAGGAATCCTTCCCTCTTTAGGAGTTTCCCCTATATAAGAGCTCTTCCTTCGGTTTTTCCTGAAATCCCCCTGGCTACTTCCTTATGCTTCCTTCTCGGCCACCAGCCTTCCGACCACTGGCCTACCATCCCGACTCGACCGTTCCGTCCTCCGACCTCTTCCGTCACGGCCAAGACAACCGTATCCACCACTGTGACCACCACTGTGACCACCACACAATCAATACCACCACCATTGTTCACATCTCGATATCCCAGCCATCCCCTCGGACATCCTGACCCGACCACCATCGCAGAAATCATGAGAGTGAGAGAGACAGACCCTCACCTATCCGACGCTGATCCGCCACCCGCCGACCGGCCTTGGCTCCGCCTGGGTCTCCACACAGCTGTGCTGCCTCGACTTCTGAGCCGCTGTCGTCGAGCATCCAGTGCCGAACCCCGGCCGCCTGGACAAGATCCAACACCACTATCCTCCATGCGTCGACCGACGAGGTCGTGCGCTGAGCCTCGGGGAAGTGCAGCACCCTTTACCGCCAACGCCCCGTGCCGGTGGGATAACTTGTGCCGACCTTAGGGGCCAGCTTCGACTACACACCCCAGCGCCCGAGTGCCCGAGCAGTGATCCACCAGATGTAAGTATTGTTCCCTCCCGCTCACTTTCCCTTTCCTTTTCTCTCTTTGTTTTTCTAAATTTTTCCTTTGCTCTCCTCTTCTCTTTCTCGAGAGGAGTAGAGATGTGGCATTAAAAGTCCTCCCATTATCTTCTTAGTTTTTCTCTCTCCTTTTTCCCTTTTGGTAAGTACAGCTTGTACAGCTTGTATTTATTTAGGGATATTTTGTAAAACCTCCCCTAAATAATGGGCTAATTTGCGAAATACCCCCTAAAGATCTCGAATTGGTAAAACCTCCTTTCCGTCAAGACGGTGTTTAATTTTGGGTGACGTGGCAATTGTTGCATACGTGGCCACAACTCTGTTTTCCAAATTTTATGAAATTTCCAAATTACCCTTCCTCCATCCCCCTTTCCCTTATTCCTCCTGGAGCCACGTCCCCTTCGAGCACCCGGCCACGTTCGACACGCTCGCGATGGAGCCCCGCCGGAGCAGCCCACGCCGACCCAGCGCGAGGAGCAGGCGTCGGGGCCGGTCCAGTTGGAGGCCAGGTTGCCGTGGGCGTCGACGAGGACGCGGAAGGCGGAGAGGGAGTCGGTGTCGCTGGTGGACGAGGAAAGTAGTGCCGTGTTCGACAACAACAAGAAGAAGAATGTGTGTGAGAGTTTAAGTTTCAAAATAAAAAATGTCCAACAGCTTTGAGCTTGGCTGGACTGACTTTGGTTGTCTTTTTCGCTTGCTGCTTAATTTGTGTTTTCTCCTTACTGTAAATAGAATAATTTGTGTTTCCTCCTTACTGTAATTAGAATAATTTGTGTTTCCTCCTTTAATGGCAGAAATTGCCTCCTTCTCTAGAGATGAAGAAACACCCCCATGCTTGTAGGAACCTGATCTTTGGTAGACAAGTTGTACGCTGGAAGAGGATCAAGTGAAAGATGAGGAAGATGATCGGTATAAATAGGTTAGAGGAAAAGTAAGAGAGGAAGAAGATGACCGTTAGAGAGAGAGAGAGGAGAGAGAGAGGGGGAAAAGCCACGTACGCAGGGGTATTTTCGTCTGACTGGGAAAAGCCACACACGGATAGCCACGTCACCCAAAATTAAACACCGTCTTGACGGAAAGGAGGTTTTACCAATTCGAGATCTTTAGGGGGTATTTCGCAAATTAGCCCATTATTTAGGGGAGGTTTACAAAATATCCCATTTATTTATGGAGGTTCCATTTTGTGTTGTTTCTATTAACAAACAAACAAAGGCTTGCTGTGAATATTTATGGGAAAATGCTAAGTTTACTACCAAATTCCTACAACCTTCTTACAACTACTCTCTCCCACTCCTTACACATGGGTCCCACCGGGTCCCACCACCACTCTCACCCCCCCTGCTACATGGGCTCCACCCGGCCCCACCATTTCTTCCCCTCCTCCAATCGAAGCCAGACACGTGTCCGGTTGTAGGAGGATTGTAAATTTTGGTTGTAGGCATAGCAAAGCTCATATTTATGGTGGTTTCTGTCACAGGACGTTTGATGTGAAGTTGATTTTATTATGTAAAATATCAGTATATACTAATTACAATATCTTAAGAATTATACTATTCATAGTATTATATATGTATATATATATAAATCGTTATGGGCTTCTAATTAATCAAACTTTTTGAGCTTAATTCTAATGGGTCTATCTGGTTTATTTTATAAATAACTTTAGGCCAACATATGGTATGGATTTTATATTTAAATTTGGGTTCTCTTGAATATTTGGGCTTTTGGTTTAATACTATGGGATTATAAGTATATTTGGGTTTGCTTTTTTGCTTAATCAAATAGGATTAATTTATATGAATAATAATATTTTTCAAAAGGGTTTGGTATTTATAAAATATACCTATTATGGTTCTAACAATATAGATACTTTCCTAAAGAAATATATGTTTCTTAGACTAATAAATATATAAATGGTTTCTTTAATTGCCAAAAATAGTTGAGTGTTTTTTTTGAGCTTTAAAATATTATTGGTCGTTCTGGATAATAATTTCTAAAAACTATATATGTACATATTATTTTGAATAATAAGTGCTTAATTGGGCTTCGAAGGAATTATGAGTAATTTATAAATATTTGTTAAGTAGATATATATAACTTCTAAATAAAAATTATCGTTTCTAAGTCAATTTCCTATGCAAGTCATTTTTGATCGCGACTAATCCTACTTCTCATTTTCTCGGGAATTTCAAAATTCTGTATGTTGACCCAGATGCCAATTGGAAGATTCTGAACCCCATAGTATTATTGGTTTCTCCAGCTAAGGATCTCAGGCAAGTGCACTTTCTGATTATTTTTCGATTCATAGTAGTCTTTTCATTTCATGTCTATACATACATCTTGCTGCTTGTTGACACGCTCATCACACGGAGTAGTCTGGAGGGAAAATATCTTAGTAGACATGTGGACTACCCAGAACTATCCCATGATGTCTATTCGTGAACAATAGCATCTGCACACGGCATGTGTAGATACCGGATTTACCCCCTAGCCGTTCACATGTCGAAACGGATATTTCACACCACCTAGATAGATGTCTTTTATTAGTTTTTTCTTGTTTACTTCTCTACCGTGCTATGTCATCAGTTTCTTACTAGCTTTCATATTCCATATGCTATTTTCATGTCTTGTTAATTCTATTGTGTTTTGCATTGATGTCGGTTTGTGTACTTGTTTCATTCCTGACTGGAAACCAACATTTTTCAGGTTTAGCCGCGATCATTCTTAGCACTGGGGAAGACTTGGGTATGCTGAAGACAACCTAGAAATAGATAGCATATGTACCAATTTTATTTACTGTAAAATCCATTATTTTCTTTAATTATAAATGTTGTAATAAATGTAAAAATGTGAATGAGCAGCAAATGTTTATTTTTGAGCATTTATTTTCTTGCGGGCTTGACAGCGTTCTACCGCTGACTCTGCGGCGTAGGCTGGCTTGGACACGTCTCGTATCCGAAAAGCGGATGCGGGTCGTGACGTCCGTACCCTGAACCAGGGTACGCCAAGGATAATAGGCCCACAAATGTCCTCTGTTGACCACAAATATTTCCCGTTGAGTCCACTCCTGCCATGTCCTCATTGTCTCTGAGTAGGAAGACTCCACGGTAAAACCCTCATACTTGCCATGTCCTCATTACCTCTGAGTAAGTATGTTGGTTCCCTTTTCATCCTATTATCCGTATCCTAAGCCGGGGTATGCCAAGGATAATAGGCCCACAAATGTCCTTTGCTAAGTCTTTTAGTACATGCCCACCATTCCTCATCATGCCCCGGGAGCCCAGCTGCTCCATGGCATTCTCTCCCGATACCCGGAACGTCTATGAGCACCCTGCCATGGAATTGTTCTAGGTATCCCCATCAAACTTGTTATCCGTACCTAAAACCAAGGTATGCCAAGGGTAACAGGTCCACAAAAAAGTCCCCCCATTCGGGACAAACGCCACCATAACACCACAAGCACAACAAGCAGTACAGATAAAGGGTAAAATAAAACATACTCTTTTATTTGGAAGCCAAAAAGCATTACATGGTGTGGGACCACGTCCCTCTCAAAAAGAACAGAAACAAAAGAACAGAAACAAAAGGAGAAAAAGGCCGACTATAGTTCGGCATTACACAACTCAAATCGGCGGTTTCTCACCAAGGTGGTCCCCCGCTCAAGCCGCTGTCTAGCTCTACGCTCGGCTTCCTGGGATAACTGCTCCGCATCATCCAAGTCCATGAATACCCTCCAGTCGTCTTCCAACTTCTTCAGGGCAATTTCCAGGTCAGCCGAAGCTTGATTAACTCTGTCAGCCTCCTGGATAATTAGTCCCCTGTCGATACGGGCAGCCTCGAGCTCAGACTCAAAGAAAGCTAACTTCCTCTGAAGCTCAAGGATCCGCTCCCGCGTGTCAGTGATCCCGCGGGAGGCAGTCGCTTTTCGAGCCGTAATATCTTCATTCTCGTGGCTCAATTGATCATATCGAGCAGACAGATCGCGGAGATCCTTCAGTATGGCCGGCCTGGTTTTATCCCGAGCAGCCCTTGCCTTCTCTATAGCAGCTGTGAGGGAACCGCGCTCCTGATCTATAGCAGTAGGCAGATCAGCCTGCCGCAATACCTGAAGCTGGGCCACCAGCTGATCAGTCTCCAGTAATTTCGCCTCCAGAAGTACAGCCACCCCTGCCCCACCGGAAAGGGCCTTAAGGATATCAATTTGACCCTGGGCGCATTGCCGGGCCAAGACGAAAGAGGTCCCTCTGTCCACAGCAACCTCTATCCCCTTTTTCAAGTGACGATAAAAGCTATCGACCACGTCTTGTAACGCTTCGTCCAGGACCTCTGTAGAGGACGACGTCAGAGGAAGCGTGGCTGGCAACATCGAAGGAGTTATGCTAGAACTTGCCACCAAGGGGACAAATTTCGAGCAGAACGATGCGCGGATAGCGGCTAACTCTTCTTCTGCCATCCGAAGATCCTGGATACTTGGCAGGACGGAGAGTCGACTCTCGGAGCCGTCCAAGCAGAGGAAGACGAAAGGACCATCGTTCCCTGCCCCGGCTGTCCCATCACCCGACTTGCCGAACTCGAGCCCGCGGGAGGCCCATCAAGACGAGCCGGAAGGGAAGGGGGTACGCTCCTCTCCGTCAGTGCCCTTTCGGAGAGTCTATCTCAACGATGGCCATCATCGGCACTGAAGAGGCAGAACCTGCATGTCCATGAAAACAATCAATCGATGTGACCCAAAGGATGTGATGATAGAGCAGATAGGCCTCCTCGCAAGTTAAGATTCAGATTATCTTACCAAGGGAGGAGCATGGAGGTTGTAGCTCACTCGCAGCTGGCATGGTCTCCTCACCCGCGACCTCCAAGTTAAATTCGGCCGGATCTTCTGTCCCAGCCTCCTCGAAGGGAGAGGCAACTCGATCAGCATTATCTTGATGGAATTCAGCAATTTCAGGAGCAGGCTCACCGGAGCCCCCGTCACCCCGAGTCACGACCTCGGCAACTTGAGATCCCTCTTCTTCTGACACCTACAAGAGGGAAGGAAGATGATTAAAATCAAAGCTAGAAGAAAGAAAGAACCGGTAGCGACTTGTTTACCTCTGATGCGGGGTCAACTTCCTCGCCTCTTTCCCTGATAGTTAACTTGCGGTGTCTGGTCACAGCCAGTTTCCGGGAGCAAGGAATACCACCAACAGAAGAAATTTGCCTACTACGCTTTCGTACAGGTCCTAGTGCAGCGGGTGGCTGATCTGCCACCATCTCATCTGGCAAAACAAGCGGCTGATCCACCCCAACATCTTCCAACGGAAGGGAAGAATCATCTGCATCATGCTCGTCGCCTTCATCATCCGCAGTAGTGGAGTCCGAATTTGGCACTTCGACTCTATTCTTTCTCTTCCTTGTCTTGGCCCCCTGGGACCTCTCCTCCAGGCCGGTACCAATAATAAAACTGGCACCCGGGTTAAAACCGACATGGGGTTTGTTCGCCATGATATGGTACAGAGCCGCCATATACAAAATCTCTACAGGCGCCTTAATATCAGGGACCGGAAAAATGGTACGGGTATGGAATGTATCATAGTAATGACAGGCCCTGATACCATCAAGAAGGCTACCTTCAAAACCCAGACAAGAGCTGGGACTGTCTAGAAAAAGCTGGTTGTATCCAAACTGTCGGGCAAACCAGCTGGGCAGATAAGGCTCCAGAAAGACAGTATTACGGTTGCGATACACCAGATGAGCGGGGCGGATGTTACGCAGCCACAGGAGCATCTGGCCATCCAGAAGCTGAGGGGGCCCAATTCCATCGAGATGTACAGCCGTTATTTCCTCAGCAGTAAAACGAGGGACAGATACAAAAATGTTGTACATATCTGCCCTCGCCAGCGCCATTCGGCAAGTGCGCATGGTCTCGTACTCCCAAGACTCATTACGATAGCGAAAGATAAAAGCGTCGTCGTCAGTTATGCCGTCTTCAGAGCCCGGTCTCATCAAAGACGGATAATGCATCAGTAGCCACCCCATCAGATAATGATAGGGCAGCTCAGTCCGTTCAAAATCTTTCGTCACATCACGGGCGATGACCTTGGACATGAAAGTGCGAAGGCCACGGTGTATGCTGCACACCATGGCCGAGAGGAGAGCTAGCTTGACGCGCGAAACTAACTTCACAGTCGGAAGGATGAAATTATGATTGATCCTTTCAATAGAACCAGCTCCTTCCGAGACTACACAATTTCGTAGCCGCACCATCAAAAACCCGGCCAAAAGTGCTTTCTCAGTCATCTGCCGGGTACCATGGGGGAAATAGCTAAAGGAGTCGGTACGACTCCCAAATCTGTCTTTGGTGGACCTCGACCTCTTGGCAGTCGACATCAGGTCCTTTACCTCCTCCTGGGTTTGAGGACCCCGCGAAGAAACTCGGCCGGAGGGACTGAATTTGAAGAGATACGCGACCCGGGATGTGGTATGGGGGGCATTCCCTTCTGAGCTATTGTTCTTCTTGATAGCAGTCTGGTGACAAATGCTGTAGTGGCACAGCAGTTCCCGGTACACGACGATGAAACACAGGAATCGGCGATCCAGATCCTCGAGTTCCTCGTTTGTCGAGGTGTATACTTCAAAGGCCTCACCCCCCCCCACGGCAGCTTAGAAACAGCCTGCATTTCATGGAGAGCAAGTCCCAACTCCCCTCCAGGCACAAAAAAGGTTCCTGTACGCCGGTTATACATCTCCAAAAGAGCCATGAACAGCGGCTTGTTAATGGGTAACCCATAACAGGTGCCCCGGATGGCATAATAGAGGTCAATCTCCTGAAGGAATTCCTCGTACTTCCTCAGGATCCATGAGGTAAGGTTAACCCACGTAGTGATAGGGTTTATCCAGTTCAACAACGACAACCTGCCAATAGGATAAGACCCCGTGCGAGCGAGCTGATTCAGGAAAGTATCAGCCAGAGTAAAAGTGAAGTTGGGACCAGATACGTTTATGAAGGTACCCGAAATCAGTCCCATCACACTTTGACTAACCGAGTCCCTGCTCGCACATGCCGACCCCATATTCCTATTATAGTGAATGTTGCCCATGAACATTCCCGATTGGGTCGGAGTTAGGGAGCCCACCATCTGTCTGCTCAGCGGTACCATATTGAACCACGAGAGGGAAAAGTGACGTTACACTTCAGGAATATGGATCTCCACCCCGTCCACAGTAAAATCCAAGTTCTCAGAGATGTCCAGCACTCGGGGGTTCTTTATGGATAGAGCGTCCCCAAAGAGAAAGGCCGGTTTCAGATGCTCTCCTTTCAGTTTCCTCGAGTTCATCATAGTACAAAGAAAATGGAAAGGCTGGTTATTGATGGCGCCCAACCTCTCCAAATACTCATTGGTGGGAAGCTGGTCCGACACATGTCGAGTTAAGCCGTCGAGCCGCACACCCACAGCATACTGTGCTGAACCCACCAAAAGCTCTCCTGTCGGGTTGGTTGGCAGATTCACTGAAAGAGGACAAAAGAAACAGGATTAAAAGAGGGTTAAAATGAAAGTTTCTTAAAAAAGGAACTCCTATGAGCCTATGCGGCTCAGATCAATGAAGCCTTATGCGGCCCAAATTCAGTTGGGTTTTATGCGACACAGCTTTGATGGAGTCTATGCGGCTCGGGTTAACGCAGCCTTATGCGGCCCGATTCAGTTGGGCTTTATGCAGCACTGTTTCGATAGAACTTATGCGGTTTGGTTGAACGTATGCGGTTCTGTTTAGCAGAAGAGCTTATGCGGCACGACTCAGCGAAGTTTTATGCGGTTCAGCTCATCAGGAGCACATACGGTCACGGTCAAATGAGGCTTCATGCGGTTCAATTCCAGAAAGAGCTCCTGCGGCTCAGGTCCTTCTCATGCGGCTCAAACACGGGGCATGCCCCATGCGGCTCGAATGCGAGAGCGGTTTCATCATGATTAAACTTGGACAGTTCAATGAAGATGAAGGATGAAGGCTTGTGCATAAATCATGCAATAGAGCTATTTTTTTGGTTCAAAACATTTAATCTAATCCTTACCCTTAAAACCAGAGTGGACGTCAGGATGTACTTTTGGCGTAGCAACCGATGAAGAGGCTGCTTTCTTGCCCTTTGCAGCAGCAGATGCAACCTTGGAAGACTTGGGGGCCATTGTCGTATCGAAGGTCGGAGAAGGAAGAATAAGGAAGAAAAATAGGGCCAAAGACGAAAGAGAGAGTGAAGAAGTCTCTCCGACTGAGCACGATATTTTATAGGCAAGAAAGAGGCACCTCGATCCACGTATAGTAACCGACCCTTCGGTTCTCAAGACGAGCCGACTGACATAAAGGCCAGACTCTTGGGATCCTTCCCCAAAAAGCAGCCTTAAAACTGACGGCAAATCAACAACAATTAATACAAAAGATTTGCATACGTGACAGGATGACATGGCAAGGAGCTATGCGGCCCGAAAGTCCCTGCGGCTGATTGACTCAGTACGGTCGAGACATCCATGCGGCCGAGACATCCATGCGGCCAGAACATCATATGCGGACAGAAGAGTTTATACATAGCCATGCTTCTTATTCAAAGTATTTTAATTTTGCAAATTGAAAACTTTGAAGGGGGTCTTGTAGAAGCATGGAAAAGAATAAAGAAAGATCCATGCGGCCAGGGAGCCCCATGCGGCTCAGAGATCTCATGCGGCTCAGGAATTCATGCGGCTCAAGCGTCTATGCGGCTCGAATAAGTTCGATGCGGTTCAAAGAGGAGCCACGTGGCCTGCAAACAGCTCTTCCCTTTGTCCTTTACTGCATTAAATGCCTTGACGGCTGACAGCTCTGACAAATGACAGCTCTGACACAAAGAAACAATAATGACTCCATCATAATGGCAGACTCCTAGGGAAACGAAGGAAATCTCTGACACAATTCCCCGAAATCCAGAAACCTTTATGCGGCCTTGACAGTGGACAGTCGCATGCGGCTCAGACAGAGACCACCCCATACGGCTCAGGCCGAAGCTATCCCATGCGGCTCAAACCGAAGCTATTCTATGCGGTTCAAGCAGAGGCTACCTCATGCGGCTCACGAAGAAGGCACCCATCATCACCATGCGGTTCAAATGTTCAGGAGTCACTCCCAAGCAGCCTTGACACGTGGCCAGCCTTATGCGGCTCAATGAGGAGCAACCCTCATGCGGTTCAGATTTTCTAAGTGGCTCACGATTAAGACACGTGGCATAATAATGGGACACGTGTCATCAAATCAAACCGAAGTCTATCAACAAATCCCAATGAAATATTGGGATCAAATCAGATCTTTGCAATCAAGCAAATCAATGACACGTGGCGGGAGATCCGAGATTGGCATAACAAATCATGAGGATTTATGTCAATCATCATTAATTATCCACAAGGATTTGATGCAATCACATTAATTGTCCGGATCTATTATGTTCAAGATGAGCGACCCAGATTCATTGTTCCTAAGCCGCCGACTTTTGAGAATGGGCAATCATTGCAAAATCCTAATGATGCACCACTCTTATAAATAGCAAGGTGCCATTCCCTTGCAAGGGGGAGACATATAGAGAAGGAGAGGCTCTTCCTTTTGCAAAAGAAGACACAGAGATCCAGAGAGCCAGCGAGAGAATATACAGAGATCGAAAGGAGAGCATTTCTTTATCAACGCCAAGCAGTTCTTCTACAGAGCCAAGGCTGCACCCGATCGTCCAAAGAGTAAGGCAGAGCTGCCATCGCTTTTCCGAGCCTCTACCGTCACCCCCCAGAATCTAAAATAAATAATTATACTTTTGCTGTACCTAGGTTTTTGTCCCTAGGCTTTCTTTGTACAAGCGAGTTTGTATTGTGAAGTAAAATTCCAGTCCTCCGATAATTATTCTGTTCTTTTATATTTCATGGAAAACACGTATATTTCATTATACGGCTGCCATGTTTACGTACATAGTCCTACGTACTTTGGGACTGAGGCATTACAAAAGACTAGATACTAGGTCATGGTGTCATTAGAAGTAGGAAGTAGTTGTGCCATGTGTTATGTGTATGAATAAGAATAATAATAATAATCTTTATTATATGTGTGTTATTGGCTAGGCCTTGATATTTTAGTATTCAGCGGAGACTTGGACTACATGCAAGTATACCTTACCAAACTTGTACAATATTTGTGCATGTTTAATTCCATTCCTTCTTGTTCATATTTATTTATTTTCTTATCCTATCATGTCTTTGTTGTACATGCTTCATGATGTTTATTTATTTATTCCATATGTGATGCTTGTATTTTTCTTGTCATTTACTTGATCCATGTTTTACCATGTTTGTTTAGATTCTTGTATTATTGTCCACTCGTGTCACTACCACATTTCTAGTATGATGGTATTTTTGACATTTTTGGGGTTATTTGAATTTATTAGAATTTATTTAAATTTTATATATTTTATTTAGGAATTTTTAATAATTATTTAAATGGTGTGATTAAATCCTAATTAATTGTTTGCCATGTGATTTTGGTTAGCCTAACCTAGATTGGACCTAACCTAGATTAGTCATAACTAATTTTAGTTAGCCACTTTGAGAATTAGATGGGTTGGATTATGGTTTAAGTCAAGTTTAGTTAAGTTAAGTGAGTTTGCTTAAGACTAGGAAAGAGCCCTTTGTTCTAGGCCACCCATTAGTCTAGATTCATTCCTAGCCATAGGATGAAACCTAAAAACCCTAACCCTAACTAATATGACCAGCCAAGACTTTCCCCCTTGCCTATATAATGTCTCTATAGGAAATTGTGCCTCTTTCTTTATTAGTTCTTCATTTTTCTAAGGAATAGGTAAGCCTTCATTTAGTTTTCTTCATAGTTTAATGGATAGGACTCCATTTTATTTGGGATTTCTTCCATTGTGACCTAATCAATATTTTCTTGCTGTTTATGGAGTCACATCACAAGTTTGGGACAATTTGAGGGAGTTTTAAAGCTTGGAGAACCATTCTCTATTGGGGTTTTTTTGAGGATTTTGCAACCATAGGTAATTTCTTTAATACACCATGAATCCCTGATTTTATTTCACATTTAGGGAGTCCTAGGCCTAACCTAGCTGTAGGAATTGGAAACCCTAGGTTTTGAACACTGTACGTATCCGTATCGGACACGTATCAGACACTGTTCATTGGTGTTTGTCGAAATGCCTCAAAGGGCATTTCGATTCTTTTTGTGCAAACTTTTTGTATAGGAATTAGGGTTTTGATCTTGCCTATGGTTTTCCAGTGTCTGTGTTTTGTTTTCGTGTCGTGTCGGGTCTCGACGGACACGCGGACACGCGGTGCACACACACACGTGCGCACATGATTTATCCTCTGCTGTTCGGGGGCCACAACTCTCAGGACACGTCACGTCGACACGTGACACTTGACACACGGGTCGTCCTCGTGAATGACACGACATGTGTCGTGTCTCAGATCCCCACGTGTCGTGTCGGACACGCATGAGCACGTGCATTGCATTTGCACTGGACCAGGTTCAGTTCATTTAGAGCACTGATACGCGTGTCGTATCGCACGCACGCGTATCGTGGACACGTGTCAGGGTGCCCTAGCCCTAGACCTAGTCGACACTTGGACACGACCACGAGGTCTGTGTCGTGTCGTATCGTGTACACGAACCCCGTAAACACGTGCACGAGGAATGGCACAGTATTTACACTGTTTTGTGTTTTAATTTGTTTTGATAAATTGTGTCCTCGTGCTTGGACACAATGACACTGTTGGACACGTACACTCTGGGTATATACATTACCAACCTCTGTATTGGTGTTTAGTTTATTTTTTTAATTGATAAATTCTCATTTCTTAATTTAATCTTGATACCTGTACATCAGTTCATTGTTTACTATTTTTCCAGATTTTTGATGTGAAACTCCAGCATCATTTTAACCCATTTTAATTGTTAATTAGTTTGGTTTTAAACCTTAATGATGTGCACCTATAAGTGTTCTATGTGTGTGTCAAATTTGGGCCTGTTTTGGAGTTGTTTGGATTCAAAAATCTGGAAATTGTTTATGGGCTGAAAACTGAGATTGTAATAAACTGGAATTGGGATTCCTGTTCTGAACTGAAAATGGTTCATTACCTGAGATTTGTGTTCTGTTATGGACTGAATTAAATAGGGTTTTCAATATATAAATCTGGGAGTTTTGATTGGAGAGCTGTGGGTTGGTTTTGAGTTGATTCTTGCATTCATTCATAGTGTAAACTGTCAATTGATTTTCTTTTCCTTCCTCACTGTTTTACATTCCAGATTTCATTGTTATACTTCACTCTATCATCACACACACAAGTTAACATACATTCATGTGACATACACATGCATCACACTGTCCTCATGACAGTCCCCACACTTCACTACCATGCCACTTTCTCATATGACACTATTCACTCCCTATTACCATACACACACACACACACATATTTGCATGTATGTGGTACTCCATGTTATACACACACCTACACACATGTTCCTATTTCCTATATGAGTATATATATATAAAGTGTGATGTATATATATATAAATATATATATATGTGTGTATCTATATATATATTTAATATATAATGTATGTATGTTTCTCATAGGAGCATATAAGTTATTACATGTATTCCGAAGCTAGACTATATAAATATATATATGTGTATTGTTTTAGATATAGATAATATCTTGTGTAGTTGTGTATTGATGTTGGTTGGTTCTTTAGGCATGATATTGCCTAGTAAGCCTAGATTAGTCTAGTTAGAACTTAGAATAGCCTTGTTAGACTAGTATAGACTAGTTTGACCTAGTTTAGACTTGTTAGACCTAGTTTGACCATAGTTGACCAAGTTTAACTTCTAGGATTGACCATAGTTGACCAAGAGTTGACTTTGGCCTAGATTGACCTAGACTCATGTAGAATGCATTGTAGTGTTTCAGTTTACCATTCTGGACTTGTTGTGACTTGTGCTGTTCTAATTAGGAGCCAGATACCACTTCTCGGACAGTACTTTCATATTGGACACTCAGATACCAGGCGAGTACATTCTCTGATCATTTCATATTCTGCTCAGAATTATTTCCTGTATTAAATTACTTTACTTGTTACTGTCACGTTGGTCACACGGATTGGTACTATATGGATCCCTTCTTGAGATGTTATCCTTAGGAAGCATCGGATACTACATGTTCTGTGCGTTTCACTTACATGGCGTATCACTATGCTTCATTGGTTCTTTGATCACTTGTGACATATACTCTTACGATCACAGAGTCTCCTAGAATCTCTTATCCCATTTACTGGGTATCCTAGAATCTCCTAGAATCCCCATTTATGGGACATCCATGTATCACCCTTCGGGGGCTTTGCATGGAATCATAACATAACCTGGTTGGATCCTTGTGTATTGATTGGGGGTACGGGGGAGTAGAAGTAGACATGTGAATAATACCCAAGTAGTATCTTATCAGAATCTTTCCATAGTGTCTTATCAGAACCTCCTATGCCATTTACATGTCTATATTGTACTCTGACTCACTTGCCACTGTTAGTCTCTATTTATAGTAGATATTTCTATTACAGCTCTCTTCCTGTTTACATACTGTATTTCTTTCAGTACCTGTATCTTACTTTTCTGCATGATTATATTTTCTAACCTGCTATGAACTGTTGAGATGTACTGTGCTCGCTCCTATCCTGACTGGACCTGTTGAAAATATTACAGAGGACGAGGAGGAGGCCTGTGTAGATACCTTCTACGGGGCAGCCCTAGACGACACTTGCGAGCTGGACTCTCAGGAGGACCCAGCTCTAGCTGAGGACATCACCCCCATTGCCTAGACTAGTTTAGTTAGGCTTATCTTACTTTATGTTGTCTTGAGACTGTTTAGCTAGACTTTACTTCTGTTCAGAGATTTGGAGTTGTATATATTCTTTCATATACTGTAGCTGAGTTTGTACTCTGGATATTGCTGGGATGTTATGTTAGACTACTTTATCATCTATTTTTCCTTGAGTTCTATATCATATCGTGCTATCTCTTCCTTAGTTGTGACTGAGTTTATTTACTGCTATGTCACCCCCATTCGGGGAGTATAAACTGTTTAGTATATTACTGCTAGATGTTGTGACCTAGGACAACGTTCTATCACCGACACTGCGACGTAGGCTGGACGTACCCACGTCTCGTGCCCTTACTCTAGGGTGCAGGTCGTAACACGTTTTTAGTGGTGGCCCATGCAGGTCTAGACTAGAAGTGTAGTGGTATTCGAATTAGAGTATCACTACAACCTGCAGTAGGATATATGACATTAATTTTAAGGTACTCAATCACTTTAGAAAAAAAAATTTATTGCCATCTGAATCCTTATTGTCAGCTGATCCTTTGAATTTTAACTGTCCGCCTTTGTTATTTCGCTTCTTTCTCAGAAATTGATACTCTTGTTTATCTATCTTCAGGATGGTAGAGACTCGATCGCAGCGTACCATTCATGGGGATGCTATGGAGGGGACTGCTACCTCTCAGCCAGTACAACGGGGCCAGGGGACTGTAACTCCTGCCACCTCTGCTCGTATTGAGACCTCGGCAGCAGCAGCAGGGGGTATGCTTCCACCGGCTCGGAGGCAGGACCCAGTCATCCCAGAGGATCCTTTCCAACAGCCGCCACATTCAGGATACGTGGATGCAGCGCAGATGTTTGCATACTTCCAGCAGTTCATGGACCGGCAGCAGGCTCGACAGGACAAGGGCATGGAGTTGGCCCTTACGATGGTTGCAGCTCGACCAGTGGTCCATCAGCCGAGGACACCGGGGATAGAGCAGTTTCAGAAGATGAGCCCCAGAGACTTTCTGGGCACAGAGGGGATCCTATATGCCGATGAGTGAATCGAGCATATAGAGGAGATCTTCCACCTGGCCCGGATACCAGCAGATCTCCAGATTAAGGCCGCAGCTAGCCGGATGCGAGATCTTGCTCGCACCTGGTATCAGTCAGACCCCAGGGTGGGGGTAGCTGGGCAGACTTGGGAGCAGTTCAAGGGCTTCTTCAATAAGAAGTTCTTCCCAGATTCAGCACTCAGAGCCTTGGAGTCGCAGTTCGAGAGCCTAGTCCAGGGGAGCCTTTCAGTAGAGGAGTACGTCGGGGAGTTCGGCCGCCTCGGCAGGTTTGTAGAGGGCTTGAGCGAGACGGCAAAGGCCCAGAGGTTCCGGAAGGGTCTGGTCAAGGAGGTCAAGTCCCTGACCAAGGGCAACAGGGATGCCACATTCGAGGAGATCTTGACGGAAGCCTTGTTGGCAGAGGATGATCTTGAGCTTAGGCTCAAGAGGGGGCGAGACCCAATTGGGGGCAGCAGCAGCGGGGGCCAGGCCAAGAGGCCCCACTTTCAGCATCAACAGCCGAGGCAGTTTCAGCCGCAACCGATCCAGCAGAGGCCAGTTCACCAGCAGCAGCAGCCGAGACAGCACCAGCAGGATCAGAGACAGGGTGTTACTTGTGCCTACTGCAAGAAGCCTGGACACGTCTTCAATGAGTGCCGGAAGAGGCTGGGCCAGTGCCTGGTGTGTGGTTCAGCAGACCACCAGATGAGGGAGTGCCGCATAGCACGAACAGGCCCGGGAGGAGGAGCCAGGGCTCCAACAGGCCAGCAGAGGGGACCAGCCCTGCAGACGCAGCAGCAGAGGTTCGTCCAGCACCAGCAGCAGGCCAGGGGAGGCCAGCAGGGGCGAGGATTCGCCATGGCAGCAGAGGATACGGAGGCCATCGGAGAGCTGATTGCAGGTTCGATTCTTCTCGACTCCAGTCCAGCTTTTGCATTATTCGATTCCGGTGCTTCGCATAGCTTCATATCAGTATCTTTTGCGATTAGACACGGTATCATAGCTGAATCGTTGCCTAGGAATTACAAGATCACGACCGGGGGTGGCATTATCCTCGTGAGTGATGCTTGTAAGGGTCGGAGAGTAGTTTTGGGAGGCCGTGAGTTGGAGGTGAGCCTGCTCGTAATGCCATTGCCGAACTACGATATAGTACTAGACATAGATTGGTTGAGAAGGCACCATGCCAGCATTGATTGTAGAGGGGGTAGAGTTCTCTTCAGAGCACCGGGGGAGCCAGAGTTTGAGTACTCCAGACGTCAGACAGAGCAGAGCAGCGGAGTCTTCTGTGAAGTCTCGGTCGAGGAGCAGGCGATTCCATACCCCTTGATAGCAGAGTATATGGATGTTTTTCCAGAGGAGTTACCGAGATTGCCACCAGACAGAGACATAGAGTTCTCGATAGACTTGGTTCCAGGAGCGGAGCCCATCTCTCAGCATGTCTATCGGGTGAACAACAGCGAGCTGGTGGAGCTGAAGAAGCAAGTGGATGAGCTACAGGACAAGGGCTTCATCCGCTCGAGTTCGTCGCCATGGGGTGCACCAGTGTTGTTTGTGATGAAGAAGGATGGGTCAGTACGGATGTGTATTGACTACAGGGCACTCACCAACCTCACGATCAAGAACAAATACCCACTACCGCGGATCGACGATCTTTTTGACCAGTTGAGCGGAGCTCGAATATTTTCCAAGATTGATCTGAGGTCGAGATATCATCAGGTGAAGGTGAAGGGGGAGGATATTCCCAAGACCGCTTTCAGGACGTGGTACGGGCAGTTTGAGTTTTTGGTTATGCCGTTTGGGCTAACCAATGCACCAGCAGTGTTTATGAACCTTATGAACAAGGTGTTCCACCAGTATCTGGATCAGTTTGTGGTGGTAATCATTCACGACATCTTGATATATTCCAAGAGTGAGGAGGAGCACGAGGAGCATTAGAGGATCGTGCTGGAGATTCTCAGGAAGGAGCAGCTTTACAGGAAGCTCTCCAAGTGTGAGTTCTTCTTGGACCGGGTGGACTTATTGGGGCATGTGGTGACTGGAGATGGTATCTCAGTTGACCCCAAGAAGATTGTAGCAGTTGAGGCATGGGCAGCGCCGACTTCAGTTGCAGAGATCAGGAGTTTTCTGGGGCTGGCAGGATATTATCGGAGATTTGTACATGATTTCTTCCGGGTTGCAGAGCCGTTGACTCTGTTGACCCGGAAGGATGCTGAGTATGTTTGGTCAGAGGAGTGTCAGGCAGCTTTTGATGAGTTGAAGAAGCGGCTTACGACATCTCCGATTCTGACATTGCCTTCAGGATCAGGAGGTTTCACTATTTATAGTGATGCTTCACGGAAGGGGCTGGGTTGCGTCTTGCAGCAGCATGGCAAGGTGATTGCCTATGCTTCCAGGCAATTATGTCCCCATGAGAAGAACTACCCTACCCACGACCTGGAGCTGGCAGCAGTGATATTTGCTCTGAAGTTGTGAAAGCATTATCTGTATGGAGAGAGGGTGGAGATCTTCACGGATCACAAGAGCTTAAAGTATGTGTTCACTCAGAAGGAGTTGAACATGAGACAGCACAGATGGCTAGAGTTGATGAAGGATTTTGACATCCTACTACAGTATCACCCAGGAAAGGCTAACGTGGTTGCCGATGCCTTGAGTAGGTATCCGACAGCCATGTGTTTGACCATGGATCGTCATTTGCTTGCAGATGGAGAGCCTTAGGATTGAGGTGATCGTGCCCGGAGTGCAGATGCAATTATGGGGGATACAGATTCAGTCAGACTTGGTAGAGAGGTTCAAGTCGGCATAGTTTGAGGACGTTGCTCTGCGGTGTCTTCGAGAGCAGGATCGAGCAGGATTGCTGGAGGGCGAGTTTTCTCTTGCAGAGGATGGTGCCTTGAGGCACGGTTCCAGATTATGTGTGCCCAGCGGAGAGCTCAAGGAGCAGGTTATACAGGAGGCCCACAGATCTCAGTACTCTATACACCCGGGTGCCAACAAGATGTACCAAGATCTGAGGGAGCATGTTTGGTGGTCAGGGATAAAGTGGGAGGTGGCTCGCTTCGTGGCTAGGTGCTTAGTCTGTCAGCAGGTCAAGGCAAAGAGACAGAGGCCCGGTGGATTGTTGCAGCCGCTGCGCATTCCGGAGTAGAAATGGGAGCATATCTGTCACGACCCGCACCCTAGAGTAAGGGCACGAGAAGTGGGTACGTCCAGCCTACGCTGCAGTGTCGGTGGTAGAACGCTGTCCTAGGTCAATCATCTAACAATATAAAGGTACATGTACAGTATATACTCTCCGAATGGAGGTGACATAACAGAAAACAATCTCAATCACATCTAGGGTAGAAAAATGAAAGATAGATAGATAGACAGTAACTCAAAGAGAACAGTAGCATAGATGAAATAAGTCCAAGTGTCTTGGATAACATGACATCTATAATGTCAACCCAAAATACAATATAAGTCTAAGAGTCTATACATCTCAACATCTCAAAATACAACTCAGAATGTGAGACAAAATGATAATATAGAAAAGACTGTCTAGCTAAACTAGCCTAGACTACTAGGGCAACATCCTCAGCTGCAGGTGGATCCTGCTGAGGGTCCACAACATAAGTATCATCTAGTCCTGCTCCATAATAGGTAGACACCAGGGCCTCATCCTCATCCTCTGTAATATTTTCAACAGGTCCAGTTAGGACAGGAACAAGCACAATACATCTCACGAAGTGCATAGTATGATAGGAAATATAAAGCATGCAATAGAGTAAAATACGGGAAACATTGAAGGAAGATACATGTAGCAAAAAAGATAACTGTAATGAAATATCTACTATAATAGAGAACTAGCAGTGACTAGTGAGTCAGAGTAAAATATAGACATATGAATGGCATAGGAGATTCATGACTACAGCTAGGAGTGATTCATGACTACAGCTACTGGGGTAATATCCACATGACTATTTCCACTTCCCCATCCCCAATCAATACACAAGGATCTATTCAAGTTATGTTAAGATTCGTGATAAGCCCATAAATAGGTGATTCATGAGAGGCTCTGTGAACATGAGAGTACATGAGTCACAAGCGATTCGTGAATCTATGGAAGCATAGTGATACATGATGATTCGTGAAACGCATAAACATGCTGTATCTGATGCTCCCGAGGGGGATAACATCTCATGAAAGGATCCATATAGTACCAATCTGTGATAACAATCGTGTCAGTATCAAGTAAAGTAATCTAGAGCAAGAATATAAATCCTGATAAGTATGAAACGGTCAGAGAATGTACTCGCCTGATAACTGAACGTCTGAAGAGGATATACTGCCTGAGGAGAGATGTATGGCTCCTAATCAGAGCAATACAAGTCACAATGTATCCTCAATGGTAAAAATAGAGTATACAATGCATACTACATGATTCTAGGTCAATCTGGTCAAAAGTCAACTCTTGGTCAACATTCTAGTCAAACTAGTCTAGTTATCTAGGATTTTGGTCAACAATGGTCAGACTAGTCAAATACTAGTCAACATGATCAATCTAGGTCAAGTCTAGGTCAAACTTAGACTAACTAAGGTTTTGGTCAAACAAAGACTAGTCAACAAGGTAATTAGGTCAGTGGTCAATTATCTAAGTCAATACTCCATAAGACTAACTCAAACCATGACACAACTCCTAATTATTCCACTTAACCCCATACATATCTTAATCTACATAGGGCTATCTATATAACCCAAGTGGTCAAACTTAATCAACTAGTTAGGGTTTAGTCAAACTTTAGTCAACTAGTCCTTCTATGTTCATCCAAGTCATTTCTAAGTCAATTAGGTCATGGTTGACCTATAGTTGACTTTGGTCAACAATGGTCAACAAGGGTCAACTTGCTAGTTAAACTAGGTCTACTAGACCTATTGGTCAAGTTAAAACCTACTAACCATAGACCATAGGCCATAGGCCCATGTATCTAGGATACCTTATATAGGTATCCATATCTATATAAAATATGAACCTACCCATATCTATACATATATATATATTCAACTATATAGTACCACATATATATATAATACCCAATTATATATATAGTACCCACATATATACATAATATATATATATATATATATATATATATATATATATATATATATATATATATCCCATATATACACTCAACTATATATATCAATATATATATCTACATAACCTATATATATATACAACCTACATATATATATAGAGAGAGAGAGATCAATAGAGGGAGAGATGTAAGAGAGTGAGAGGGATAGAGAGTGAACAAGAGAGAGGGAGATATGGGATGTGGGTGTGTGGTGTGTGTGGGGTGTGTGTGTGTGACAAAGAACAGGGGGGGTGCTGTTCTCAGATTTCTGAGAAAGGGGCACAAAACACACACACACACACATTACATATATATACACCTATGTATATATACACACATATCTACACAAATACCTATGTAAATACACCCAAAATTTCTACCTACACACACACATACGTATATACATATATATATATACAGTATATACCCACATAAATATACATATATATATACATTAAAATCATTTTGAAATTCGAATAAAATATAGGAAAAATACCAAGTTACTGTTCATTACTGAACAAATAGGGGTAACCCCAAATTCGAGTCAAAAATAACCTAAGGCCCGAAACCCAAGGTTGGTAATCGTGCCCCTAGGTGTACTCGTGTCCCTCGTGTCCCTAAGTGTCCACCACAATACGACACGACGTGTCCAGAGTCAAAAATTCAGAATCGGCTAACACAGTGTACTGAAATTTGCACTGTATCGTGCACGTGTTCACGTGTCTCGTGCTCACGACATAGGACACGTGAGGTGTCGTGCTCGTGTCCCTAGGTTCGCCTAGGGTTAGTCTAGGGGTAGGGTAGCCTGTACGGTGTCTACGTGTCCTCATGCGTCGACACGAGATCCGTATCAGTCGAGAAAACTCGACTGATACGCACGGTTTGGCACCGCATCGTGCAGCGGTGCACGTGTCTCGTGGACACGATACGAGCCACGTGGGGCCTCGTGGTCATGTCCACGTGTAGCCCACGTGTTGGGCTACACACTCATGTCACCACGAGGTGTCCACGTGGAGTCTAGACACGACATGAAGGCCGTATCCAAGTGGGAAAACTGGGTCTGTGCGCGCGTGCACTGTCAGTGCGTGTCCAGTGTGAGTGAGATTTCTCACTCGATACGACACGGCATGACACGAAATTTTGGGGGCATGTTCGCAGACATTGCCTCCGTGTCCATGTCAAATTTTACGTGTCCTAGTACTCTGTACAGTGAGCACGAGCAGCGTGGTAGCAGGACACGCGCGCGTGGCCTCGTGCTGCGAGTTCGTGTCCATTTTGGACACGGACACAGTACAGAAATGTGCTCAGTCCTAGTGTCTCGTGATCAGCATGCCAAGGGCTACCCAAATGTGTAATTTGTTTTGGAAAACAACAACTTTTATTCCTAAGTGACATTTCACCAAACACTGTTTTTCAAACATGGATACGTGTCCGATATGGACACGAAATCGAACCTACTTCCTACCAAACTTGACCCATAGTTAGGGTAAACCTATATGCATGCATTTATGAAGAAAAATTACAATATTAGCAAGGTTTGAGGGCATTTACCTGTGAGTGCAAAAATCAATGGAAAGCCTAGAATAGGGGGGGTGTCCTTCCACTTGGTGATACCCAAAGCCTTGTGAAACTTTGGTTGCTAGCCTCCCTCAGTTTCCTCAGTGTAGTAGGGTCCCATTGCAAGAAACTAGAGGTAATTTGGTTCAAATTTGAGGAAGTTATCAAGGTTTGATGAAAAAGGAATTTTTGTAGGTTTTAATTCATGTAAAATGATCATGAATAAAATGTGATGGGGTTATATAGGAAGGGGTAGTGGTATGGCCTGCCATTGGGTAGGGGAGGGTGTCCTCTAGGTTGCTTCCAAGTGAAGGGAAGGACTTTCATGCCAAAGTATTGATCTTTGGAGTGTTTTGTGGAAAATATCTAATAAAGTAAATATCAAGATATTTTCCCTACTTTAACCAATGTAAATATCTATCCTCTAGCTTCTAGGTTGGCTAACTTCTAGATTAGGGCTAAACTAGGTTAGGGACTCTCATGACACTTAACAATAATTAAATAATAATAAAACACATAAATGCAAATAATTCCAAATAAATCCTTAAAAATTACCAAAATACCCTTTAGGCTAAAAAGTGCTAAAATGGTATCCTAATCACTTGGTTAGGCTTACATGGCCATGGTAGTCTCTAGGTTATGAAATCTCTAGGGTTTACACTAGGGTTATACTAGTAAAGTCACAAAGTCATAAGTCGTGACTTAGAAAATAGTTTTAACTAACTAAAAATCACCAAAAATCATATCATGACTAAAATACCATTAATAAATAATAAAAATAATAAATTTTCAAAAATACCCCAATTTCAGAAAACTTGGTGTTACAAGTCTACCCTCCTTAAAATAATTTTGTCCTCGAAATTTAGATGGTCGTACTCCTCCTAGGTCAAACCTCCACCAATCAGGGTCGAAGCTACTACCTAGCAACATACAAGGTCAACAAGCAAAATATGGGTAGTAGACCTATACTGGTCATATCCAAAAATTGGCTGACAGTTTTAGGTCATAAGGTGTCCTTAATTCAAATCGAAATCAAAAGTAACTCCATGGGGTAAATCAGGATGGAGCCTCGGGTCAGGAAAATCGTACTAAGCAAATGAAGCACACGATGGTATGCTTGAGTGGGACACTAAGGTCATGGGTGTAGAGTGTCATGTCTAGGTTATGTATGTGAAATTAGTTTTAAGAAAACAACTAGTCTTGTGCTCCTAATTTAAAAGTCACGGTAACGTGCCCACGATGATCATAATTTAGAGTGAAAAGATCTATGGCCTAAATTGAACCGAAAATGTGATGCAATAGTAGTGTAAGGGGCAGGTTAAGTGGGACAGTCCTGGTCATGGGTGTATACTAGGAAGATAAGGAAACAATAAATTACAGGGCTAAAAGGGTTACCATTTTATGGTCAGAGCAACTCTATCAATTCTAAGTCAAAAGCCATAACACATACATTAATTCATTTAAGGGAAAATTATTGACAAAAGAAGTTACTCAAAGAATTATATTAATAGCTAAATCTACTCCTACTCATACTCCTACTCCTAAGTAAGAGATGAAGAAACAAACAAACAATCGACAAAAATCAAAAAGAACTACCAGGTCAAACTTATCACTAATAAAGAAACAGGTAGGAGCAGATGAAATTGGATTTCAAGATAGATATAATGAAACAAGGTGGGAATGGAATTTAGAAGAACAGAACCTGCAAGCACATCGCCAACTGCCTGGGCATCCTCAACTGTCATGGCGTAAGCTCGCCCCTGCTGGCCTCTTCCAGCCTGTTGCTGAAACTGCATAAATCTCTGCTGCTATGGCTGTAACGGTCCCCTCTGCTGACCTACCGGAGCCTTGGCTCCTGCTCTTGGTGCTGCTCCCTGTGCTACTCTGCCTATGTACTGGGAACACTTTTTCAGCTGGTGGTCCGCTGCCCCACATAGTAGGCACCAGCCCAGCCTCTTCCTGCACTCTCCCCATCCATGTCCCGGCTTCTTACAGTTGGAACAACTGGTAGTCTGCTGTCTCGGGGCCTGTTGCTGCTGCCTCGGCTGCTGATACTGCTGTGGCTGCCTCTGCTGATGCTGATAGTGAGGCCTCTTGGCCTGACCTCCACTGCTGCCGGCTCCCTGTGTATCACGGCCCCTCTTGAGCTTCAGCTCAAGATCATCCTCAGCTGCCATCGCTCCTGCCAGAATCTCCTCAAAAGTGGCATTTCTGTCACTCTTGGTCAAGGACTTGACCTCCTTGACCAAGCCCTTCCTGAACCTCCTCGCCTTCGCTGTCTCGCTAAGGCCCTCTACAAATCTGCTCAACCGGCAAAACTCACCGGAATACTCCTCTACAGTCTGGTTCCCCTGAACCAGGTTCTCGAACTGGGTCTCCAAGGCACCGACTGCCTGATCCGGGAAAAACTTCCCCTTGAAGAGCTCCTTGAAAGCTCCCCATGTCTGTCCTGGAGTGCCTACTCTCGGGTCCGTCTGATACCAGGTACGGGCAAGATCCCGCATCTGGCTGGCTGCTGCCTCTATCTGGAGTCCGGCTGGTATCTCCGCCAGACGGAAGATCTCCTCAATGTGCTCAATCCAGTCATCAGCATAAAGAATCCCCTCTGTCCCCAAGAAGTCCCTGGGGTTCATCTTCTTGAAGTCCTGAATGCCCGGAATCCTCTGCTGTCGCGGCTGTCCCAATCCTCCCTGTGGCTGGACAGCCAACCTCTCCACCGTCGCTCTAGCCAGCTGATGGACCTCATCTATGCCCCTGGTAAACTCCGTCGTATGACGCTACTGCTGGGTCTGCTACGTCTCTAGGAAATGCTGGAAGTATGAAAACATCTGTGCAGCATCCACTAATCCAGATGGCATCGACGGCTGGAACTGCTGCTGGTGCTGCTGAAACTGTGGCTGACGAAACTGCGGGGGAGGCATGTCTGGGGTAGCTGGGATGGTCCCCCGAATAATTAGAGGTGTACCCCCAAATGTGGCAGAAGCTCCCACATGAGATAGAGTAAGGGGAGCTGTGGTCCCCGGGTCCTGGTGAGCTGGACAAGAGGTGGCAGACCTCTCAGTGGTATCACCTGGACCGAGACGCTATGATCGTGTCTCCACCATCCTGAAGATAGATCAACAAGGAAGTCAATAACGGTACAAGGATGATAGTATCAAGGACAATATGAAATAGATTATACAAATTTGAACAAAAGTCAGTAGGTTCAAATCCATGGAAATTTTCTAATTGTGATTGAGTATCCACTCTCTCTAATCCTATTCCTCAAATCCTATCACAGGCTGTAATGATACTCTAGTTTGAATACCACTACATAAACTCGACCTGCATGGGCCACCACTAAAAACGTGTCACGACCCGCACCCTAGAGTAAGGGCACGAGAAGTGGGTACGTCCAGCCTACGCCGCAGTGTCGACGGTAGAACGCTGTCCTAGGTCAATCATCTAATAATATAAAGGTACCTGTACAGTATATACTCTCCGAATGGAGGTGACATAACAGAAAACAATCTCAATCACATCTAGGGTAGAAAAATGAATGATAGATAGATAGACAGTAACTCAAAGAGAACAGTAGCATAGATGAAATAAGTCCAAGTGTCTAGGATAACATGACATCCAGAATGTCAACCCAAAATACAATATAAGTCTAAGAGTCTATACATCTCAACATCTCAAAATACAACTCAGAATGTGAGACAAAATGATAATATAGAAAAGACTGTCTAGCTAAACTAGCCTAGACTACTAGGGCAACATCCTCAGCTGCAGGTGGATCCTGCTGAGGGTCCACAACATAAGTATCATCTAGTCCTGCTCCATAATAGGTAGACACCAGGGCCTCATCCTCATCCTCTGTAATATTTTCAACAGGTCCAGTCAGGACAGGAACGAGCACAATACATCTCACGCAGTGCATAATATGATAGGAAATATAAAGCATGCAATAGAGTAAAATACGGGAAACGTTGAAGGAAAATACATGTAGCAAAAGAGATAACTGTAATAAAATATCTACTATAATAGAGAACTAGCAGTGACTAGTGAGTCAGAGTAAAATATAGACATGTGAATAGCATAGGAGATTCATGACTACAGCTCGGAGTGATTCATGACTAACGCTACTGGGGTAATATCCACATGACTATTTCCACTCCCCCATCCCCAATCAATACACAAGGATCTATTCAAGTTATATTAAGATTCGTGATAAGCCCATAAATGGGTGATTCATGAGAGGCTCTGTGAACATGAGAGTACATGAGTCACAAGCGATTCGTGAATCTATGGAAGCATAGAGATACATGATGATTCGTGAAACGCACAAACATGTTATATCTGATGCTCCCGAGGGGGATAACATCTCATGAAAAGATACCAATCCGTGATAACAATCGTGTCAGCATCAAGTAAAGTAATCTAGAGCAAGAATATAAATTCTGGCAAGTATGAAATGGTGAGAGAATGTACTCGCCTGATAACTGAACGTCTGAAGAGGATATACTGCCTGAGGAGAGATGTATGGCTCCTAATCAGAGCAATACAAGTCACAATGTATCCACAATGGTAAAAATAGAGTATACAATGCATACTACATGATTCTAGGTCAATCTGGTCAAAAGTCAACTCTTGGTCAACATTCTAGTCAAACTAGTCTAGTTATCTAGGGTTTTGGTCAACAATGGTCAGACTAGTCAAATACTAGTCAACATAATCAATCTAGGTCAAGTTTAGGTCAAACTTAGACTAACTAAGGTTTTGGTCAAATAAAGACTAGTCAACAAGGTAATTAGATCAGTGGTCAATTCTCTAAGTCAATACTCCATAAGACTAACTCAAACCATGACACAACGCCTAATTATTCCACTTAACCCCATACATATCTTAATCTACATAGGACTATCTATATAACCCAAGTGGTCAAACTTAATCAACTAGTTAGGGTTTAGTCAAACTTTAGTCAACTAGTCCTTCTATGTTCATCCAAGTCATTTCTAAGTCAATTAGGTCATGGTTGACCTATAGTTGACTTTGGTCAACAATGGTCAACAAGGGTCAACTTGGAAGTTAAACTAGGTCTACTAGACCTATTGGTCAAGTCTAAACCTACTAACCATAGACCATAGGCCATAGGCCCATGTATCTAGGATACCTTATATAGGTATCCATATCTATATAAAATATGAACCTACCCATATCTATACATATATATATATATATTCAACTATATAGTACCACATATATATATATAATACCCAATTATATATATAGTACCCACATATATATATATATATATATATATATATATATATATATATATATATATATATATATATAAAATATATATATATATATATATCCCATATATACACTCAACTATATATATCAATATATATATATATATATATATATATATATATATATATATATATATAACCTATATATATATACAACCTACATATATATATATAGAGAGAGAGAGATCAATAGAGGGAGAGATGTAAGAGAGTGAGAGGGATAGAGAGTGAACAAGAGAGAGGGAGATATGGGATGTGGGTGTGTAGGGTGTGTGGGGTGTGTGTGTGTGACAGAGAACAGGGGGGGTGCTGTTCTCAGATTTCTGAGAAAGGGGCACAAAACACACACACACATTACATATATATACACCTATGTATATATACACACATATCTACACAAATACCTATATAAATACACCCAAAATTTCTACCTACACACACACATACATATATACATATATATAAAGTATATACACACATAAATATACATATATATATATATATACATTAAAATCATTTTGAAATTCGAATAAAATACAGGAAAAATACCAAGTTACTGTTCATTACTGAACATATAGGGGTAACCCCAAATTCGAGTCAAAAATGACCTAAGGCCCGAAACCCAAGGTTGGTAATCGTGCCCCTAGGTGTACTCGTATCCCTAAGTGTCCACCACAACACGACACGACGTGTCCAGAGTCAAAAATACATAATCGGGTAACACAGTGCACTGAAATTTGTACTGTATCGTGCACGTGTTCACGTGTCTCGTGCTCACGACACAGGACACATGAGGTGTCGTGCTCGTGTCCTTAGGTTCGCCTAGGGTTAGTCTAGGGGTAGGGTAGCCTGCACGGTGTCCACGTGTCCTCATGCGTCGATACGAGACCCGTATCAGTCGAGAAAACTCGACTGATACGTGCGGTTTGGCACCGCGTCGTGCAGCGGTGCACGTGTCTCGTGGACACGACACGAGCCACGTGGGGCCTCGTGGTCATGTCCACGTGTAGCCTACGTATTGGGCTACACACTCGTGTCACCACGAGGTGTCCACGTGGTGTCTAGACACGACACGAAGGCCGTGTCCAAGTGGGAAAACTCGGTCTGTGCGCGCGTGCACTGTCAGTGCGTGTCCAGTGTGAGTGAGATTTCTCATTCGACACGACACGACATGAAACGAAATTTTAGGAGCATGTTCGCAGACATTGCCCCTATGTCCATGTCAAATTTTACGTGTCCTAGTGCTCTGTACAGTAAGCACGAGCAGCGTGGTAGCAGGACACGCGCGCGTGGCCTCGTGCTGCGAGTTCGTGTCCATTTTGGACACGGACACAGCACAGAAATGTGCTCAGTCCTAGTGTCTCGTGATCAGCATGCCAAGGGCTACCCAAATGTGTAATTTGTTTTGGAAAACAACAACTTTTATTCCTAAGTGGCATTTCACCAAACACTATTTTTCAAACATGGATACGTGTGCGATACGGACACAAAATCGAACCTACTTCCTACCAAACTTGACCCACAGTTAGGGTAAACCTATATGCATGCATTTATGAAGAAAAATTACAATATTAGCAAGGTTTGAGGGCATTTACCTGTGAGTGCAAAAATCAATGGAAAGCCTAGAATAGGGGGGGTGTCCTTCCACTTGGTGATACCCAAAGCCTTGTGAAACTTTGGTTGCTAGCCTCCCTCAGTTTCCTCAGTGTAGTAGGGTCCCAATGCAAGAAACTAGAGGTGATTTGGTTCAAATTTGAGGAAGTTATCAAGGTTTGATGAAAAAGGAATTTTGTAGGTTTTAATTCATGTAAAATGATCATGAATAAAATGTGATGGGGTTATATAGGAAGGGGTAGTGGTGTGGCCTGCCATGGGGTAGGGGAGGGTGTCCTCTAGGTTGCTTCCAAGTGAAGGAAAGGACTTTCATGCCAAAGTATTGATCTTTTGAGTGTTTTGTGGAAAATATCTAATAAAGTAAATATCAAGATATTTTCCCTACTTTAACCAATGTAAATATCTATCCTCTAGCTTCTAGGTTAGTGGCTAACTTCTAGATTAGGGCTAAACTAGGTTAGGGACTCTCATGACACTTAACAATAATTAAATAGTAATAAAACACATAAATGCAAAGAATTCCAAATAAATCCTAGAAAATTACCAAAATACCCTTTAGGCTAAAAAGTGCTAAAATGGTATCCTAATCACTTGGTTAGGCTTACATGGCCATGGTAGTCTCTAGGTTATGAAATCTCTAGGGTTTACACTAGGGTTATACTAGTAAAGTCACAAAGTCATAAGTCGTGACTTAGAAAATAGTTTTAACTAACTAAAAATCACCAAAAATCATATCATGACTAAAATACCATTAATAAATAATAAAAATAATAAAATTTTAAAAATACCCTAATTTCAGAAAACTCGGTGTTACAATATCACTATGGACTTCGTATCAGGATTGCCGCGTACACCAGGAAGAAAAGACGCAATTTGGGTCATTGTTGACAGGTTGACCAAATCGGCCCACTTCTTGCCATTCAAGGTGGGTACGTCTACAGAGAGGCTGGCGGAGATGTATATACGACAGATAGTCAAAATTTATGGGGTTCCGGTCAGCATCATCTCAGATCGGGTAGTCGCTTTACTTCCCATTTCTGGAGGAGTCTGCAGGCCAGCTTGGGCACTCAGCTCAAGTTTAGTACTGCACACGACCCCTAGACGGACGGACAGTCAGAAAGGACTATTCAGACACTTGAGAATATGCCGCGGACGTGCGTCCTGGACTTTGGAGGTTCCTGGGAGGATCATTTTCATTTGGTGGAGTTTGCTTACAACAATAGTTTCCAGGCCAGCATTGAGATGTCACCTTTCGAGGCTCTGTACGGGCGTAGGTGTCGTACACCCTTATCTTGGGATGATGTTGGTGAGCGAGCTTTACTGGGGCCAGAGATGGTTGTTGACGCAGCCGAGAAGTTGAAGCGCATCAGGGACAGACTTTGCGTGGCGCAGGACAGACATCGGCACTGGGCCGATAACCACCGGAAGCCGTTGGAGTTTGAGATACAGATTAGAGTAGGATTAGATTTAGGTTTGTTTGTTTGTGATTTTTGATCATGTTTATTTATTATAATTAATTGAGACCTTGCTTGTGATTAGGTCGGAGACCAGGTTTTCTTGAGGATATCTCCGACTCGTGGTACGATACGTTTTGGTGGAGGCAGGAAGCTTAGCCCGTGCTTCATCGGCCCTTTCGTTATCAGCGGGAGAGTCGGTGACGTTGCATACAGGCTAGACTTGCTGCCTGTGCTAGTGGGGGTCCATAACGTATTCTATGTATCACAGTTGAGACGGTACGTGGCTGACCCTAGCCATGTGCTCGATTATTCAGAGATTGAGGTTGGGCCTTCTCTCAGCTATCCAGAGCAGCCAGTAGAGATTCTGGATCGACGGAAGAAGGTTCTGAGGAACCAGGTGATACCCTTGGTATGCGTCGCATGGAGGCATCATTCTCCAGGAGAGTCTACTTGGGAGCGGGAGGATGAGATGCGCGAGCGGTACCCTTATCTTTTTGGACCGTGAGGTATACTTTCTATCCTTCTCATCAGTTGCATTTCACCTTTCAATTTCGAGGACGAAATTCTTTTAAGGAAGGTAGATTTGTCACTACCACATTTCTAGTGTGAGGGTATTTTTGACATTTTTGGGGTTATTTGAATTTATTAGAATTTATTTGAATTTTATATATTTTATTTAGGAATTCTTAATGATTATTTAATTGGTATGATTAAATCCTAATTAATTGTTTGCCATGTGGTTTTGGTTAGCCTAACCTAGATTGGACCTAACCTAGATTGGACCTAACTAATTTTAGTTAGCCACTTTGAGAATTAGATGGGTTGGATTATGGTTTAAGTCAAGTTTAGTTAAGTTAAGTGAGTTTCTTAAGACTAGGAAAGAGCCCTTTGTTCTAGGCCACCCATTAGTCTAGATTCATTCCTAGCCATAGGATGAAACCTAAAAACCCTAACCCTAACTAATATGACCAGCAAAGACTTTCCCCCCTTGCCTATATAATATCTCTATATGAAATTGTGCCTCTTTCTTTATTAGTTCTTCATTTTTCTAAGGAATAGGTAAGCCTTCATTTAGTTTTCTTCATAGTTTAATGGATAGGACTCCATTTTATTTGGGATTTCTTCCATTGTGACCTAATCAACGTTTTCTTGCTGTTTGTGGAGTCACATCACAGGTTTGGGACAATTTGAGGGAGTTTTAAAGCTTGGAGAACCATTTTCTATTGGGGTTTTTTTGAGGATTTTGCAACCATAGGTAATTTCTTTAATACACCATGAATCCCTGATTTTATTTCATATTTAGGGACTCTTAGGCCTAACCTAGATGTAGGAATAGGAAACCTAGGTTTTGAACACTGTACGTGTTCGTATCGGACACGTATCAGACACTGTTCATTGGTATTTGTCGAAATGCCTTAAAGGGCATTTCGATTCTTTTTGTGCAAACTTTTTGAATAGAATTAGGGTTTTGATCTTGCCTATGGTTTTCCAGTGTCTGTGTTTTGTTTAAATGTCGTGTCGGGTCTCGGCGGACACGCGGACACGCGGTGCACACACACGCGCGCATACAGGATTTATCTCCTGCTGTTCGGGGGCCACAACTCTCAGGACACGTCACGTCGACACGCGACACTTGACACACGGGTCATCCTCGTGACTGATACGACGTGTGTCGAGTCTCAGACCCCCACGTGTCATGTCGGACACGCATGAGCAAGTGCATTGTATTTGCACTGGACCGGTTCAGTTGATTTAGAGCACTGATACGCGTGTCGTATCGCACGCATACGTATCGTAGACCCGTGTCAGGGTGCCCTAGCCCTAGACCTAGACCTAGTCGACACTTGGACACGACCACGAGGTCTGTGTCGTGTCGTATCGTGTACACGAACCCCGTGAACACGTGTACGAGGAATGGCACAGTATTTGCACTGTTTTGTGTTTTAATTTGTTTTGACACATTGTGTCCTCGTGCTTGGACACAATGACACAGTTGGACACGTACACTATGGGTATATACATTACCAACCTCTGTATTGGTGTTTAGTTTATTTTTTTAATTGATAAATTCTCATTTCTTTATTTAATCCTGATACCTGTATATCAGTTCATTGTTCACTATTTTCCCAGGTTTTTGATATGAAACTCCAGCATCATTTTAACCCATTTTAATTGTTAATTAGTTTAGTTTTAAACCTTAATGATGTGCACCTATAAGTGTTCTATGTGTGTGTCAAATTTGGGGCTGTTTTGGAGTTGTTTGGATTCAAAAATCTGGAAATTGTTTATGGGCTGAAAACTGAGATTGTAATGAATTGGAATTGGGATTCCTGTTCTGAACTGAAAATGGTTCAGTACCAGAGATTTGTGTTCTGTTATGGACTTAATTAAATGGGGTTTCAATATATAAATCTGGGAGTTTTGATTGGAGAGCTGTGGGTTGGTTTTGAGTTGATTCTTGCATTCCTTCATAGTATAAACTGTCAATTGATTTACTTTTCCTTTCTTACTATTTTACATTCCAGATTTCATTGTTATACTTCACTCTATCATCACACACACAAGTTAACATACATTCATGTGACATACACATGCATCACACTGTCCTCATGACAGTCTCCACACTTCACTACCATGCCACTTTCTCATATGATACTATTCACTCCATATTACCATATACACACATACACACACATTTGCATGTATGTGGTACTCCATGTTATACACACACCTACACACATGTTCCTATTTCCTATATGAGTATATATATATAAAGTGTGATGCATATATATATATATATATATATATATATATATATATATATATAAATATATATATGTGTGTGTATCTATATATATATATTTAATATATAATGTATGTATCTTTCTCATAGGAGCATATATGTTATTACATGTATTCCTAAGCTAGACTATATAAATATATATATGTGTATTGTTTTAGATATAGATAATATCTTGTGTAGTTGTGTATTGATGTTGGTTGGTTCTTTAGGCATGATATTGCCTAGTAAGTCTAGATTAGTCTTGTTAGAACTTAGAATAGCCTTGTTAGACTAGTATAGACTAGTTTGACCTAGTTTAGACTTGTTAGACCTAGTTTGACCATAGTTGACCAAGTTTGACTTCTAGGGTTGACCAGAGTTGACCAAGAGTTGACTTTGGCCTAGATTGACCTAGACTCATGTAGAATGCATTGTAGTATTTCAGTTTACCATTCTGGACTTGTTGTGACTTGTGCTGTTATGATTAGGAGCCAGACACCACTCCTCGGAGAGTACTTTCATATTGGACACTCAGATACCAGGCGAGTACATTCTCTGATCATTTCATATCCTGCTTAGAATTATTTTCTGCATTAAATTACTTTACTTGTTACTGTCACGTTGGTCACACGGATTGGTACTATATGGATCCCTTCTTGAGATGTTATCCTTAGGGAGCATCTGGTACTACATGTTCTGTGCATTTCACTTACATGGCGTATCACTATGCTTCATTGGTTCTTTGATCACTTGTGACATATACTCTTATGATCACAGAGTCCCCTAGAATCTCTTATCCCATTTACTAGGTATCCTAGAATCTCCTAGAATCCCCATTTATGGGACATCCATGTATCACCCTTCGGGGGCTTTGCATGGAATCATAACATAACCTGGTTGGATCCTTGTGTATTGATTGGGGGTACGGGGGAGTAGAAGTAGACATGTGAATAATACCCAAGTAGTATCTTATCAGAATCTTTCCATAGTGTCTTATCAGAATCTCCTATGCCATTTACATGTCTATATTGTACTCTGACTCACTAGCCACTGTTAGTCTCTATTTATAGTAGATATTTCTATTACAGCTCTCTCCCTGTTTACATACTGCATTTCTTTCAGTACTTGTATCTTACTTTACTGCATGATTATATTTTCTAACCTGCTATGAACTGTTGAGATGTACTGTGCTCGCTCCTGTCCTGACTGGACCTGTTAAAAATATTACATAGGACGAGGAGGAGGCCTATGTGGATACCTTCTACGGGGCAGCCCTAGACGACACTTGCGAGCTGGACTCTCAGGAGGACCCAGCTCTAGTTGAGGACATCACCCCCATTGCCTAGACTAGTTTAGTTAGGCTTATCTTACTTTATGTTGTCTTGAGACTGTTTAGCTAGACTTTACTTCTGTTCAGAGATTTGGAGTTGTATATATTCTTTCATATACTGTAGCTGAGTTTGTACTCTGGATATTGCTGGGATGTTATCTTAGACTACTTTATTATCTATTTTTCCTTGAGTTCTATATCATATCGTGCTATCTCTTCCTTAGTTGTGACTGAGTTCATTTACTGCTATGTCACCCCCATTCGGGGAGTATAAACTGTTTAGTATATTACTGCTAGATGTTGTGACCTAGGATAGCGTTCTACCGCCGACACTGCGGCATAGGCTGGACGTACCCACGTCTCGTGCCCTTACTTTAGGGTGCGGGTCGTGACAACTCGACTTGACTTGATTTGGTTATTTGAACTTGACTTGAGTTGACTTGACCTTGATCGATACTAGGATTGGCTACTTAACCACTTTTGACTCAAATACCCACACAGGGCTACGGTAGAGACTTAATATAGTTAGGGAGCACCATACATGATTACTTTTTATAGGACCAGGAGCACTACACAGGACTATGGTCATTCGATTTATTTTTAGCCACGCTTAGTACCATTTTTCTCTGTGACATGTCTCTTTCAGTATAATATTCCTTGTTATGATCTTTCTTCGTGTTACTATATTTCCTTAGCCTATTTCTAGTCTTTTACATACATGCTTTATATACTGTATAATAGGCTTGTGTATTATGTCTTTCTTCTGGTGATCTTTCCATGTTATTGCTGGTGTGGTAGAATAGATGATTGTTATGATTTCGTCTATATGATTCAGGTATCGTTAGTGCATGGTTCCATTTTACCATTCTCTCAGGTTATATATTCTTATCATGATATATTATACTTGTTAGTCTAGTTTTATAGACTAATACTTTCTTTCGAGTCTATTCGGATATATATGCTAGCAGACTGCAGACAACGAACCATGTTGTTTTTTTTATGTTTGTTATTTATGTGGATTGAGATTTAGTTATAATTGACATATTGGACATGATATACCATATTCTAGAGAGCATATACGTATCCAAGTTGGACTGAAGTCCGCTTGATACATAGCTAGCATATTTACGTATCCTAGTCCTACGTATTTTTGGACTGGAGCGTGACAGCACATTATTCGTGATGTACCTTATTCCCTATCAGCCCCTACATGCTTGTTTAATGTTCTGATTGCACTTGTCATATGTAGATAGTGTATGTAGTTAGGTATTTCACTATACTTTACTTGTTTATTTCCTATTTATTTATTTTTTGTATCATATTAGTAGTTTGAGATGTATGTTACTTTGCTCCAATCTTGAATGGATGTTGACATATAAAAGACGATCTGGACATAACGTTAGGCCAAATGACAAGATTCGAAAGATCCTAGAAGACTAAGATTAGGTTATATGTAGTTGTATCAGATGTATATTTGTTTATGAGATGATTTTATCGAATTTGTCTCTGGAGAATCGATTTGTATGATGTACTAAAACGGACTACTTGTGGACTGTGGTGATGTGTGACTGTGTCTGGGTATTTTCTCATATTTTAGTGTTGTGATAAGAGATCAATAATTGTGAGTATTGGTGACTAATGAGGTTTATAACAACTGACTACCACTGTTCCCAACAGCATAGGCGGGATGTTCATAACTCGTGTCTGATCAGTTGGACGTGGTGTGATAGAGTTTGAGTCACTAGCCCCCTATAGGACCTAGCTCCTATAGAAAATTTCTAAGAAAATGAGTGACAAAAACAAATAATTCTTGGAGGATTTGAACCTTGCTCTATAGTAGAACATTCTACCATACCAACCACATCTGCTACCACTCCTTATGTGTTCAAGTTAATAAAAGAATAATTTTATATTAAAATACACATTTGGGGTTTGTTATATTTGTGTGAGACTATTTTCTAGGATAATTTCATAAACCCCAACAATCCCTCACATATTTCAATATATGGGTTAAGCGTTCCCAATACACTCCAAGAAAAATATTCATTTAGGGCATGCAGGTAAAACACGCCGTAAAAAACACAAAAATTGACTCTTTTATGGCACGCAGAATTGCATGCTGTAAAAGAGTATCATTTACGGCGCACAGACAATGCGTGCCGTAAATTGTGCGCCGTAAATGATCATTTTTCTTGTAGTGATAGTGATTGTACATCTTGTATTAGGATAGATGTTGCTTCCGGCCTGAATCTTCCTGAATGAGTTAGACAATAGTACGATAAAGAATGGACTATGCCTTGAATTGAGTATCATAACTGCTATCATCCATACTCACATAATGTAACGCCCAGTCCAAAATACGTAGGACTGGTACGTGACATGCCAGCCGTATAATAAATATATGTAAACTGTAAATACAGTATAACCACGGCTCATCCACAAAATAAAAGAATAAAGATATTATAAAATCGAATATGAATTGTCATTGTACAAGTTGTTGGATGGAGACAAATCTACTACCACGCATTTTAAACGAGAAGAAATAAATAACAAATGAAAGAATTTGTCACAATTATCATAGAACGATCCAAAAGCAAGTCATCTCCAACAGAAAAGAAAATTAAGATCACGATCATGGCCGGACTCCTGCAAAAAATCGTAAACACATGCACCTGGAGAGATCACTAGTTCCTTAGAGGGACATAACAAGATACAGAAGAAAAAGAAAATGCCATATGGACTGAATATAAATATGTCACAAGTCATAATTAAAAGTAAATATTCTAAATCATAACATGGCCCAGTATCCTATCATCCAAACAGTGGACCACTCCTACAACCAAACAAGGATAAGGGGTGGCACACTATTATGTGATGTGACACTGCCCCATGTCATGATTGGAACAAAGTGTGACAAGATATCAACTATGGTCACCTAACCATTCTACTGTGAACATGCAGTTAAGATCAATTCTTCAATGTATGGGCACTCTAGCTATAATGGGATCGGCATAGCCCCACTTGGGGTACCAGTGGCCATGCGTATAACGTTCTAATAACGTCAGTGGCCAACCTGAGAGAGTCATCTCACACTATATCTCCAGCGGAGCATCCAGGTTACTGAAAGGAAATGTCCAATCGTGGCCCATACGCTAAGGAACTATCCTTTCCACCCTATGCACCTATTTATGTCGTATCCATAGCACTGTACCTCTACTAACTACTAAGTCTCATATCATTTATCTATTTGGTAGTTATTCCTAACGCATGCGCATAGGTGATCACCTAATACGTAAGTTACCTCTACATGCTACTCACAACTCACACACATCTCGTGGCACATCCGTAACAAAGTTTATGAAAATACACTAAACATATGGTAGTCCTTCAACTGTAGTTTCACATGTACAGTTTAAAGGTAAGCAATGAAAATATACTAACACTTTGCATCATGTATAACTGGAAGCACGGTAAAGTAAACCATAAACATTAAACAGAGATGCAACTGGATGAACTAGAAATAAACAAATAGAAATTATGCAACAACTAAACAGTAAAGATGCATAATAATCATAAACAGTAAATATGGCAAGGTATCTTGCCTGGTGTGGTGCGATGGTCTGACATGTCCCGATTTGTCCAATAGCCATGGTCGATGTGAATGGTCCAAATTTGCGAGAAAATAGGATTACACGATTAGTCATGATCAGTGATGATAACAAGAGGGAATTTATGGAGAGTAAATACTTATACTATTTTAGAAAATATTTATGCCATGCCCCGCTCCCGCATGATCGGGTACGGGTTGTGAGTGCGTCCAGCCTACGTCGCAGAATCGGCGGTAGTGAGCTATTTAGTCCTCGATAATCACCAATGCATATCAAAATCATAAATCGTGCTTAATCACAAAATTAAAGCAAGAGACATACTCTACCTACTCACGCATACGATCATCACAGAGTCCACAATAGTCTTTTGTACATGATACACATATCTCATCCCGGAGACAAATTCGGCCAATCCTCAAATAATATACATCATGAAAAGTACATGAATGATCTAAACTAACTATATCTCTAAACCCTCCAAGCAAATCTCTATGCTAATCTGTGATCACTTGTAAATAACTATTCAGTTAGAAAATGAGCAAAGTACATCTCGTATAATGTAACACAAAACAAAATAAAGTGGTAAAAGAAGATAAAACTGAACCAGACAATGCAATGAATATGTAATGAAATGCAACCTGCAATACAAACAATCATGAGAAATATACTATGAAACAATAATAGAAATGCTAATTCCTACATGTTTTAAATTTCATTTTCAAATATGTGGCCAGCTAAGGCTGGTTCAGACTTTGTCAGGTTCGACATACGTGCAGTGCATGTCGAACTACAATTCGTACAGTACAATGGTTTAGCCACATATCTAATTAACATTTCCCCTCTCCATGATTTAGAAATCAGAGTCAAATGTTAGATTCAGAGTCAGATACATATCAATGATGCAGATTCGTACAATAATCACATCGTGTCGAAGTCGTGTCTCAATATGCAAAATGACCAAAATAAAGATTTACACTTATTTAGTATTGAGAACATAATACGGAGTACTTGCCTAAGTTCCAGTTGTCTAAAAGTTCCTTTAGTCCAACCTAGTAAAATAGGAAATTCCTATTAGAGTCCATAAACCTCCAAATGAATCTTAAAACATGGTCCAATAATCTAATATCTCTCACCAAGTCCTTTTAACTTAACAATTCTTCCTAAATAAAATTATATTTAAAACTACTAATAAACCAAAAAACCTGAGCACAATGTTCCAAATATTCCTAATACTAATTGGCCCAATAAAAGTCATATAATTCTAATATTAGACAAATTCTAATATCCCCCAACAATGGTCTAAAGCCAAAAAGCCCAAACAGCAATCCTGAGCCCATAACTTAATCTCTTCTCTTTCTTAGAATCCATTGGCACTGGTCCAGACTAACACTGTTGTTGCATTCTCTTTCTCCCTTTTTCTTAAAGCCCATCCTATGTCCCAACTTCGTTGGCTCAACACCATATTACTATCAAAATTCTACTGGTCTAAAACCAATCATATTTCCAATTACCCTAGCCTACCGGCTATAGCACAGTAAACTTCCAAATTCAAACAATTTTCCCTTGGTATCCGACTCCCATTTCTCTAAATCTCTCACTCTCGTACAAATTCAATACTGATACCTGCATTGTGTCATCCCAACCCGTGTTCAATATAACACTGACATTGATTCTTTCTAACACTATAATAATAGAACCTACAGAAGAGGTGATAACTGGAGCTATAATAGAGGAAAAAAGGATTACAACTGAGCGAAGAATGTAACTAGTAGTGTCTTCCTGATCCAACTCAGTCGTGCTTGTGTCGAAAGATTGAAAAGAAACTGGCTCAGTCAAAATATTGAACAGGTCATGTGCACAAATCAAGAATGAAAATCGATATTAAGTATCATGACCCACACCCGGTATAGGGCACGAGTGCGTAAAAGCGTCCATCCTATGCCGCAGTGTCGGCGGTACAACATTGTCTAGGTCTACTAAACTAGCAGTGAATATAATAACCTATAAATATATATCTCATCTCCAATCGAAGGAAAACAATGATAAAGTGAACTCAGTCACAAGTCTATAAGAAAGGATGATATGGCACGATATAAGATAAAGACAAAATGAGAATATCCATATATCTGACAGATCATAATACAAGTCCAGAGTCTAAGAGTCAAAAATAACAATATAGGTCTGAAATAATAAGCAGGCAATCTGATAATGCTGGATACATAGTCCAGTAAAAAGCCTAGTCTACTGGGTCGTATCTACTGTCCCCTCGACTGGGACTAGGCCATGCTGTGCCAAAGTCTCCTGGTCTATACCCACTACATCATGCGAACCATAGTAGGTGGTGCACTCGTCATCGTCGTCGTTTGAAAAATATATCCAGTCAGGATTAGAACGCAGTACATTTCCAACAACAGTTCCAGTAAATAATATGGACTATGTAACAGTAAATAGAGAGATAATACAAGAATAAATAGAGTATACATGAAAGTAGCATGGCGTGGTAAAATTGTAAAGAAGAGCAAGGACGAGTAAAACAGGTTATCTCATGTATAAGAGTCAAGAAATCAATACTAACAATATGAGTGAATACTAGCTTCGACATGTGGCCGACTTGGGAACCTGCACAAGATTTTATGGCCTGGTTAATCATACGTGGGGTATAAGATTAACACTCACAAGGAACAATACATGCACGAGGAGGGTATTGACCACACATCTAGACTAATACTCCCCGCCCCCGACTGGTACAGTGGATCCAACCATGGACATTACGACACGGAATTCACTGGAAAGGTAGCTAATCCTCTAAGGAATTGGTGTCCATATATTACACAAGAACTACAACAAGGCTTGCACAAGATACACCACAATAAACAAGGAATAACATCTCATGATGCGATCCAAAAATACTAATCCGTGTAACCAATGTGTCAAGAATCAAGGATATCTACACTAAATACACGCAATATAGAAAATACCATAAACAAAAAGTTATCAGAGAATATACTCGCCTGAGATCAAGTGTAAAATATCAGCGATGTCCGATACGTTGCCTCGAAGACCTAAATATGGAATATTGTATCAATACCAAGTTTGGAATGAAAACAAGTCATACTAGTTCATTTCTAGGTCATAAAGTCCATTCTAGGTCAAATTGGTCAAACTAGGTCAACTCTAGGTTAATCTAGTCAAACTTGGTCAAACTATCCATTTCTAAGTTGTATGTACCTATAACCAAGCTATTGGATCCATATCCTACATATCTAGGCATTATTAGTTATAGGAATACTAGGGTATCTATGCTATAGTGTATCATAGGATACTAGAGTGTTATATAGGAAAATACCATATAAATATATAGATACTAGTTTATATATGTAACAATACCTCCTATCTACCTATCTTTACAAGTTATCTTATTACCTATTAACATATGTGAATGTATCTATACTACCCAAATTCTAAGGTAAATCTCATTTACCTCACAAACAAAACCACTCACACTCTAAGTTATCCTAATTCAATCCTACAAACACTCTCCAAACCCTTCCATTCTCCTCTACAGATACATCTACTGTTCACATTCTTACCTTGACTGATACACAATTGCGCAGTCATTCCAAGACTGCATTTCAACCTTCAGTTCAGTCCTATATTAAAATATCAAGCTTCCTTTCCTTTCTATTTACCTATACTTCATTAAACCCACATTCTAGTACAGTCTTTACTGATACACTAATGCTCCTTCTATCAGTTCGGTTTAAAAATGGACTCAACCATTCCTATACAGTCCTATTAACTGATGCAAAATTAGTCTTAAACTGATACACAAATCAGTTGAGAACTGATACTCAAAATCAGTTGAAAACTGATTCTCGAAATCAGTCTAAGGATTGCTCACCCAAATCAGTCTAAGGACTGATCACCTAAATCAGTCTAGTGACTGATTACTAACTCAGTCTAGGGATTGATTACCTAAATCAGTCCGGGGACTGATTACTAGATCAGTCAATGACTGATACACCAATCTAGTTCAGTCCAAAATGTGACTGATATTGCCGACACTTAGCTAATACAATCACTCATACTCCCTTCAGTCCAGTCCAAGGATCGAGACTTCAAATACTCCTTCATGTAGTTGTCTCCTACTGCTACTTCACCCCTCTACTGATACACATTTCCCCTACATCAATTTCCAGTTATCAAGGCCAAAACCCTCATTCCTCTTCACTGGTACCAGTGATACACTTCTATTCAGTCAACAACTGAATTACTGAACCCTTTATTCAGTTCACAACTCCTCTTCACACAACCTTCCTATTATTCAGTCCTAATTCAGTTCTGTAACTGAACTCTAAGATAAACCCCCTCTAAAGAGTACTCATATACCCCTATATGATACCAAACATATATATATATATATATATATATATATATATATATATATATATATATATATATATATATATATATATATATATATAAATATATATATATAGGCTGCGTCCGGCCTCCTTTTGGATTTTGTTGTCTTTTGGCGTTTGTCGCTTTTACTTGTATAGGCTTCGGCATTTTACGCCTGATACATCAATAAAGTTTATCCTTGTTTATATATATATATATATATATATATATATATATATATATATACATTAGTACATATACAATACACATATATAACTCTAATGCCTATATGCAAATATGAATACATATATATGGATACCCACAAATTGTGAGCCACTAGGCTAGTGTCAATGTGTCATGATAAAATAGAGTATGCAATAAATGAGTTGGTGTCCAAAAACTTCAAAATTGGTCTCGTGTCCAAATACAACATGACACAACCTATTAGTACCCATTTGTGGACACTACACTAGCCTCAAACACTACTCACATGTCAACTTAGCCTATGGGATAATATGACAAACACTTGTGTGACATCCTTGGATTTCTTCCAAAAGTGGCACAAAACTCATTCTAACTTTCAAATGGAGATTCACTAGTCTCAAAACTCTTCCTATGGGTTGTCCTAATATATGGGTGAGTTCCTAAGGGTCCAATATCAAAATTAGAATCTAAATGACAATGTTAGAGGGTGTTATACCTATTGGGAGATGGATTCCCAATGAATAATCCAAAGGACATGATCCGGACACGAAGCTCCTAGCAAATGGACTCTTCTCCTTGCTCCTAGCTCCAAACTCCTTATAAGCTCTTCCTTCTAGAGAGAATGAGAGGAATAGGTGGAGAAATGAGTGGAATATGGAAGGAAATTAATGGTAGAATGGCTCTACTTATGAAAGAACTCCAAATAGGAAAATAGAGGCTTGGAATGAAATGAATGAAGTATAGAGGGAGTCCCCCTTGTGGCCGGCCATAAAACCCCTAGGATAGGGCTAATCACAATGTCAATCATGCCCTCTAAGTTGTCATTTGGCTAATTTAATGCATGAAGGACTTTGGACCTATTTTGGTAAATAACCTAATCTTTTTATTACTAATTGGTCATGACTAAGGAGTCTAATGAGTCTAGTCTAACTAGTTGATTTATGAGTCATGTCATGCTAATTATTGGGCACTAGTTTAGTGTCTAGGTTAACCGGTCCACTAACACAAGTCTGACAGACTAACCATATCAACTAACATAATAAAAATAATTAAATACACATAATATTACTAAATAAATATTCACATTATATAACAATTATGAAATGACAAAATTATCCCCATTTGGAAAAATGGTATTGACAAGTCAACCCCCTAAAATAATTTTGTCCTCGAAACTAAAAGACGAAACTATCACAGCTAATAAAATCAGAACAAGGAAGACTAATACCTCAAGGCTCAAAGAGATAAGGGAATCGCTCCCGCATGTCATCCTCCCACTCCCAGGTAGACTCACCAGGAGAGTGATGCCTCCATATGACATGAACCAAGGGAATGACTTGGTTCCGGAGAACCTTCTCCCTATGATCCAAAATCTCAATTGGTTGATCTGGATAACTGAGAGTCGGCCCCACCTCAATCTCGAAGTGGTCCAAAATGTGACGTGGATCTGCCATGTACCATCTCAGATGTGACACACAGAACACGTTGTGCGTCCCCTCTAATGCAGGCGATAACTCTAGTCGGTATGCCACTGCACCGACCCTCTTAAGGATACTGAAAGGTCCGATAAATTGCGGACTAAGCTTCCCACCTACACCAAAGCGAATCGTGTCCCGTGTCAAAGAAATCTGCAGGAATACTAGATCACCAACCTATCACAAAACACAACACTACCAGAATAAGTCATTTTAGCGACGCCTAAAGACGTCGCTAAAACGACAAATTACGTCGCTAAAAATATTTACCGACACAATTACCGACGTTTTTGACTTGTCGCGAAAACGTAAGTCGTTGATCTTTAAAACGTCACCGAACGTCGCAAATACCGACGTTTACCGACGTATATTTACGTCGGTATATCCTGGGATATTACCGACGTCTACCGTCGTTTCGTCGGTGGATTAGCGACGTGTTGAAAGTCGCTACACGTCTGTAAAATCCTGGAAACTTACCGACGTTTATCGTCGTTTAAAATGTCACTAAATGTCGGTAATTTCTGGGATTATTACCGACGTTCACCGACGTTTGCCGATGGTCTCCGACGTATATGGACGTCGGTAAACGTCGGTACCCTGGAAAATTTTACAGATTTACCGACGTTTACCGACGCAAACGTACGTCGGTAAACGTCGGTAAATGTCGGTAAATCTGGAAAAAAATAAAAAAATAATATACAGAATGTCCTTTTCTTCATGCAGTTTAAAAAGATAATCATAAAGACACAGTATAACAGATATCCTTTTCTCCCTGGGTTCGCCGACCCCTTCGTTGGAACACTCAACACCGGTAAATGTAAACCACAGAAGCACATTAACATCCAATTGAAACGAATAATAACATAAACAACAGTACAACACAATGTAGCAGGCAACAGATAGAATGGGATCCAACAAATAGAATAGGATCCAATAAATATCCAAATAACCAAGTCTACACCAAATAACAAAGTCTACAACCAAATAACCAAAGTCTACACACAACCAACAAATAGAATAGGATCCAACAAATAGGATCCAAATATCCAAGTCTACACAACCAACAAATATCCAAGTCACAAACAAAGGATCAAACAAACACAAACAAACAGTCCTAACTAGGACTACTAGGGATATGGTGCAGGAGGGGCACCGTCGCGACGAAGGGATAAGAACAACTCATACTCCTCAAGTAAAATCGATACCGATGGAGCAGGCAGTGACGTCGGTGGAGTCGGTGTCGATGAAGAAGACGGCGGAGTCGACGACGATGAAGGCACACCCGGAGGACCAGCACGCTCCAATGCTGTAAGTCGCTGGTGGTATGAATCCATGGTAGATAATAGTCTATCACTGCTCTGGACCATCGAATCCATCACCAATCTCAGCCTATCGATCATGGTCACATGTGCTGTCTGCAGCTCTGTCACCGTGCGCTCTAACCCTCTAATGCTGTGCTTTGTTCTCTCAGTCATCTCCATGAGCTCCATAATATTGCGGTCGAGCACATCCAATCGTGCTAGCAGTACAGGATCGTCCGTAGGGTGCTGAGACTGCTCCTCGATCCGGCATAGCAGGTCGTCACGGAGAGACTCCATCATCTGGTGGACTCGGGCAGACTCCTGGGACGGCTGTGGACCAGGCACACTAGCAGGAGATGCCCTAGAGGACTGGGTCGCAACTAGGGTGCCATAGGATCCCGTACCGTAGTACGTACCCCTATGGAGTCCACCAGCGACGGTCATCCATAGCTCGTCCACCGACGGAGCTTGAGTGGGCTACGAGGAAGTACCAGCCTCTCCTGCATTAGGTGCACTAGCAGTCGCCCGTTCCCGCAGCCTCTGATACTCGGCCTAAAAAGTATGGATAGTACTCTATAATTTCTACTTTTTAATTAATGTACTTATTATTACTAACTACATGAATATTTATTTGCATCATATTTACTAAGTTATATTAAAATTGACACGAAGTATTAAATTAAGATAACGTATTATAATACTTACATAGGTCTGCTCGGCCCTCTCGTCAATAAGGCCTTCGCCCTTCCGATGGGTGGCCAGGAAGACGGTCACCATGTCGACGTTACCGACCTTCCTTACCTGTAATTAAATATATTATCTTAGTAATAATTTATCGGCTTTGCATTAAAATAATATTTCTAAAAGAGAAAGACATACCAGACGACGAAAATGTTCCGTCATCGGAATCGACCCACCGCACCACTTCGAGGTATGTTGCCTAGCCGCCTTGGCCTTCTCGGACTTCTTCTTGTACCTTGGCTCGTCGAATCGAGCCTTCATCGTATTCCACTGATCAGAGGTGATCCAACCTTAGATCGGCTTTCCGGCACGATCACGATCCTTCTGATCATTAATACCATCGCGGATCAGCTTGGCAGCGACGGCAGAAAACATCCCCTCGATAAGCTCGGTCCGGTGCGGTAGATAGAAAAACATATCCTAGAAGAGCGCAAACCAAATATTTATCAGTTATATATAATATGAATTAATTATATGATTCATATTAAAATCAAATCTATTTTAACCTTGAAGCAGGTAAACTAGTAGTTCTTCCTTTCGTCTGGAGCATCAGAGTAGTTAATCCAGGGACCACCATAATTATGCCTCAGCATGTGGCCTAGGCGTCCCTGTACCTCTGGGGGACGATATCTATACAGACATATTATATTCATAAAAAAAGTTAATTTATGATAAAAACAGAAAAAATATTATAAACCAAAATACCTACTTTGTACCGTCGGTCCAGATCTCCGTCCTCCTCTCCTCCAGAGGTGTGCACGCATCATATGCATGATGCTGGTCGACCATCGGCGCAGCCGCCTCGGCGGTCGACGCAGCCTCCGCCATCTGCTCATCCGTCTCCATCGTCGTATCAGCAGCAGAAACGCTAGACGGGCGAGCACTCTCATTAGGCCTGGAACTAATCGTCCCATAAGATATGCCAGGTGACGTCGTCCCAGCAGGTCCAGCTACTGTTCGATATGGAGGAGTAATCAACGACGAGGATCTAGAGCCGGTACCAACAGAAGGTACCGAAGGAAAACCCCATCCTCTAGCAGTACCTGTCGGAAGTACCAGAGGATCATGACCTCGTCGTCCCCCTTTTCGGAAAGATCCGCGACGACCTGCCATACCTGATAACAGCATATGATAATACAACAAATAATAGAGACTAAAAATATGAAAGTACAACAAATAATAGAGACTAGAAATATAAAAGTACAACAAAGACAAGATAATAACTAAGACAACATATGATGATACATTCTACCATAAACATCTAAGTCCAGATAATATATTCTAGAAGAAACATCTAAGTTCAGATAAGTATATCTCTCTCAATCATCTTCAGAATAATCATCTTATTCGTCTTCCTCGACCTCATCTTCCTCTTCCTCCTCATCTTCACTTTCATCTTCGCCTTCGTCGGCTTCGTCTTCCTCTTCGGATAATTCTACATCTTCTACATTATGTGTCGTGTAATGCATAACTTCCGTGGAGTCCACATCGACAATATTGGTTACAAGAGGTAGCTCGTCCTCCTGGTAAGCTTTTTCATCAACATCAAAAGTATCTCTAGCTTTAGTCTTACATACTGCCCACCAGTCAGACTTCGTTTCTCCCCGTCTCGGATAAGCTGTGAAGTACATGAGCTGAGCCTGAGTTGCTAGGACAAACGGTTCGTAGCCTTGATATCTACACTTGTAGTTTATATCCACAAGACCATGCTTGTCAATTTTCCAACCTTGATTTTCAATCGATCGAACCATTCACACTTGAACAACACGATCTTTGCAGGTTCTCTACCATTATTATATGATAACTCCACAATCTCTCGCAAGATGCCAAAGAAATCATTTCCTGGATCGACGTCTTTGTAGTTCGAAGACTTGATACACAAACAACTGTTTTTCGTGGAATCAAGATCCAGGAAGCTGTCTCTGATTGGAGCATTTGTCGACTTGAACCAAAAGCCATTGACACAGTAACTTGGCCATATTTTAACAAAAGTAATTGGTCCCTTGGCAAGAGTTCTAATTAATCCAATCTCGGGTGAAATTAGACGATCGACCTGAATATCAAAGAAGAGATAATAAGTTATTTATTGCGCAGTTGCATTAGAAGAGGCCAGTAATTACCGAGCTACTTACATATTCGCTCAACCAAGAAGGAAAATGACGTCTCATTTCTTGTTCTAATGTTTCGTCTGTTAGGTAGGGTCTAACCAGCCTCAACACATCATTATATGTACTGGAAAACAACGAAGCAACCGCCGATTAGTACAATAATATTAGCTTATACTATTACATTGAGATAACGTAAACTCATCATCCTGAGTTACTTACCCCTCTAGCTTCTCCACTTCATCCTCGTCGCAATTGAGTAATACATACAACTGAGCAGCCCTTAGCTCTTCGTCATTCAAATATCTCTTCTTCATTTTCCCCGAAGGCTTTTCGGACGCATTGAATACTTTCAGTATTCCATTATTAAATTCTTGATATCCGTCGTCATTTCTCGGAGCCCTCTCTCTATTCGTAGCAACATGAGGTTTGAAATAGGAGGAGCAGAAATTTGTAATCTCCTCGAGAATATAGGCTTCACAAATAGAACCCTCAACCCGAGCCTTATTTTTTACCTTTCTTTTTAGGTGATTCAAATATCGCTCGAATGGGTACATCCATCGATATTTGACGGGTCCACCAACACGTGCCTCGTAGGAAAGATGAATCGGCAAATGCTCCATAGAGTCGAAGAATCCAGGAGGGAATACCCTCTCTAGCTTGCACAGTGTTACCGCAATGTCCTTCTCTTGCTTTTCTAGACGATCAACGAGCAATTTCTTAGAACAAAGGTCCCTGAAGAATATGCTAAGCTCCGTCAATGGATCCCAAAATGCCTGCGGTAAGAATTCCCGAAATGCAATCGGAATTAACCGCTCTATGAATACGTGACAATCATGGCTCTTCATACCTGTCAGTTTGTTCTCCTTGAGGTCGACGCATCTTCTCAAGTTCGAAACATACCCATCTGGAAATTTTAGACCTTGAATCCACCTACAAAGCCTCACTTTATCCTCCTTCTCGAGTGAGAAAATTGCCTTAGGCTGCTTCAACTTTCCATTCCCGTCCTCTATCAAATGTAATGCAGGACGTTTACATATTTCTTCCAAGTCCAATCTAGCCTTTGGATTGTCTTTCGTCTTCCCCTTTACGTCCATTACAGTATTAATTATGTTGCCAAACACATTCTTCTCGATATGTATGACATCGAGGTTATGTCTAATCAGATTGGTGCTTCAATATGGAAGATCCCAGAATATACTCCTCTTCGTCCAGTTATGAGTGCGACCAAATCCGTCACACTTGTAGCCCGTAGCAAGCTGCTCAATAGCTCTTGGTAAATCTTTTACCTCTTTCCATATCGTGTATCCGGGCCACCTTGGCGGGAGATTAGCCTTCTCCATAACGCCAGCACGAAAAGCATTCCTGTTCCTCCGGTACTGATGATCCTTCGGCAGGAATTGTCGATGATAATCGAAGAAGCACAGTTTGCCTCCGTGTTTCAAACGAAAAGCCTTAGTGCTGTCCATGCAATACGGACATGAAAGACGACCATGCGTGCTCCATCCAAATAACATTCCATAGGCTGGAAAGTCGTTGATGGTCCACGTATGTAAACCCCCATAATTTATATTTGATTTTTATAATTTAATTATTTTTATGTATTTTATAAGTTATGGATTATATGCTACTAGATTATTAACAAAATTAAGGTATGTGTGTGTATATATAATATTATATGTGTGCATGTGCGTATTCCTATTAAGTAAGGAATATGATAGAATCTAGGATTTTTTTTAGAAATTTATTGTGATTTTTGAGACATTTTTGTAGCTTAAAAGATACATATATATATATTTATATATATAAGTATTATATAAATTAGTTATTAAAAAAATAATAATAATATGGAATAGAGGGGACCAGCCACGTGGGCCAGTCCACCTCAGCCCCTCCCAAACGAAATTGCACGCAGCAGCAGCTGCAATGCAGTGGGACCCCGACCCCTTCCTAATATACCCCATGTTGAGCTTAGCAGCAACTGCTACTAAGAGTAGGAACCCGAGCCCCTTAGCATCTCCTATTCGAAATAGGCCAGCGACGGATATATATATTTTCGCTCAAACCAAACCCTAACCCTCTTCAATTTTTCATCTACCCATCTCTTCCCCAGTCTCGAACCCCAGGCGCACATCCTAGGTTGCTTGCGGCCACTGTGCGTGCATCGAAGCCTCGCCAAGCGCGTCGAAATCGATCCCGAAACAGAGATACCCTGTTTCTAAATGCAGCCAGGTGCTCAACTTTCCTCGAACTTTACTTTGATTGTACTTGATAACTTTTCGATCTAGAAAATCCTAGATAAAGCCCTCATGACCCTCTTCAAGATCCCCCAGGTGGAGTTTGACATGGCCATCCAACTTGCTCAAAAAATCGAGATAAAGTTGGAGAAAATCCAATTTTCTGAATATTAAACACTATTTCGAAACGACAACTTGTCAGCCAATTCTCTTGATGTGCATTAAGGATTGGCAGAAACTAACTGAACACATGTGAAGACAACATAACCGAGATCATAACGCATCTTCTGGATCGTTGTTTCGATTAGCGTGTAAGAAATAAACTGATGTTGAAGTTGGGCGAAAAACTGTTTTTAAAAGTGTTAATTTCAGAAAATTTCCACGATACGACGTACGCCCCGACAAACCGGGCGATGTGGTCGTGCGTTATACGCATCGAAAGGCGCGTATGGATGTTGCGGACGTGTGGGAACTGACGGAACTCAATTTTGTCGCGTGTGTGCGACGAAATCAACGTGTATCCGTCGAGATACCCCCGTATCGGCGTTTTGTAAACTTGCCCATAACTTCGTGTACAGTCGTCGAATCGAGACAAAACTTGCGCCAACAGGTCCGGATCGAAATTCTAGTCTTGCATGCCAAGTTTGGTTCGATTCTGAGAAGGTCGAATCGGAACCCATTTTTGGCGGGCACGCGACCCACTCAAACGGGCGATTTTGTACACGGCTCCTCGGAATCCAAAACTGGACATACCGTTGAGTTCCTCTCCTCAAACTGAAACCGTAGACATATAGTTTGACAACTTTAGAGATCGTAGACTTTTGCACACGTTTCGGTGCAAAGCGGGTCCAACGGTGGACATTATTTTGACCCAAAATTACGATTTTGCCCCTGTTCCAGAATTGGACTTTTGGACAGGCATTTCCTAGGTATATCTTCTTCACCGAGATCATTTTTTATATTTGTTTCAGCGTTTGGAGTCATCTGTGGTTTGTGAGTTTTGGTGCTGACACTTGCTACTCTTGGACTTGCCACTTTGTACCACCAGGCAAGATACCTTGCCACCTTATTCTGTGATTATTATATTCTTATTTTTAGTTGTTATTTTCAGTATTTATTTCGTGATATTTAAACTGTGCGTCCAAGTCACACTTGGGTGCAAGCGACTCTATCGGTCGTTCTTCTTGCTTTATTTATTCTCTTGCATTGACTTAGTTTACTGACCACCTTTTGTTGTTGAGATATTGGTATATCTCATACGGCCTTGACACTTGTTGTATCATGTGATGTGAGTCACATGTAGGACACGTTTCCGCGTAGTCGGCTGGCCACCGATACGTATGGAGCGTGCGACGGATAGGGGTAACTGCCAATAGAATTGCATGTTAGAAGACTTGGCGGTTACTAGAGGTACATGTCAGTCATGTAGATAATGATACTAGGCATTGGGTGGGGAGAACATTACCTGACGTATGGGCTTCGATTGCACTTCCCTTGTAACCCGGAAGCTCCGCTGGAGATACGGGTATGAGCCTCTCAGGTTGGCCACTGTCGTTTTTCAACGACATGCTCTTAGTCACTGGTGCCCAAGAGGGGACTATACCGGATCCTATATTTAGCCAGGGCTCATGCGTCGAAGGAATGTATCTCAACTGCATATTCACAGTAGAATGGTCAGGAATCCGGTTGCATGCATACCTTTCTTCTCTTATTATATTATCACAGTTTATATGGCATAGTGTTTTCTTGTATCTTGCTATGTCCCCTGAGGACCTGGTTATCTCTCTAGGTTTAGAGGATTTTCCACAGGAGTACGGAGCGGCATTGGAGCTATCTTATATTGATGACGAGGCAGAGCCTTATGATTCCTAGTCTATTTCTTATCTGAGACAGTTGTAGACATTATTTTACATCTCTTTTTCTTTCTATTTTACGGAGGTCGGACTCCGATTTTGTGAGACTATTTTTCATAGCTGTTTGGAGTGAGTTTGTTCACCCGGCTATCTTTTGATACTCTTATTTATTTATTTGGACTTCATTATCTTCTGTGTTGAGCTGTGATGAGATTAGATATGTTATTCTGGCTTGTGATTATTTATTTACAGCTTATGTGCATATGCGAGGATTCTATATATTAGAGTATTCTTCGTATATGTGCAGCTGGCATGTTCACGTACTTGGTCCTATGTATTTTGGGACTGGGGCGTTACATGTTTTTGTGGTAGCCCATGCAGGTCTAACTAATATTGTTGGGTTACATGACTGTGCTCAACAAGCCTGCATATAGGAATAGGAATATCTCATCCATAACTACTACTATCCCTTGACTTCCAATCTTTTTGAAACTTCCTTGATTATTCGATTTACTTCATATCTAATCTTTCCTAATATCAACTTATCTTCCTCGTACCAACAGTATGAATCTACGAAGCGGACGCACTTCTGCCTTGGCCCTCACATCTAGTGAGGAGATTACTTCGGAGGGACTGAATCCTCCTATGACTCCAGCGACACCTTACCAGCCAGGACTATCGCAGCCTACTACGACACCGACGACGGAGTACCCAGAGGTCGCAGCACCCCCAGGCAGCCAGGCTGGACAGACTACTACCATGCCACCGGAAGGGAATGTACCACTGCCTCCTCCACCACCATTCCCTCAGCAGTTTCCCCCACAGTCAGGACCTCAGATGCCTCCACCACCGACTGATGGGAGCCCTACTACTCAGTTTATGTATGCCATGATGCAGGCTCAGTGGCAGCAGACTGAGCTGATGAGACAGACGATGATGGCAGCTATGGCTAGACCTCCACCACCACCTCCAGCACCAGCACCGGCACCGGCTCTGCATCCCTATGAAGGCTCTATCAAGAATTTCACAGATATGAACCCCAAGGCCTTTAGAGGGACGAAGAAGTCATTAGAGGTGTCACAGTGGCTTATTAGTACTGAGAAGCTACTGAAGGCATCCCAGTTGCCAGCTCGAGATTGGATGACAGCAGTGGGCTTACTGTTAGAAGACAATGCTCACCACTGGTGGAAGACAGAAGAGAGACGATTAGGCACTGGGATCACTTGGAAGCAGTTCTATGATGCATTTTATGAGAGATTCTTCCCTATTCATGTACGAGATGGTCTCTACGACCAGTTCCTCCATCTGAAGGAAGGGAATATGACAGTTGATGAGTATGACTCAGAGTTCAACCGCCTGAGTCGATTTGGTGCGGGATTGATTCCGACCGAGTTAGAGAAGGCGAGGAGATTTCACCAGGGGCTTGCACCAGAGCTCAAGTCTTATACGACTACCCAGTCTCGAGTCTCCCATTCAGCTGTCTTAGAAGAAGCTCGTGCTCAGGAGACTCTTCACAAGGAACAGCAGCAGACATCGAGGCGTCATACACCAGCAGCTACACCAGCCCGAGCTACTCAGAGTGGACCTATCAGGAGGACCACATGATAGTACCAGCAGAGGCACACACCTTATCAGAGGCCCACCTACAACTTTTACGGGAAGCAGGGACATATCAGAGATGACTGTCGACTTCGTTTGGGCTTATGTATGAGATGTGGATCAGGACAGCACTTGGCCAGAGATTGTCCTGAGCAGCAGGCTCTAGTTAAGGCACATCAGGCCCAGAGGCCCACAGCCCCAGCACCTCGTCCACCATTACCCCCATAGACAGCACAGTACAACAAGGCCAGAGCTCAAGGCCCAGGACAGAACCAAGGAAAGGCATTCTCTCTAGCTGTTGAGAATGTAGAGACAGAGGCAGAGGTCATAGCAGGTATGGTTTTAGTATCATCTTTTCTTGCTATTACATTATTTGATACTGGAGCCACTCATTCATTCATAGCCACTAGTTTTGCCACTAGACATAGCATTCCCATCACACCCTTAGCTAAGAATGTTAAAATCCTCACTGGAGGAGAAGTTGTACCTGTTAGTGGTATTTGTAGACTTTGTCCTGTAGTGATAAATGGCAGAGAGATGATGGCACGACTTCTTATATTTCCTATGCCGACATTTGATGTGGTTCTTAGAATGGACTGGTTGAGCCAGCATTTCGCTCCCATAGACTGCCATAGGGGCAGTATTATCTTTAGACCACCAAATGCGGCAGAATTTGAGTTCACCAAAGAAGACGGAGATAGTTATGAGGCACCCACATCGGGAACTCATATGATGATGCATGACACCCCTCAGCACCCTATTATCTCCGAGTTCGAGGATGTATTCCCCGAGGAGTTGCCAGGACTACCACCTGACCGAGATATTGAGTTTTCTATTAATCTTATTCCCGGAGCAGAGCCTATTTCATCTCGAGTATATCGTTTGGCACCCAAGGAGTTGGTAGAGATGAAGACGCAGATTGATGACTTATTAGAGAAGGAATTTATTCGTGCCAGTGCGTCACCATAGGAAGCACCCGTTCTTTTTGTGCCTAAGAAAGACGGGACAGTGTGCATGTGCATTGACTACAGAGCATTGAATGCAGTGACGGTGAAGAACAAGTATCCCTTGCCGCGTATAGACGATCTATTCGATCAACTGAGTAGAGCAAAAATATTCTCCAAGATTGACTTACGATTGGGCTATCACCAATTAAAGGTTCGGAAGGAAGACATTGCAAAGACGGCCTTTCGATCGAGGTATGGACACTACGAGTTCTTGGTCATGCCTTTTGGTTTGACCAATGCTCCAGCAGTTTTCATGAATTTGATGAACAAGATCTTTCACCAGTACTTGGACAAATTTGTAGTAGTCTTTATAGACGATATCTTGATTTACTCCAAGTGTCAAGAGGAGCATGAGCAGCATCTTCGGATAGTTTTGGGAACATTGAGGAACGAAAGACTCTTTGCGAAGCTTAGCAAGTATGATTTCTTTCTCAAGGAGGTGTCATTCCTTGGTCATATTGTTACGGGTGATGGTATATCAGTGGACCCAGAGAAGATCACAGCAGTCAAATCATGGCCCGCTCCCACAATAGCTTCTGAAGTGAGAAGTTTCCTTGGACTTGCGGGTTACTACCGATGGTTCGTAGAAGATTTTTCTCGAATAGCGGGGCCTATGACTCGATTGACTTGCAAGGATCAGGAGTTTATATGGACAGACGAGTGTCAAGCCGCTTTTGACGAGTTGAAGAAGCGATTGACCACAGCACCGATCTTGACACTACCATCGGGCCCAGGAGGATTTGTGATCTACAACGACGCATCCGGAAAGGGATTAGGATGTGTATTGATGCAGCATGGTCGTGTAGTAGCATATGTATCGCGGCAGTTGAGAGTGCATGAGAAGAATTATCCGACCCACGATCTAGAGCTCGCAGCGGTTATCTTTGCTTTGAAGCTATGGAGACACTACTTGTACTACACTGATCATAAGAGCCTCAAGTACGTGTTCACACAAAAGGAGTTAAATATACGACAGCGACGTTGGTTGGAGTTGATAAAAGATTATGAGATTGAGCTTCATTATCATCCGGACAAGGCTAATGTCGTGGCAGATGCATTAAGCCGTAAGCCTATGGCACACTTTTTGACTACACAGAAGGAATTGATTAGAGACTTGGAGCAGCTTGGTATTGAGGTAGTATTGCCGGGAGCAGACGACGTATTAGCCAACCTTCAAGTGCAATCATCATTGGTAGAGCGCATCAAGGCAGCATTGCCCAATGATGCTAGATTTCGATGGCTGAAGGAGAGGACTGAAGCAGAAGAGCAGACAGGATTGAGGATCCACACCGACGGGACATTACGATGTGGTGATCGCATTTATGTTCCCAATGGAGAGCTACGGCAGGAGCTGATGACCGAGGCTCACAGTTCGACATACTCTATTCATCCCGGAGGGACCAAGATGTATCGTGACTTACGACAGTATTATTGGTGGCATGGAATGAAGCGAGAGATAGCTCGTTTTGTTGCCAAGTGCTTGGTATGTCAACAAGTAAAGGCGGAGCACCAGAGGACGGCCGGATTATTGCAGCCGCTACCCATTCCCGAGTGAAAGTGGGAGCATATTACTATGGATTTCATCACGGGTTTTCCTCGGAGTCCTAGAGGACGTGACGCAGTGTGGGTGATTGTTGATAGACTTACGAAGTCAGCCCATTTCTTACCTTTTAGAGTGGGCCAGTCGACAGAGGTATTGGCGGAGATGTATATGGAGCAGATTGTGAGACTACACGGTGTACCTGTTAGTATTGTGTCGGACCGTGACTCGAGATTCACCTCGCACTTTTGGAGAAGCATGCAAGAGAGTTTGGGCACTCGATTGAAGTTTAGCACATCGTATCATCCGCAAACAGACGGCCAGTCGGAGCGTACCATTCAGACGCTAGAGGATATGTTGAGAGCGTGTATGCTTGATTTTGGCGGTTCGTGGGAGGACCACCTTCATCTTGTAGAATTTTTCTACAATAATAGCTATCAAGCGAGCATTCAGATGGCTCTGTTTGAGGCATTGTATGGTAGGAAGTGTCGATCTCCTGTTTGTTGGAGCGACATAGGAGAGCGACAGCTATTGGGCCCTGAGTTGGTCTTGAGCACAGTGGAGACAGTGAAGAAAATTCAGGATCACCTGCGAGCAGCGCAGGATCGTCAGAAGCAGTGGACAGATAATCGTCGTCGACCCTTGGAGTTTAAAGAGGGTGACCATGTGTTCTTGAAGATATCCCCCACTAGAGGCACGATTCGATTCGGAGGACGTGGCAAGTTGAGTCCAAGGTACATCGGGCCTTTCGATGTCTTGGAACGTGTTGGAGAGGTTGCCTACAGATTGGCATTGCCACCGTCGCTAGAGGGAGTACATGACGTATTCCACGTATCTCAGCTGAGGAGGTACGTGGCGGACATCAATCATGTGCTCGATCACTCCGAGATCACAGTTGGACCGAGTTTGTAGTATGAAGAGCAACCACTAGGTATCCTCGATCGCCGAGTGAAGGTGTTGTGGAATCAATCTATCCCGATGGTTCGCGTGGCATGGAAGCATCACTCGCCAGGGGAGTCTACTTGGGAGCGCGAGGACGAGATCCGAAATCGCTACCCGCAGTTGTTCGAAAATGAAGGTATGTCTTGCATTTTAAGTACTATTATAGTTCCTTGTATTGAATTTGATCCCTCGACCTTAGTCTAATTTCGAGGACGAAATTTTCTTTAAGTTGGGTAGGATGTAAACCCCCATAATTTATATTTGATTTTTATAATTTAATTATTTTTATGTATTTTATAAGTTATGGATTATATGCTACTAGATTATTAACAAAATTAAGGTATATGTGTGTATATATAATATTATATGTGTGCATGTGCGTATTCCTATTAAGTAAGGAATATGATAGAATCTAGGATTTTTTTTAGAAATTTATTGTGATTTTTGAGACATTTTTGTAGCTTAAAAGATATATATATATATATATATATATATATATATATATATATATATATATATATATATATATATATATATATATAAGTATTATATAAATTAGTTATAAAAAAAATAATATGGAATGGAGGGGACCAGCCACGTGGGCCGGTCCACCTCAGCCCCTCCCAAACAAAATTGTACGCAGCAGCAGCTGCAATGCAGTGGGACCCCGACCCCTTCCTAATACACCCCATGTTGGGCTTAGCAGCAACTGCTACTAAGAGTAGGAACCCGAGCCCCTTAGCATCTCCTATTCGAAATAGGCCAGCGGCGGATATATATATTTCCGCTCAAACCAAACCCTAACCCTCTTCAATTTTTTATCTACCCATCTCCTCCCCAGTCTCGAACCCCAGGCGCACATCCTAGGTTGCTTGCGGCCACCGTGCGTGCATCGAAGCCTCGCCAAGCGCGTCGAAATCGATCCCGAAACAGAGATACCCTGTTTCTAAATGCAGCCAGGTGCTCAACTTTCCTCGAACTTTACTTCAATTGTACTTGATAACTTTTCGATCTAGAAAATCCTAGATAAAGCCCTCATGACCCTCTTCAAGATCTCTCAGGTGGATTTTGACATGGCCATCCAACTTGCTCGAAAAATCGAGACAAAGTTGGAGAAAAACCAACTTTTCTGAATATTAAACACTGTTTCGAAACGACAACTTGTCGGCCAATTCTCTTACTGTGCATTAAGGATTGGCAGAAACTAATTGAACACATGTGAAGACAACATAACCGAGATCATAGCATCTTCTGGATCGTTGTTTCGATTAGCGTGTAAGAAATAAACTGATGTTGAAGTTGGGCGAAAAACTGTTTTTAAAAGTGTTAATTTCAGAAAATTTCTACGATACGACGTACGCCCCGACAAACCGGGCGACGTGGTCGCATGTTATACGCATCGAAAGGCGCGTATGGATGTTGCGGACATGTGGGAACTGACGGAACTCAATTTTGTCGCGTGTGTGCGACGAAATCAACGTGTATCCGTCGAGATACCCCCGTATCGGCGTTTTGCAAACTTGCCCATAACTTCGTGTACAGTCATCGAATCGAGATGAAACTTGCGCCAACAGGTCTGGATCGAAATTCTGGTCTTGTATGCCAAGTTTGGTTCGATTCTGAGAAGGTCGAATCAGAACCCATTTTTGGCGGGCCCGCGACCCACTCAAACGGACGATTTTGTACACGGCTCCTCGGAATCCAAAACTGGACATACCGTTGAGTTCCTCTCCTCAAACTAAAACCGTAGACATGTAGTTTGACAACTTTAGAGACCGTAGACTTTGGCACGCGTTTCGGTGCAAAGCGGATCCAACGGCGGACATCGTTTTGATCCGAAATTACGATTTTGCCCCTGTTCCAAAATTTGACTTTTGAACAGGCATTTCCTAGGTATATCTTCTTCACCGAGATCATTTTTTATGTTTGTTTCAGCGTTTGGAGGCATCTGTGATTTGTGAGTTTTGGTGCTGACACTTGCTACTTTTGGACTTGCCACTTTGTACCACCAGGCAAGATACCTTGCCACCTTACTCTGTGATTATTATATTCTTATTTTCAGTTGTTATTTTCAGCATTTATTTTGTGATATTTAAACTGTGCGTCCAAGTCACACTTGGGTGCAAGAGACTCTATCGGTCGTTCTTCTTGCTTTATTTATTCTCTTGCATTGACTTAGTTTATTGACCACCCATTGATGTTGAGATATTGGTATATCTCATACGGTCTTGACACTTGTTGTATCACGTGATGTGAGTCACATGTAGGACACGTTTCTGCGTAGTCGGCTGGCCACCGATACGTATGGAGCGTGCGACGGATAGGGGTAACTGCCAATAGTATTGCATGTTAGAAGACTTGGCGATTACTAGAGGTACATATCAGTCATAGAGATGATGATACTAGGCATTGGGTGGGGAGAACATTACCTGACGTATGGGCTTCGATTGCACTTCCCTTGTAACCCGGAAGCTCCGCTGGAGATACGGGTATGAGCCTCTCATGTTGGCCACTGTCGTTTTTCAACGACATGCACTTGGTCACTGGTGGCCAAGAGGGGACTATACCGGATCCTATATTTAACCAGGGCTCATGCGTCGAAGGAATGTATCTCAACTGCATATTCACAGTAAAATGGTCAGGAACCCGGTTGCATGCATACCTTTCTTCTCTTATTATATTATCACAGTTTATATGGCATGGTGTTTTCTTGTATCTTGCTATGTCCCCTGAGGACCTGGTTATCTCTCCAGGTTTAGAGGATTTTCCACAGGAGTACGGAGCGGCATTGGAGCTATCTTATATTGATGACGAGGCAGTGCCTTATGATTCCTAGTCTATTTCTTATCTAAGACAGTTGTAGACATTATTTTACATCTCTTTTTCTTTCTATTTTGCGGAGGTCGGACTCCGATCTTGTGAGACTATTTTTTATAGCTGTTTGGAGTGAGTATGTTCACCCGGCTATCTTTTGATACTCTTATTTATTTATTTGGACTTCATTATCTTCTGTGTTGAGCTGTGATGAGATTAGATATGTTATTCTGGCCTGTGATTATTTATTTACAGCTTATGTGCATATGCGAGGATTCCATATATTGGAGTATTCTTCGTATATGTGCAGCTGGCATGTTCACGTACTTGATCCTATGTATTTTGGGACTGGGCGTTACAACGTAAGTGATGCCCGCATCTGGAATTTTTTTTTTCTAGATACATCGTACGTGTTGGAACATACTTCCCACAGATGATTCAACTCATCAATCAATGGTTGTAAATACACATCGATCTTCCTTTTCGGATTGTTCGAACCTAGGATAATAACGGTGAGGAACATATACGGAGTCTTCTGCACATCCAAGGCGGTAGATTGTACGGGGTGACGATCACAGGCCAACACGAATACTGGGATCCCAAAAGTCCGAATGGGGTAAAACCGTCGGAGCAGAAACCCAATCTGACATTACGCGGATCAGAAGCAAAATCTGGATACTCTCGATCAAAGTGCTTCCATGCTTCTCCATCAGATGGGTGATCCAACACTCCTTCGGTATTTTCTCGCTTATGCTAACTCATGTTTTCTTCAGTTTCCTTCACTATAAACAACCACTGCAACCGCGGCGTCAACGACAAGTAGTGCATCGAAGAGGTTGGCTTTCTGGCACCGACAGACTTTCCTCTACCACATGCCTTGTAGCGATCGACACCACAAAATCTGCAGGCGTCTTCATCCTTGTCGTCTTTGTAGTACAACATGCACCCGTTGCGACAGGCATCGATTTTTTCGTATTCCATCCAGAGCGATCTAACCATCCTCTTAGACCGGTAGAAGTCTTTAGGCAACTTCGCACCCTCAGGCAATATTTCTATAAGCAACTCCATAAGACGGTTGTAGCAATCTCGCGACATGTTAAAATCGGACTTGATGCTCAACAATCATGTAACCACCTCCAATGGTGAATTATCCTCACAACCAGGATATAATGGAGTCCTTCCATTCTCCAGCAACTCCATGAACTGTGCAGCATCGGGGTTCGGTGCCTCCTCAGGTGCATCATGATCATCCGGATCGAAACTAGGCCCGGCCGCGTCAAAAGCCATATTCACCAACCCATCGTCGTAAGGAGCGTTGTTGTGGACATCCACATAAGGCTCGTACTCCGATGCTAAAGACACAAGTTCTCCGTGCTCGCTCCACTGATAGTAAATCGGCATGAAACCCTTCGAGTATAAATGATACGTGACATCCACTTCTGGATGATATTTCAAGTTGCGACATCTCACATACGGACACTTAATTTTGGTACCGTCCATGTACTGAGGGAACGCCTTGGCAAACTGCAGGAACTGGTGTACACCCTCTATGAATTCATCCCGCACACCGCACATGTCATCAGGATGACGGTTGTACATCCACGAACGATTCTGCAGATAGTAATTCAGCTCCATATCCATTTGAGGATAATTCTGTAAGATAGATACATGCACATTACAGTCAGTGAATAAATGTTAAGGCAATTTAGATATAGGTGCACAATTTAGATAGAGGTCAGTAGAGAGTGACAGTTTAGATAAAACTGAGATTATTGGTGAGGTATAATTGTACTTGTAGGAGTACACGACACCAACTGTCCAATATCGATCGTTTGGGTCTACAAGAGTTACTTCACTCAGTTTGTCAAGACAAGTAAAACTTTTTAAATTAATACCCAATATCGACCCTTTGGCCTGTGCTTGAGCAGTATCCTAACTCAAACTATCTATCCTAACTAATAAATTAATATCCTACTTTAACATCTACTAACTCTAATATTCCTTCTAACATAAACTAATATCCTAATCTTAACTAACCCTTTAACTGAAACTAATATCTAAACAATGCTAGTCATGTACCAATCATACCTATATTTCTAAGATACTCTATACACTCTAGGTACTAGGACTGAACTAACTCTCTAACACTCTAATGACACTCACTCACATATACCCACTCTTACTTAGGAATACTAAGATCTGACACATACTAAGATCTGACACATACAAAAAAGAGAATAGCAGGGAGTTTCTCTCCTCTAGACCCTTAATTTATAGGTACAGGCTAGAGCACTGTCAGCCATAGATGATGCTCTAATTTTCAAAAAATCATGCGTCGATGACACTTCAATTGAAAGCGACGAATTATGCACCTTGATTCATGTGACATGCGACTGTTAAGTGCAAAATAGATGCCTCAATTTTTGCGTCAATGCGCCAACATCGCTCAAACTTTCAAAACGATTGTCTGTTCATGATCACATTGGTTTACCCCTTTTTTTGTTACTTCAACAACCTCATTTTTTGCTTAAAAACTTATACTGCATATATGAGGATGGAAAGGGAAGAGGGAGAGTAGGCCCCTTATAGAGAGCTTAGTTATGTTTTAAGGGGGTGGCTTATCGCACAAGTGTCCATGACATAAAGGTGCATGGGTGCTCATGCGGGTAAATGTGTTTGTTCTCGCCCACAGTAATAGAACAAGCACGCACGTGCGAGCATTTATAGATCTGGTACGCCCCTAGTGGTTGTGTTTCTCAAGAACATAAACGCGTATGCGGGTGGGTTTAGTATGGGTGTGCGACTAGCGGTACATAGGTATATGTGCTCACCCATAACTAAGAACAAGAGCAAACATGTGCATGCCCAAACAAAGATAACGTTTATGATCGATCATAAAAATGACCTTGGATGCGCTAAAATCAATCGAGAATCGAATTAAAACCGATTTAGATTTTTTTCCTATTGAGTTAAAAACCAGAACTTACAAGTCTTAGTCTTGGGTTCTTAGCGACCATCTTGCTAGAGTTGTTACTTGGTCAAGAGGATGTTATTTTAATTATCTTATTTTTTGACGGGCTCATCTTTGGACTAATAGGTTATGTTCCCAAATGTTGATCCTCAAAATCATGCTAGGTATCGTGAAGTATACCAATTCTTAACGTTGTTATTATTATTATTATTATTATTATTATTATTATTATTATTATTATTATTTATACACCCACCAACACTCTAAACAGTTACTAACACTCCGACCTAAAAACTACCCTAGTGGTGATTACCAAGTATGTTTTATTTTCTTGTAGTGGTGTGTGTGTGTGTCGTGTGTGTCGGGTCTGTGTGTGTGCACGTCATGTATGTCATTGTAGAAGCATGAAAAGAACTAGAAAAGCCCATGCGGCTCAGAACAGAAGAAGCCCATGCGGCTCAAAACAGAAGGAGCCTCATGCGGCTCATGAATCTATCAGAGCCTCATGCGGCTCAGAAACTCTTCAATAGCCTCATGCGGCTCAGGCAAGAATCACGTGACCCTATGCAGCTTGCCTTTACAGCTGGCCATAAAGTGACTGCTCCCATTAAATGCTCTGACATAAAGTGATAACTCTGACATTAAAGCTGAAATGATGAACTTCGACACGACGTCGTATTCCTCGGGAAACGAAGAAAATCTCCTATACAGCTGGCACGATCCACCAACTACAAAGCTCCCTATGCGGCTGCCACCACCCCATGCGGCTGATGCTCTCATGCAGTTCGGAGCGTGAAGACCCTCGTCATGCGGCTCCAATCCTAAGAAGTCACCTCATGCGACCGCTGTTCTCATGCGGCTCGGATCGTGGGGATCATCTCCATGCGGCTCAAATATTGAGAGTCCATGCCCATACAGCCTTGACACGTGGCTAGTCCTATGCGGCTCAATTGGAAACTACCCCCATGCAGCTCAGATTTCGGAGACGACACCTATGTGGCTACCACATTCATGCGGTTCAAAACCTAAGAAGCTACCCTCATGCGGCTGTGGCTCGCGGTTATGACACGTGGCAGAAGATCAGTTTCCCACGTGGCACTAAATCAATCAAGAGTTATCAACAAATCCCAACAACCAGATTTAGTGCAATCATCATAATTACCCGAATCAAAATAGATTTATTGCAATCACGCGGATTAAACACGTGGCAGGAGATCCAAGCTTCTCAAGATTCATGACAATCAACATTGATTGTCCATACGGATTTTACACAATCAGCATTAATTGTCCAGACTCATTGCAATCAAGATTAGTGGTCCAGATTAATTGCCCACAAAATAGGATCAGGGAAAATGGAAATTAAATCCCCAAGCCGTCGACTTTTTTAGGGTAATCATTGCAGACCCTAATGATGACACCCCACTCCTATAAATAGCAAGGTGACATTCCCTTGCAGAAGGATCAGATCCAGAAAAAATATATAACAAGGTGCCATTCTCTTGCAAAAGAGATCCTCTCCACCCGGCTGGACACACAAAGAGTCAAAGGTGCGCACAGAAGAGTCTTCCCATCTCGAGAGCAGTTCTTCACCGGAGCCAAGGCTATGTCTGATCGTCCAAGGAGTAAGGCAGAGCGGCCGTCACTTTTTTGAGCCTCTACCGTCATCCCCCAGAATCAAAACTAAACAATCGTACTTAGATTGCTGTACCTAGATTTTCGTCCCTAGGCTTTCTTTGTACGAACGAGTTTGTATTGTGAAGTAAAAGTCCAGTCCTCCCATATAATTATTATGTTCTTTTATAATCAATGGCAAACACGATGGCAACTCTGTTGGGGAATAACTTCTCCATGGCTGAGGAGTTGGTGACGCAATCAGACGCAGCCAAACTTGGCTCCGCTTAACAAATGCTGGTCGCTCGGTTCGACCAGCAAGCTTTTGAAAAAATGCTCTCCGACGGAAGCGCTGGCCCGGTCCAGCGGCGTGTCCGCATAAAGAAGGCCCGTAGGGAGTGGAGACCCAAAAATTTTGCTCCTCCCCAAGCTCTCGAAAAAGTACTCTCTGTTGGTCGAGACAACGGAGAAGTCCCGCTTGCAGCCCCACTACAGACCATAGAGGACCCTGCTGTCCCCAAGTCCGACAGAAGAAAACACTATAATGCTGGACTTGCAGGGGCAAAGAGGAACTCTATGCAGTCCAAGCCAAATAAGGGTGCCAGCCGCATGGAGAAAACTCATGCGGCCACAAACGATAGCCGCATGCAGGCAGCCTGCACGGCCATGACATCTAGCCGCATACAGAAGATTCATGCGGCCACAAAGAATAGCCGTATGCCGACAGCCTGTACGGCCACGACTCCTAGCCGCATACAGAAAGGTCATGCGGCCACACATACTAGCCGCATACAGAAAGGTCATGCGGCCACACATACCAGCCGCATGCTGACAGCCTACACGACCACCGATCCCAACCACATACCATCTCTCCCATGCGGCTCACGGTCAGTCTTTGACCGCCTCTCATACGGTCCTGATCACGGAGGCTCTCTGGAGAATATGCCAGACTCTGTTGTGACCAGCTTGGACTCTTCCTACTATGCACTCTCATGTGCTAGAAGGAGGAAGCCTCGGGTAGCGCGGGCTCGACGAGCTCAGTCGGCTGTCCCAACTTTTGACTATCAGGGCGTCCCGCTGACTATTACGTGGGCCCCTGATAGAAAGTTGTATAAAACTATCCGTGTCCAGCCCCCGACAGCTGACGAAAAGGATAGTCATCAAAAATCTTCCAACAACGACCAGAGGCAAGTACTCGTACGACCCCCACATCAGGGAGCAGGCAGGAGGCCAACATGCTCATGTGCTCAGAAATCTCGGACTCTTAAATCGGGTGACTTGCGCAACGTGGTTCTTCACAAGCGCAAGGAAAGAGACAAAGATTTGATGTGCAAAGAGTCCTGTCAAGGACATCAATGCACCCAAGTCATAGTCAACTGTTGCTGCAACAAGGCAGCAGCACAAAAAGATCGGCGGTTCGTCTTGCAAAGGCTGCAACACCCAAGCTCAGAAGACGAGGCGCTTCTCGTCGCCTCTTGCAATTCTGCTCTGAAGATTCCTGGCAGCGGAAGAGGAAAGAAAACAAATGTCTCCAGCCCAAAAATTTCAACCGGCGTAACCAAGAAAATTTCTTCTAAACGATTGTCTACCACCGTTGCAGGAGGAGTTTACCAAGGTACCCGCTCAAAGACGAAATCTGCCACATTGGAAGATTCGTCCACATCTACGGGAGACACCGGAGCCGGGGGTAGCATCCCTCCAAACATCCACAACAACCCGATGTTCCAAGAAGATAGTCCGAGGGAAATGGTTCACCCAACAGATGCAGCAGATCCCAACGTCCCCGAGGACGTCCATAATTCTCAAGACGAGGCAAGCTCTGAAGCTGGGGGTACCACTCTTTCTGAGTCCGAACCAGAGGAGAACATTCCCACATACCCGGACGACTTCTCTGTGTAAGGGTATGACTCAGAGGGCACGTCCTCTACCGTTCCTTCTATCTCTCCTCATGTAAGGACGGTGTTCATGACAGATAGCAACCAAGAGGTCCCCAGTGATCGCCAACGCATCAATACTCTGGAGGCCATACTGCATGCTCTGGTCAAGTCTGTGGACGAGATCAAAACGGCCCTTCCAACTCTGCAAGGAAGAACGCCTGGCCAAACAAGCTTGGGTCCTGCGGTCAATGCAGACTCGAACTCAGCTGCACCAAATTCGGGCGATAATCCTCCTAAAATATCGGCTCCCACTGCTGCAGACGAGGCCAGGGAGGCAAGAAGAGAGGTCCAGGAGCTCCGGGCCATGTTCTATGCCCGAGAAAACTGCTAAGACCTCAGGATACGACAACCGTATCCTACTACGTGGAGAGATGTTCCCTTCCCACCAAAATATAAACCATTCCACATCAATCCATATGATGGGAAGACATCTGCAGGCAGGTACATCACCTACTTCGAAGTCACAACCGACCATCTGCTCCATGACGACGCCATCCTTATGCGGTTGTTCATCGGAGCCTTTGAAGGGGTCACCTTCGACTGGTACCGCAACTTGCCGGACAATTGTATCCACTCCTTCACCGGCTTCAAACGTATGTTCTTAGAGAGGTTGTATGAAGTAGGACAAGACGTAATAATGTCCACTCTCATGGACGTTGTTCAAGGAGAAAAGGAGCTAACAAAAAATTATATCGAGCGGTTTCGCCAAACCGCGATAAAGCTGCCTTCCGGCAACCTCGATTCCTCCTTGATTAAAATTTGCCAAAAAAGACTGCTTTCCACAATCAGCCTCTGGATGGGCGAAAGTCAATTCAAGGATTGGAAGACGTTCATCATCAGTGCCACTAGCGCAGAAGACAAGGTAAATAAAGCCCGCCAACTGGGATTGCACATATCGGAAGGGGAAGACAAGGGCAAACGCCCTAACGTCAACAACAACAACGGTGGTAATTCCTCCAGCAAACGAAACAACAAGGGCAAGCAGGATATGGTGGCCGACACAGCCCCAAAGCCCGAATCAACACCGGCAGAAAAGCAGTGGCCTCAGATGACCTACTCCTTCGAGGATGGCCATGTTAAACCCATCTTAGACATGCTCATCCAGGAAGGACGAATTCAGCTTCCTCTTCCCAGGCATGAGCCTCGTCCTACAGATATGGAGAGTCCCAAGTACTGCCATTACTATCACTATGTTCACCATGCTACACAAGACTGCTATCAGCTGAAGCGATACATCCAACATCTCATCGATTCTAAGGCTCTGGCCATTGATTTCGAAGAGGTGACCGTGGCAGCCAACATGGTGTCAGTATAATTTGGCAGCTTCCCTCCGACAAAGACTCAAGACGGAGTAGTACCTGTCCTCCGAGCAAGGATGGAGGTCTCTAACCTTCCATCTCCCCGAGACCAAGCTGCTGGTCTAGTACCCATTACCATATCACGAGGGAAGATCATGTGGGTCCATCCGAACTTGGTACCTGAGGTGACTCAGTTCGCACCTCCCTCCACCAGCAAGAAAAATAATGGGAAAGTCAAATCATGTCGCACGATCTCGATAGAGGTCGAAGAAGCTACTGCTGTTGTTACCTGCTCCGGCACACAAACCCAACCTCTACCGGATAACTCGGCTGAAGATCATCAGCTGACAGCTGCTGATGCTCCATGACCTCCGTAGCCTTCGACGACCGACAAGCCTAGGCCGAAGGAGACTCGCTTCGACAAACCTCTCCGAAAGGAGACGCCTCATAGGCTAGAGAGGCCATACAACTTTGATATCCAGGCACAATTAGCCAACACACCGGCCAAATTGTTGCTATATGAGCTCCTGAGACTCTCCAAGGATGTCCGTGTCGCACTAAGCGAAGCACTCCAGAATGCCGACGCATACCTGGCTCAGTCCAATCTCACTGGGGAGGACTCGCCGACGGATCTCCAGGACAGCACTTGCACAGGGTCAATGCTAAACATTGTCTTCACTCCGCACGATATGCTTATCAAGACCAACCTGCATGATCGCCCTCTGTATTATAGTGGGTACATTGGCGATATCAAGGTCAATTGGATGCATATTGACACCGGGTCCTCCATAAGCATCATCCCGAAGAGCCTACTACACCATCTGCGCATCCCAATGCTTTGCCTGACGCCGACAAGCACCACCATCAGCGATTTCAATTCGGGCAGGAGCTACCCGATCGGGAAGATTCGTCTAAAGTGCCAAATCGACGACCTTCAGTCAGAAGTAACCTGTTATGTCATAGATACGGACACTTCCCACAATATTATCCTGGGGCGTCCTTGGATACACGATTACATGATCGTGCCTTCCACACTGCACCAGTGCTTCAAATATATCGACAAGCACGGCTTCGTGAGAACAGAATTTGCCGACATCGATCCCTTCAAAGGGGTCGAATCCTACTACTCAGACTCATGCTTGTATGAGAAGTCGAAGAATTATCTCGCCGAAGGAGATACTCAAGCTCAAACTGAGGCAGCAACTGGATCAGAAGAACCTCTGACAATCCACCTCCAAGCCCGTAAGCCTGGCATAACTGCACCCCTTACAGCCACTCTGCGTAAGGACACAATTAGCCTCTCTGCACAGGAGGAACATATGATAATCCGACTGCCAAGGTCTGGCCAAGTGCCAAGACCCATGACAGAACCACTGACAATTAGACTGCCTAAAGCTAACCAGCAACACGCAGAGGAGCTCAATCCCTCTGCCAAACTGATGACAATTCGTCTTCCCAGAATGAATCGACAACCGAGCACTAAGCCAGGGTCTACTAGCCAGCCAAAAACTTCTCGCTCAGCACCGAGCACCAAACTGGAGGTAGCTAGTATGCCAACAACTGCACGTTCTGCTCCACCCATGGAGCCCCTGATAATCAAGTTGTCCAAGTCATCCTCTCAGTCTGCATTTACACAGGGGGTGGCTGAAGAAGAATTAGAGCTGGCCAAGTATGTGGCTGCTTACATCAATGTTCCATGCGCAGATGATGTAATACTACTGGAAAAGATACATTATTTCATCAATAAAAGGCTATATTTGAATTACCTCGAGCTTAATAAGCTTTGTATAATATATGCTATGGAACACGGTATAGGCGCTCACCTGCACACGCGAGTGACAAATGTCTACACCGCAAACCAACTTACTCCAGGGAAAGACGCTTACCACATAATCGAGGGAGGGGATCACCCAATCATCTTCGGCCGTAAGAATGATTCACAGCCCTTCAAGATAGAAGAAGTTGAGCTCGAACTCGACACGGGGAGATTGCCCCTTTATCTGCATAGTTCCTAATCCAAGTACCTTATGCAAAAACAAAGATATGATCTGGAAACTATACCAGGCTTGAACTACGGTACTGGACGACGATTACCCTTACAATCGCCGATCCCGACTGGGAAACCACGAGACTACTACAACAAAACTAGATGTGGGCTAGGTTATGTCACACCCGCGATGACACCTGAAAGCTCAGACGAAGAATATGACTGGCACTCACACTCAACCGGATTACCCACTTTCGATTCAGATGTCAGCATCAGGGACAGGCTCAGGCAAGTCTGGACCGACAATATGGCACTTGCCGATGTCTACGTAGAAGATGAAGATATTCCTGAACTTTTTGACCAAGAGCCCTGGGCACAACAACTAAACTAGATGCGTAGTGGGAGAAGCGGTTCAAACAAAGAGAGCCACCTACCGAGGATGAGGTTGTACAAGTCGATCTCGGTGATGAATCCTCTTCCAAGCCTATCTTCCTCAGCAAGAATCTGAGCGACGAAGAGCGAGAATCACTACTACAACTCGTCAGAGAATATATCGACGTGTTCGCCTGGAGCTACGAAGATATGCCCGGACTGAACCCCGAGATTGCACTCCATAAACTCAACATCCGTCCGGACACAAAACCAGTCAAGCAACAGCAACGTCGGTTCCGTCCTAACATCATGAATGCCATTGAAGTCGAGGTAAACAAACTAATAGCCAGCGGCTTCATCCATGAGGAACAATATCTTGACTAGGTTGCCAACATAGTACCAGTCCTCAAGAAGAGTGGAAAGATTCGAATCTGCATCGACTTTCATAATCTGAATGAGGCGTGTCCTAAGGATGAGTTCCCTCTCCCTATCACAGATATTATGATTGACAACACCTGCGGCTTCGAACGCATGTCATTTATGGATGGTTTCTTGAGGTACAACCAAATCAAGATGTTTTCTGACGACGAAAAGCATACATCATTCCGAACACCAATTGGCACATACTGCTACACAGTTATGCCTTTCGGTCTAAAGAACGCTGGTGCCACCTATCATAGAGCTATGAGCATCATCTTTAGAGACCACTTGTGCAAGACAGTGGAATGCTACATCGACGACATCGCCATCAAAAGCCGCTCTAAGGAAGATCATCTGCATGATCTAAGGACAGTGTTCGAACTGATACGAGCGCACAATTTAAAAATGAACCCCACAAAATTCTTCTCGGGCGTATCCAGCAGAAAGTTCTTGGGTTTCATTATTACCTCCAAGGGTATCCACGTAGACCCTGAGAAGACGAAGGCGATCATGGAGATGGGTCCCCCGAGAAATCTCTGTGAACTCCGAGGCCTTCAAGGGAGGCTAGCCTACATCAGGAGGTTTATCTCCAACCTCTCCGGGCGATGTCAGCCATTCACCCACCTCATAAAGAAGGGCGTTTCATTCATATGAGATGAAGAATGCTAGCACGTCTTCGACAGCATCAAAGAATATCTGACGAACCCTCCAGTTCTGGTAGCTCCGATTGCTGGAAGACCACTCTTTCTCTTTGTACGACCGATAGAACATTCTTTCGGTGCTCTGCTAGCACAAAATAATGAGATAGGCCACGAACAAGCTATATATTACCTCAGCCGAATGATGATGGGGCAGGAGCATCGATACACTGCCGTAGAGAAAGAGTTCCTTGCTCTAGTTTTTGCCATTCAGAAGACGCGACACTACGTCACGGGACAAACCATCTATGTCATATCAAGAGTCAACCCCCTCAGGGTCCTCATGACCAAGCCAGGTGCACTCAGCTCTCGCCTCGCTACCTGAGCGATTTTATTATCTCCCTACCACATGATCTTCGTCCCGCAGACGGCTGTTAAAGGTCAAGCTCTGACAGACTTTTTAGCGGCCCATCTAGGTTCGAAGTCAACTAGAATAGATGAAGAGATTCCAGACGAGGTCGCTAATTCAAATATGGCCTCCCATGATACCATATGGCGGATGTTCTTCGACGATGCTTCTAGAACCGGGCCCAAGGGCAACATCGTCGCTGGAGTCGGAGTAGTACTGATTTCACCCACCGGGTTGGTGATCAATCGAGCTTATTTTCTCACAGAGCCCTGTTCTAACAATGTGGCCAAGTACAATACTTTGGTCATTGGTCTCCGACTTACAAAAGATCTGGGGGTAGAGCACCTTGAAGCATACGACGATTCGCAGCTAATTGTCAATCAGATCCGGGGCTCATACGAAGTCCGCCATGAGGACATGATCCTCTACCACCAAATAGCGATCGACATCTATTTTCCATTGATTGTAAAAGTACAAAACAGTTTTATGGGAGGACTGAACTTAGACTCACAATTCAAACTCGCTTGTACAAAGAAAGCCTAGGGACGAAAGCCTAGGTACAGCAAACTAAGTACAATTATTTATTTTAGATTCTGGGGGGTGACGATAGAGGCTCGGGAAGGCAACAACATCCCTGTCTTACTTCTTGGACGATCGGTATGCAGCCTTGGCTCCAGAAGATTTGCTCGGCGTTGAAGAAATGCTCTCTTTGCTTCCTCTCTGCTTTTTTCTCCAAGTCTTCTAGTGCTCTCTGATCTCAAAAAAGGGGTCTCTCTGGTCATACTCTCTCCATTGTGTATATTACTAGGGAATGTATATTTTGTAAGGGAATGACACCTTGCTATTTATAGGAATGGGGTGTGATCATTAGGGTTGCAAATGATTACTTCCTGGAGATGGCGGCGGCCTGTGGATTGGTCAATCTAGGCCATTAGTTTTGAGTATGATGAATCTGGACCATTAAGTGTAGATTACACCAAATCTCATCAACAATTAATGCTGAATGGAATAAATCTTTCTCATAATGATCTTCTGATATTTGCGAATAAATTTGATTTATTCTCCTGCTACGTGTCCCAGATTATTGGGATTTGATCCAATCTCTGATTGCAATAAATCTGGGAAATTGATCAGCTTAGGACACGTATCCTAGGAGCCACTGGGGGATCTGAACCGCATAAAGATTGAGCCGCATAAGATTTGGGCCGCATAAGGTTTGGGCCACGTGTTAGGGCTGCTTGGGTAGTGGCCCCCCCTTCGAACCATTGAACCGCATGGAGATAATCATTGCGAGCCGCATAGGGATGCATCTGCCTAAGCCGCATGGAAATGGTCCTCTTGAGCCGCATAGGAAGGCCTCCGCTTGAGCCGTATGAGACTGTTTCGGCCTGAGCCGCATAGGACGGCTTCATTCTGAACCGCATGGGAAGTCTTTGCTCGAGCCGCATACGAACGCCCACGTGGCAAGGCCACGTGGAATTTTTATGGATCTCGCGGGATTGTGTCAGAAATCTCTTTCTCTTCCCTAGGGGTCTGTTATTATGACAGAGTCATAATTGCCTCTCTTGTGTTAGGGCTGTCACTTTTTTCAGAGTTGTCAGCCGCCAAAGTAATTAATGCAGCATAGGGCGGAGGGGAGCACTGTTACGCCACGTGTTTTCTGAGCCGCATGGGATATCTTGGGCCGCATAGTCCCTTATGCCGTATGACTTTTTAAGCCGCATGGGCTTTATGAGCCGTATGGGGTTTTCTAGCCGCATGGATCATTTTCCATGCTTCTACAAGACCCCCTTCAAAGTTTTTAATTTGCAAAATTGAACTACTTTGAATAAGAAGCATGGCTGTATATTCTTCTGGCCACATATGAAACCCTGACCGCATGGATATCTTGGCCACATAGATTGTTCAGCCGCAGAGATGTTAACCGCAGAGACTTTCGAGCCGCATAGCTTCTTGCCACGTGTGCGGGTCTTTAATTACCTCAAATTTGTTTCAGCACCATTTTGTAGGAGGAAATCCCAAGGGTCGGCTCATTAAATCTTTCGGATTTTACGCCCTGGATGAATCTCGGAGACGAAATTCGAGGAGTCGGTTTTGCTTTTTACGAGGCGGTTATTGGCCCACGTGTCCTCCTTCTCTCGTCCTCCTATAAATAGGAGGAGTTTGAAGAGAGAAAGGGCTTCTTTACTTTCTTTTTTTCCTCAAATCTTCCCTATCTCGATTGTCCTTTTCCTCTCCGATAACTAATGGCTCCCAAGAAGACCGTGGCAGCAAAGGACAAGAAGGCAGCCTCTACTTCTGCCTCGACTGCGACTGCTCCTCCGCCGGTCGTCGTACCCGATGTTCATCCTGACGTTCATCCCCCCATTACTGGTAAGGACAATGTATGAGTTAAAGAACCCTAACTGCCATGGCTACGTCGCATACTTTATGCACGAGTCTTTGCGAGCCGCATGTTCGTCCTACGGCTGAGCTGCGAGCCGCATAAGAAAACCACCGTGTCCGCATATGCGCTTCGTCGATGTAGCCGCATAAGCGATGCTAAACCGCATAGACTTTTACTGAACGGAGCCGCATAAGTGCTCCTCTGAGCTTGAGCCGTATGAGGCTTTGTTAAGTTGGAGCCGCATAAGGCTTTGGAGCCGCATAAGGCTTCATGGAGCCGCATGGATGTTTTCTGAGCCGCGTGAGGCTTGGAAGCACCCAATCAGCTCTCTTTATCCATCCATTTAACTTATCTTTCTCTGTCTTTTCTTCAGTGAATCTGCCGGTTAATGCTGCTGGAGAACTCTTGGTGGGTAGCGCCCAAGCTGCTCTCGGCTATAGGTACGACCATATTGTTCAGCATATGACGGACCAGTTTTCGAGCGATGAGCCTCTGGCTAGACTGAATGCCATCAAGCACCAGTCTTTCTATTTTCTTAACGCTATGATGAACTCCGAGAAATTTGAAGGAAAATATTTGAAGCCTGCGTTCTTCTTTAGAGACGCCTTGACTGTGGAGAACAGTCATGTTCTGGAGGTGTCGGAGAACTGGAGTTTTATCTCTAACGGGATGGCGATCCGCATCCCCCAAATGGAGCGACACTTCCCGTTATCTTGGTTCAATATGCTTCCACTAGACCGGAAGATGGGAGAGACTTTAACTCCTACCCGAGGTGGGATGTTTGTGGAAGACATCTATTATAACAACAGCATAAAATCAGTGACTGTAGGCAAGGTGCACACCAGCTGTTCTGTAACGGGATTGGTCCCAGGTACTTTCCTGAACGTGCCGGGCCCCAATTTCACATTTTCTACCGCCGACACTTTTATAAATCAACTTGCTCGGAAGGGCTCCTACCCCATCGGCCGGTTGACGCTCCCTAGTTGGATACATCCTGTTCCCTCGTGGACCAATCTGTCTACATGGATCTTGTAAAAGTACGAGGCCTTTTTGTGTGAGATTGGCCTTTACCATGCCATTCGGGACACCAGCCATGGCTTGCACATATACAAGAAGTTGTTCATGTCTCTGCTGGAGATGTATAATTGTCGTACGGGAACCTTCTATACACCCATAGGGGAAATGGGGCTTGCGCTCCATGAAATGTACGCAGTCTCCAAGCTTCCTTGGGGGGACGAAGCTTTTGAGGCGTATACTCCCACGAATGAGGAGTTCGAAGATTTGGAAAGACAGTATCCAGGCTTCGTGCCCCTTTATCAAGAGATATTGTGCCACTACAGCACATGTCATCAGACGGCCAGAAAATATAACAACTCGAAAGGGAATGCTCCCCATACCAAGGACTGGGTGCACTATCTCTTCCCGACAGATGCCTCAGGATGAATTACTTCCCGCCGCCCTCGATCCCAGGAGGCGGTGAAAGACTTGGTGTCGTCGGCTAAGAGGGTGGCCACCACCAGTGACAGATTCGGGAGTAAAACCGACTCTTTCGGTTATTTCTACCAGGATACCTAAGAGTTGTCAGAAAAAGCGCTCCTGGCAGAATTATTAATGGTATGGCTGCGAAACTGTGTAGTCTCTGGAGGAGCTGGTTCTATCGAGAGAATCAGTCGTAACTTCATCCTTCCGGCTGTGAAGTTAGTTTTGCGAATCTGGCTAGCTCTCCTCCCGGCCATGGTATACAGCATACACCGTGGCCTTCGTACCTTCACATCCAAGGTCATTGCTCGTGACGTGACCAAGGATTTTGAACGAACTGAGTTGCCCTATCACTATTTGATGGGTGGCTGTTGATACATTATCCGTCTTTGATGAGACCGAGCTCTGAAGACGGTGTGACTGATGATGACGCATTTATCTTCCGTTATCGTGACGAGCCTTGGGAGTGTGAGACCATACGGGCTTGTCGGATGGCATTGGCGAGGGCAGATATATATCATATTTTCGTATCCGTCCCTCTCTTTTCTGCCAAGGACATAGAGGCTGTACATCTTGACGGTATTGTGCCCCCTCAACTTCTGGACGGCCAGATGCTCCTATGGCTGCGTAACATCCGCCCCGCACATCTGGTGTATCGTAACCGCAATACTATTTTTCTGGAGCCTTATCTGCCTAGCAGGTTTGCCCGTCAGTTTGGATACAGCCAGCTTTGTTTAGACAATCCCAGCTCCTGTATGGGCTTTGAAGGTAGCCTTCTTGATGGTATCAGGGCTTGGCAATACCACGATACATTCCATACCTATACCATTTTCTCAGTCCCTGCTATTAAGGCGTCAGTGGAGATCTTGTACATTACAGCCTTGTACCATGTCATGGCGAACAAACCTCCGGTCGGTTTTAACCCGGGTACCAGTTTTATTGTTGGTACCGGCCTGGAGGAAGGGTCCCAAGGGGCCAAGAAGAGAAAGACTAGAGTCAAAGTGCCAGATTTGGATTCTGTGGTTGAGGATGATGAGGACAACGAGCATGATGGAGATGACTCTACCCTTCCGGCGGCAGACGTAGAGGTGGATCAGCCGCTAATCTTGCCAGATGAGATGTTGGAGGATCATCCACCCGTTGCGGTTGGCCCTGCTCCAAAGCGTAGCAGGCAATTTTCTCCTGCTGGCGGTATATCTCGTTCCTGGAAGCTGGTTGCAACCAGACACCGCCAGCTAACTATAAGAGAAAGCGGAGAAGAGGTCAATCCCGTGTCAGAGGTAACCAAATTGCTCCTGATTCTTCCTTCCTTCTTTCCTTCTAGCTTTGATTTTAATCATCTTCTTTCTAGCTTGTAGGTGTCAAGAGAAGAAGAGGAGTCTCAAGATGCCGAGGTGGTGACCCAGGATGGCGGGGGCTTCCATGAGTCTGTCTCTGGGATCGCGAAATCTCCTCGAGACGACACCGATCGAGCCGTACCCCCTTCGGGGTGACGGAGATAGAGGACGCTGCCGAGTTTAACTTAGAGATTGCGGATGAGGAGACCATGCCAGCTGTGAATGAGCTGCAGCCTCCATGCTCCACCCTTGGTAAGATAAGCCGAATCTTAACCTGTGAGGAGGCCTATCTGCTCTATCATCACGTCCTTCGGGTTACGTCGATTGATTGTTATTCTGGGCATACAGGTCCTGCCTCTCCAGTGCCGAGGATGGACATTGTTGAGACAAACCCAGCCGAAGGGTCACTGGTGGAGAGGGGTGTACCCCCTCACCTTCTGACTGATTTTGATGGGCCTTCTGGGGGCTCGAGTTTAGAGGGCCAGGTATCGGGGCAGTCGGGACAGGGAACGATGGTCCTTGCGTCATCCTCTGCTCCGGCGGCTCCGAGAATCGACCTTTCTGCCCTACCGAGTATCCAAGCTCTCCGGGCGACGGAAGATGAGTTAGCCGCCATTCACGCATCGTTCTGCTCAGACTTTGTTCCCCTGGTGGCAAGCTCCAGCGTCACTCCTCCGATGTTGCCATCCTCGCTTCCTCTGACTCCATCCTCTGCAGAAGTTTTGGACGATGCGTTACAGGACGTGGTTGCCAGTTTTCATCGTCATTTGAAGAGGGGAATAGAAGCTGCTGTGGAAAGAGGGACCTCCTTCACCTTGGCCTGGCAATGCGCCCAGGGTCAAATTGATATCCTTAGGAATCTCCCTGGTGATGCAGGGATGGCCGCATTTCTGGAGGCAAAATTATTAGAGACTGATCAGCTGGTAGCCGAGCTCCGGGTATTGCGGCAGGCTGATCTGTCTGCTGTTATAAATGAGGAGCGGGGTTCCCTTATCGCCGCCATATAGAGGAATAAAGCTGCTCGGGATAAAACCAGGTCGGCCATTCTGAAGGACCTCAGCGATTAATCAATTGAGTCACGCGAATGAAGACGTCACAGCTCGGGAGGAGACTGTCTTTCGTGAGATTATTGACACGCGGGAGCAGATTCTCGCGCTTCAGAGGAAGTTGACTTTCTTGAAGTCCGAACTTGAGGTTGCCCGTACTGACAGGGGGCTAATTATTCAGGAGGCTGACAGGGTTAATCAAGCTTCGACTGACCTGGAAACTGCCCTGAGGAAGTTGGAAGACGATTGCCAGGCGCTCATGGATTTGGACAATAGGGAGCGGTTATTCCGGGAGGCTGAGCGTCAGGCTCGACAGCAGATTGAGCGGGGGACCACCTCAGTGAGAAACCGTCTCCTAGAATTGAGTAATGCCAAAATGTAGTCGGCTTTTCTTTCTTTTGTTTTGTTCATGTTTTATTTTTGAGAGGGACGTGGTCCCAAAAGATGTAATACTTTTTTCTTCTTTCAAATAAAGAGTACTTTCTATTCTACTCTTCATTTGCATTGCTTGTTGCACCTGTGATATGATGGTGATGTTTGCCCCGCACGGGGGACTTGTTTGTGGACTCGTCATCCATGGCATACCTTGGTTTTAGGTACGGATGATAAGTTTGGTTAGGACACCTGGAACAGCCATGGAAAAGTGGTCATGGATGTTCCTGGTATCGGAAAAAGGAATACCGTAGAGCATCTGGGCTCTCGGGGCATGATGAGATGGTGGACTTGTGCTAAGAAACTTAGCAGAGGATATTTGTAGGCCTATTATCCTTGGCATACCCTGGTTTAGGGTACAGATAATAGGATGAAAGGGAACCAACATATTTGCTCAGAGGTAATGAGGACATGGCAAGTATGAGGGTTTCATCGTGGAATCTTCCTACTCAGAGGTAATGAGGACATGGCAGGAGTGAATTCAACGGAGACTATTTGTAGTCAACAGAGGACATTTGTGGACCTATTATCCTTGTCGTACTCCGGCTGTGGGTACAGATAATAGGGTGAAAGGGAATCGACATACTTAGAGGTAATGAGGACATGGCAAGTATGAAGGTTTCTTCTACGGAGCCTTCCCACTCAGTGGTAATAAGGACATGGTAGGAGTGGGCTCAATGAAGATGGGGTACATAGAACAACTCAGAGGTAATGAGGACATGGAAGTTCTATGTAGGGGGTGATTTGTTTTTGGCGGAAGTGAGACGACTCAGAGGTAACATCGACATGGTCGTTTTGGAAGTTTGTGGACCCGTTACCCTTTTTGTGCACTGGAAGTGCGGGTAGTGGATCATGAGGGAGGATCTCTTATAGGAAGAAAGTTCAGAGGTATGATCATACATGACTTACTATCTGAAAGAGTGACCAGAATGTGAGTTCAGAGGCGCCAGCGGGTACATGACTCGATATTGTGAAAGTGTGAGTTCAGTGGCACCAGCGGGCACATGACTCGATAATCTGGGATGTTGTGGATGTGAGTTCAGCGGCACGAGAGGGTACATGACTCGAGAATCTAGAGAATGGTGAGTGTGAGTTCAGCGGTACCAGCGGGTACGTGACTCAATGATCTGGGACAATTGTAAGGGTGAGTTCAGCGGTGCTAGCGGGCACATGACTCGAAAATCTGGAAAATTGTGGATGTGAGTTCAGCGGTACCAGCGGGCACATGACTCAATGATCTGGAGAATATCGTTTAGACATAGTATTTCTTCAGGAACTTGCCGTTGACGGACAACATGAGCAAATCCCCATTCTGTTTTGCGAGGCGGTAGGCTACGTTGGAGAATATGGCCTCAATGATAAATGGGCCTTCCCATTTTGGCTGGAACTTGCCAGCGGTCTTGTGAGTCATTGTAGCACCCAGTTTCCCAAATGAGGATAATTTTGAAATTTCGTGTTTATAATTATTTTAATAATGATATTTAATTCATGATATGATTTTTGGTGATTTTAAATCATTTTAAAATTATTTAAATCAATGACTTGTGGTTTTGACGTTTTGCTAGTGAAACCCTAGAGACTGTTTGACCTAGAGCCTAACCATGTGATTATGATATTTTGATGTCATTTTTGGCCTAAGGATATTGTTTGCAATTGACCTATTTGAATTATTTTGATATTATTTTATTATTTATGATATTGTTTTGGGGTTATTTGAGTCGGGTTCGAATTTCAACTCAATCCGACTTGAATCGGAGACCCGGGGTAGTTTGACTCTAGTGGGACCCACACACTAGTTAGGCATGGCCCATATGATATTAATTTTAGTCCACATGATAGAAATATTTTATTTAGAGGTTAGACTAATTATTATGGATAAGGTTAGTGTGATTAGAGACTTTAGAATGACTAATTTAGCCCCAACCAATTAGCCCTTTCCTAATACTCATAGAATAGGTTAGTGGAGGCATTTTGGACCTTACCATAATAGGACAAATAGCCCCATATGGCCAGCCACTTTGGAAGAGGATAGGCTCAAGTTCATTTCATTATTCACATCCACACTCTCTCTCTTGTTCTTCCCCAAATTCCTAGAGAGCAATCCATAGCAATTTCTCCACCAAATCCTTCTATTTCACCACCAAATCTTCTTCTTTCCTTCTCCATTCTAGCCAAGGAGGAAGCTATCCAAGTTTGGGAGGATTCGGAGCTCGTTTGTGTCCTTTTGGAATCTCTACGTGTCGATGTCGCTCCGGGAAGGCTTTTCTTCGATTCGATCTACCGGAAGGTATAAATCCCTTCTCCTTTTCATTTCCTCATGCATATAGGTCTATTTTGAACCCATAGGAATGACCCCCATGGTTGTATCTCCATTTGTGTCCATTTCGTGTCCATTTGGAGGTCATAGGAGTGTCATTTGTGTTGTAGTTGTGTCCATGTGGGAAAATCTCAAATTTGGACACACTATGTGTTGTTGTTATGTATGAATGAATTATTACATGTTTAATCTCATATTTTTGTATTGGAGATGTGTTCTATAGTGTCTCATATATATATATATATATTAGTGTAGAGAGTGAGTTCTTGATATATTATGTTATATACTTGTGTTCTTTTGTCTCAAACTACCTAAAATCCGTCATGATTTTTATCCACGTTTTTAATTTCAGCACTAACTTAGAAATGTCATAACTTCTAGCTCAAAGCTCGGTTTAATCTTCCATTTTTTTTAAAAGAAGCGTATTGAAGTTAGCTTTCCAAAAATATGTATTAATAGGCCTAATTCTTTCTGTAACTTTCTGGAGTTTCCGGAAACGAAAACGCGATCCGTTTGAAGTTTCGGAAAGCTAACACATAGATCTATAACATACTTTAATCCTAGATTTTAATTTATACTGAGGTGGTACAATATTGATTATTAGTCGGAGTTACTATTCGGCATATGCATTTTGTGCACCCTTGTGTGTAATATAATGTTCTATTTGATTTTAACCCATGTTAATGTATATATATTATGTAATTAAATAGAGAATACAAGCATGAATAAATGGTTAAATAAATGATGTATGAGGTGTAAGTATCCTATCTAATGTAAGCATGTATAAGTATGGCTTGTAATGAATATGTAGGTTCCATAGTATGTAATGTAATAATAGATGTAATGTATGCAATATACAAGTTAATGAGATGTAATGTTCTATGTTAACATAAATCCTATATTACCTCATGTACCCCCTTACACTATGTTGACACTATCACACTTGACATATTGTTCACTTACACTTTGACACTCTTTGATATGTATACACTATGTATGCCCATTTAACCCTCACTTGCCCCTTTGCCATGTTCACATACACACACATAGCCTCTTAAATAAGTATTTATGAATATAGTTAACTTAGCTATGTATGTATATTATATATGTTAGCATATTGTGTTGTAATATATAAGTTTATATAACCATTTGAAATGCCATGATTATAGACCTAATGTTGAATACCAACATATGCATGTGTATATATGTGTAGACATATATAGCTTAAAGTAATAGATTACCTAGTGTATATCCAATGTGAATTCTTGCCTATTTGAGTATTGAATAATTGCATGCTATATAGAGTTAGGTGTATGTTGGCTTGTATAGCCTTGTATTGATGTGTGCTTGCTAGGATAGTCTTGGTTAGGCCTAGTAAGACTTACTGGGTTAGGACATGACCTAGTTTGACCTAGTTTGACTAGTGCAGTTGACCAGAGTTGACCAAGGGTTGACTTTGGCCTAGTTTGACCTAGATTCATGTAGAATGCATTATAGTGCTTTATATTACCCTTGTGGACATGTTGTGACTTGTGCTATTCTAATTAGGAGCCAGACACCTCTCCTCGGACAGTATCTTTACCTTGGACATTCAGATATCAGGCAAGTACATTTACTGATAGTTTTTATTGTCTTGATATCTACTATATCCGATTCAGTCGTAGTGTTTTACTTGATTCCCGACACGATGGTTCACGGACTAGTATACGTCGGATCCTGTCATGAGATGTTATTTCTGGACTTTTTTGGTATATGGGTATGTGATATTTCTGTGTTTCCTGTACTTGTATAGACATTGATTTGGGAGTGGGCTGGCCCCCTGCTCTTGAACCCCGTGTCATGACGTGCCATGTCCGGATCCGGGATACTATTCGGGGATGGGGGAATTATTAGGGGTTATGTGATCAAGCCTTCCTGTAACTATACATTGCTAGCGTCACCCTCACCTCACGTAGGGTGTTACAGACACCCCATTACCAGTTATCCAGGTTGGACGGTATGACTCTCCGTTGAGTACACCGTGGATTGTCGGGCCAAGTGGATAACCATCTCTTGCTTCCCTAGCCGATCACATAGCACTCTAATAATTCAAATCACTTTTTTTTACATTTATTAGCGTATCTTATATTCCAGTTCAGCTTTACTTTCTGTACTTCTCACCATGCTATGATTCTATTATTCACATTCTCTACCTGTTTTTATACTGTACCATAGTTATGGGACTATGTTCTGTTTGAAAGAAGGGTTACAACCCCGGTCCTTGTTTGGTTTAAGGGTTGTAACTCGACTTTCAAATGGTTCCCAAGTCGCCGATATCTTTGTCTTGTATTTCATTATTACTGTCTCTTATAGTATTTCTCAATTCATATGGAACTGCTGTTGGTGTTTGTACTTGCTCATTTTCCTGACAGGATACATTGACAAATTTTACAGATAGCTTGGAAATTGCCTGCTAGCCTAGAGGAGACCCATTAGAGGTTGTTTAGTTAGCTATTCTCAGTTGTCTGGAGTTGTATTTATTTTATGGATTACTGTATTTGAGCTTTGAGATGTATTCTGAGTTTGTACCTTAGACACTTAGACTTCTATCTGTTGTATCTCTTTTCGATTTTATGTTTTATCTATCTTCCTATATGATCTACCTTAGATGTGATTGAGTTTACATTCTGCTATGTCACCCCCATTCGGGGAGTATAAACTGTTTAGTCTTATACTGCTAGATGCATTGAGACCTAGGACAGCATTCTACCGCCGATACTGCAGTGTAGGCTGGGCGTTGTTACGTTCTCGTGCCCTAACTCTAGGATGCGGGTCGTGACACATTTTTAGTGGTGGCCCATGCAGGTCGAGATTCGCATTAGTGCGAATTCGTAGTAGCGCAACGACTTAGTTATACTACTACGAGCCTGCTATAGGATATATAAATTAAGATGTTATGATGAGAGGATACTCAATTACTGTTAGGATTCCTTGAGAGATTCCAGGGATGACCCTTGAGAATCTCATTTTGAATTTCGATTTAAACTCCTTTTCCTTGTTTTGATTCACCTTTTTCCTTGATTTGAATTTGATTTTGTGGATTCATTGTAGAACTTTGAATCCTGGTATTAGTTGATGATTTTGATAAAATTTTGTAGTTGTTGATTTAATTTTGTATTTAGATTAATATTTTCAAATCCAAGGTACTCAATCACACTTATGATTCTTTGAGAGATTTCTGGGACGACCCCTGAGAAACTCATTTTGAACTTCAATTGGAATTTATTTTCCTCTTGTTTGGATTCACACTCATTCCTTGCTATTGAATTTAAGCTTGATGGGTTCCTCTCGTTTGAACCGATGAGAAGGAACATATCTTCATTATTCTTTCTCGCCATTATTCCCTTGCATTCTTATTTACCTCTTATCTTAAACTCTGTCTCATTACATTAATTACCCATGTCTTGTCGTCCCTATCAGATGTACTTCGAAACCCTTGAATCTTTGTATCTTTTGCATGGAGAAGGCTAAGGAAGTGACATAAATTATGTAGCTCAGAGAAGACGTAACTGGTTATTTTATGATGATCTAAAGGAAATCAAATGTGGAGTGTTCTATATGGAAACTTGAAATAGAAATGTAGTAAAGGTCTCGAATAGAATAAAGAGATGTATACTGCCAATCTGGAAACAATTACATTTAGAGAAATTTTGGGGTTATGAGATAGTTTATAGGTGTATTCAAAACTAATGAGGATATCAGAGGTCAACCTAGTTTTGAGAACTTAGAAAATCTTGGTTATTGATTCTGGGAAAAACTTTTACTGTGAGGCTATGTAGAAGGTTAGTAATGGAAAAGAGAAGTTAATTACGTTTAATAAGGATATTAAACAAGATGTTGCGAGAAAATGACTAGGGATAGAGAGAACACAAAGTTATGGAAGTTTAGAGATTGTTGTGAAATATTTTTAGGAGAATAATATTCAAGGGTGTATGTCGAAGAAAATACGGAAGTTGATTTTATGATGGAAGATAAGTTTTGTAAGGCCTAGAGATTTAAATTAAATAATACGAGGAGAACAATTTGAACAAGTTCAAGGAATTCGTAAACGGGATTTAGAGGTTTTAGGTCAAATTTAAGACAAGGTGAAAGAACTTGGAAATTTAAATAAATGGTTAATGTTGATTCCTAAATGTGAGGGCTGTGCTTCAAGAGTGATGTTTAGAAATTGGGAATTGCCTACGGTAGTCCTGGTAAGGGTTTAAGTAAATGTTAAATTTTCATATGGAGACTGGTGAGGTAAAGATATGATTGGCAAGTTATGACCAGATGAACTTAAGAGTATCAGAAGCAGATGACTAACTCGATCTTCATTATTTTTGTGTATTAATTACCACCTCTTGAACTCCCACTTTCTAATTAAGATCCTTGACGTTCCTTATCGTGACTTTGATATTCGGAATGTAATACTAGCTGTTACCCTCCAACAAATCTTATATACAAGACCTAGACGAGCTCACCTTCGTGTAGGTATATCATGTCCCACTAAAACCCGTCTTCTTGTACTCTATTTTCTTGATATAATTTTCTGGTCAACTAGCTAAACTATAACCTCTACCATTATACTAAATTTCTTCTTATTTCAATTAGAAATCCAGCCTTGACTCAATTCTTTCGACCCGAGATGTGATGGTGTTCTGCTTGTTTCCTTAGATGCTTAACCTTGTACCTTATCTGATTACTTAACCCGTTGGTTAAGAAACTTGGACTATGTAATTCCTTTCATCATTACCACCCTTATATCTTGTGCTGCTAAATTAGCCTTAGTTTTGCAAGCTTATCTATTTTCGAGCTTGGTCATGACATATTTTATTGGGTGGCCACCCACTAACATATTGTCTAATCAGAACCGGTACATGATGGTCTGATCAACCTATTGCACTTTGGTTCGCTTTTTTCATGTATCAATCTACGAGAATGGAGACATAGTTAAACTTGACCCTATAGTCTCATTCGCGACAGCCTTGACAATTCTCCTTGAAATCTTTTCATCGCCTATGAACCTCGTATTCGTACTCAGTCGAATTAAATTTAATCATGACCTGAACCTCCATCATTGGATGCTCGTGCTCATACTTTGATTTTATTAATTTTCCTTCTTGTCCAAATCTCGTTTTATCCCAAAATTGATCAACTTAGATCGTGTCAAGACAAAAATCTATTTGTGATTTGTTGTGCCTAAATTTTCAATTTTTGCCATTTTATGGAATAGTAACCTTTTAATAATTTCTTAGTTGCTTGTTAATGACCAATTTTCATATAGGATGGTAGACAGCCCTACAATCTTGATGATTTTTGTTCCCTTACCTTCCCAATTAGGACACCCTAGATTGTTTGTGTGTTGATACCATAGTACTGTTTTGACCTAGAATGATTAGTGTATCTAGGTGAGACTTCCAAATGCTATGGTATGCCCTGACCTTGTATACTATTCCTTCAAATTGCATGATTTAGATAAAAAAAATTTAGACCTTAATTGTTGGGAAATAGGGACGTCACTCCATTAGTATCAGTTGTAGATATATATGGGTTAGTCCTTGATGTGGGGATGTGTATCTATAAACATGTAGCTTAGGAGATTTATGAGAGATTATAGTATCAGCATTGATAGGATGTACTAGTCTTTTGGTGAGTATAAATGTGTTATGAGAGATAGGGGCCTATATGTCTTAGTAATGCATCGTTCCTATGGTAATAGAATGTATTAATAGATGGTTAATAGGAAGATAATAGTTTGAGCATACCTATAGCCTATGATCAGTTCCTTTTCATCCTTAGTTAAGACCACTTTAAAATAAGTCCATTCCCTTGGATATAGGTTCTAGTCCATATTCTATTGAAGTTCCATTACCGCCGTACAGTAGAGCAGTATTGGAGGTATTCCTAGATTGACATTTTTTAGATGTCTGTTTATTATTCTAGTGTTAGGAAGTGTTACCTTAGATATTGGGTAGGTTAGAGGCTTTAGAAGGAGTACTATCGATCTTAAATTTCGAGGACGAAATTTTTCTAAGGTGGGTAGAGTTGTAGCACCCAGTTTCCCAAATAAGGATAATTTTAAAATTTCGTGTTTATAATTATTTTAATAATAATATTTAATTCATGATATGATTTTTGGTGATTTTAAATCATTTTAAAATTATTTAAATCAATGACTTGTGGTTTTGACGTTTTGCTAGTGAAACCCTAGAGACTGTTTGACCTAGAGCCTAACCATGTGATTATGATATTTTGATGTTATTTTTGGCCTAAGGATATTGTTTGCATTTGAACTCTTTGAATTATTTTGATATTATTTTATTATTTATGATATTGTTTTGGGGTCATTTGAGTCGGGTTCGAATTTCAACTCAATCCGACTTGAAACGGGGACCCGGGGGTAGCTTGACTCTAGTGGGACCCACACACTAGTTAGGCATGGCCCACATGATATTAATTTTAGTCCACATGATAGAAATATTTTAGTTAGAGGTTAGACTAATTATTATGGATAAGGTTAGTGTGATTAGAGACTTTAGAATGACTAATTTAGCCCCAACCAATTAGCCCTTTCCTAATACTCATAGAATAGGTTAGTGGGGGTATTTTGGACCTTACCATAATAGGACAAATAGCCCCATATGGCCAGCCACTTTGGGAGAGGATAGGCTCAAGTTCATTTCATTATTCTCATCTACACTCTCTCTCTTGTTCTTCCCCAAATTCCTAGAGAGCAATCCATAGCAATTTCTCCACCAAATCCTTCCATTTCACCACCAAATCTTCTTCTTTCCTTCTCTATTCTAGCCAAGGAGGAAGCTACCCAAGTTTGGGAGGATTCGGAGCTCGTTCGTGTCCTTTTGGAATCACTACGTGTCGATGTCGCTCCGGGAAGGCTTTTCTTCGATTCGATCTACCGGAAGGTATAAATCCCTTCTCCTTTTCATTTCCTCATGCATATAGGTCTATTTTGAACCCATAGAAATGACCCCCATGGTCGTATCTCCATTTGTGTCCATTTCGTATAAATTTGGAGGTCATAGGAGTGTCATTTGTGTTGTGGTTGTGTCCATGTGGGAAAATCCCAAATTTGGACACACTATGTGTTGTTGTTATGTATGAATGAATTATTACATGTTTAATCTCATATTTTTGTATTGGAGATGTGTTCTATAGTGTCTCATATATATATTAGTGTAGAGAGTGAGTTCTTGATATATTATGTTATATACTTGTGTTCTTTTGTCTCAAACTACCTAAAATCCGTCATGATTTTTATCCACGTTTTTAATTTCAGCCCTAACTTAGAAATATCATAACTTCTAGCTCAAATCTCGGTTTAATCTCCCATTTTTTTTAAAAGAAGCGTATTGAAGTTAGCTTTCCAAAAACATGTATTAATAGGCCTAATTCTTTCTGTAACTTTCTGGAGAATTATTTGAGTGTCAGCTGTACGAAAGACAAACGCGTTCTCGGTGTTTTCGCGATTCCGGGAGTTTTCGGAAACGAAAACGCGATCCGTTTGAAGTTTCGGAAAGCTAACACATAGATCTATAACATACTTTAATCCTAGATTTTAATTCATGCTGAGATGGTACAGTATTGATTATTAGTAGGAGTTACTATTCGGCATATGCATTTTGTGCACCCTTGTGTGTAATATAATGTTCTATTTGATTTTAATCCATGTTAATGTATATACATTATGTAATTAAATAGAGAATACAAGCATGAGTAAATGGTTAAATAAATGATGTATGAGGTGTAAGTATCATATCTAATGTAAGCATGTATAAGTATGGCTTGTAATGAATATGTAGGTTCCATAGTATGTAATATAATAATAGATGTAATGTATGTAATATACAAGTTAATGAGATGTAATGTTCTATGTTAACACAAATCCTATATTACCTCATGTACCCCCTTACACTATGTTGACACTATCACACTTGACACATTGTTCACTTACACTTTGACACTCTTTGATATGTATACACTATGTATGCCCATTTAACCCTCACTTGCCCCTTTGCCATGTTCACATACACACACATAGCCTCTTAAATAAGTATTTATGAATATAGTTAACTTAGCTATGTATGTATATTATATATATGTTAGCATATTGTGTTGTAATATATAAGTTTATATAACCATTTGAAATGCCATGATTATAGACCTAATGTCGAATACCAATATATGCATGTGTATATATGTGTAGACATATATAGCTTAAAGTAATAGATTATCTAGTGTATATCCAATGTGAATTTTTGCCTATTTGAGTATTGAATAATTGCATCCTATATAGAGTTGGGTGTATATTGGCTTGTATAGCCTTGTATTGATGTGTGCTTGCTAGGATAGTCTTGGTTAGGCCCAGTAAGACTTACTGGGTTAGGACATGACCTAGTTTGACTAGTGCAGTTGACCAGAGTTGACCAAGGGTTGACTTTGGCCAAGTTTGATCTAGATTCATGTAGAATGCATTGTAGTGTTTTATATTACCCTTCTGGACATGTTGTGACTTGTGCTGTTCTAATTAGGAGCCAAACACCTCTTCTCGGACAGTATCTTTACCTTGGACATTTAGATATCAGGCAAGTACATTCACTGATAGTTTTCATTGTCTTGATATCTACTATATCCGATTCAGTCATTGTGTTTTACTTGATTCCCGACACGATGGTTCACGGACTAGTATACGTCGGATCCTGTCATGAGATGTTATTTCTGGACTTTCTTAGTATATGGGTATCTGATATTTCTGTATTTCCTGTACTTGTATAGACATTGATTTGGGAGTGGGCTGGCCCCCTGCTCTTGAACCCCGTGTCATGACGTGCCACGTCCGGATCCGGGATACTATTCGGGGATGGGGGAATTATTAGGGGTTATGTGATCAAGCCTTCCTATAACTATACATTGCTAGCGTCACCCTCACCTCACGTAGGGTGTTGCAGACACCCTATTACCAGTTATCCAGGTTGGACGGCATGACTCTCCGTTGAGTACATCGCGGATTGTTGGGCCAAGTGGATAACCATCTCTTGCTTCCCTAGCCGATCACATAGCGCTCTAATAATTCAAATCACTTTTTTTTACATTTATTAGCGTATCTTATATTCCAGTTCGGCTTTACTTTCTGTACTTCTCACAATGCTATGATTCTATTACTCACATTCTCTACCTATTTTTATATACTGTACCATGATTATGGGACTAAGTTCTGTTTGAAAGAAGGGTTACAACCCCGGTCCTTGTTTGGTTTAAGGGTTGTAACTCGACTTTCAAATGGTTCCCAAGTCGCCGATATCTTTGTCTTGTATTTTATTATTACTGTCTCTTATAGTATTTCTCAATTCATATGGAACTGCTGTTGGTGTTTGTACTTGCTTATTTTTCTGACAGGATACGTTGACAAATTTTACAGATAGCTTAAAAATTGCCTGCTAGCCTAGAGGAGACCCATTAGAGGTTGTTTAGTTAGCTATTCTCAGTTGTCTGGAGTTATATTTATTTTATGGATTACTGTATTTGAGCTTTGAGATGTATTCTGAGTTTGTACCTTAGATACTTAGACTTCTATCTGTTGTATCTCTTTTCAATTTCATGTTTTATCTATCTTCCTTTATGATCTACCTTAGATGTGATTGAGTTTACATTCTGCTATGTCACCCCCATTCGAGGAGTATAAACTGTTTAGTCTTATACTGTTAGATGCATTGAGACCTAGGACATCGTTCTACCGCCGACACTGCGGCGTAGGCTGGGCGTTGTTACGTTCTCGTGCCCTAACTCTAGGGTGCGGGTCGTGACAGTCATGATCATCGGTCTCCGAACTGCCAGAACGAGACCGCCCACCTGGAATGTTCTGATCTTGTCCTTCTTGTTGAAGGCTCCGAAGATGCGTGCTTGGTATAGTTCGATCCTTTGTTGAGCTAGGAGGCACTTTTCGTCTAAGGCCTCCAACTCTTGGGGTCGGCGTTGGTAGTTATCATCCGTCGTCAATTGATAAGTGAGGGCGACGCGGAGTGAGGGTATTTGAGTCTCTAATGGGAGAACTGCCTCACTCCCGTACACCAGGGAGAATGGTGTGTTCCCGGTAGCTGTTCGGACTGTAGTACGGTACGCCCATAAACATTCACCGAGCTTCTCGTTCCAGTCGCGTTTGTTGGAAGAGACAAATTTCTTGAGGAGTTTGATGATTGTTTTGTTGAATGCCTCTGCCAACTCGTTTGCTGCTGGGTTGTATGGTGTCGAAGCAAAATTCTGGATGCGGTGCTTATCGCAATACCGATAGAAGGTATGGCTTGCAAACTGCGAACCATTGTCGTGGATGATCCTTCGGGGCAGTCCAAAGCGATAGATGACGTGATGCTTGAGGAAGCTGATCACGTTCAAAGTTTTGACTTCTGCAAGTGGAACAACTTCTGCCCATTTGGAGAAGTAATCCGTGATCGCAAGTATGAAGCGATGTCCACGGGAGGAAGTTGGAGTAATTGGACCAATGATATCCATCCCCCATGCTTCGAAGGGCCAGGATGCCACTGTCGGATGTAGAAATTTAGATGGCTGGTGAATGAAGTCCGCGTGGACTTGGTAGGCTTTGCACCTTCTTGCGTAGTCTATCGCATCCGCTACCATCGTGGGCCAGTAGTAGCCCATTCGGCGAAGACGGTCTTACAATTTAGGACCAGGCTGATGGGCCCCACAGACACCGTCATGCGCTTCTCGTACGGCTTCTTTGGCTTCTGCGTTTGACGGACACCGAAGCAATAATCTATCGTAGGATCGCCGATACAGCATTTTCGTCTCTGTATCGTAGAAGAATCTGAGGGAATGCCGTCTAATGGAGGTGGCCTCCTTTGGGTTCTCGGGAAGGATGTCGTAGACGACGAAGTAGATGAATGGTTGTCTACAATCTGGGGCATCATCAATCGCCTGAGCGGAATAACTTGCCACGAATTGAACATTGTTCTTGGGGCAGACCAACTCGTAGCCTATCACATCTACCGATTGATGGGTATGATTCGGCACTGCTGGGGAAACGGCCAGGCCTGCTGAGGCATCGGCTTCGATATTTCGGAGTCTGGGAACGTGTTCGATGAAGAACCCCTCGAACGACGAGATGATATCGATCGCTATTTGGTGATAGGGGATCATGTCTTCGTGGCGAACTTCATATGAGCCCCGGATTTGATTGACGATTAATTGGGAATCGCCGTATGCTTCAAGATATTCTACCCCCAGCTCCCTTACAAGTTGGAGGCCAATGACCAGAGCATTGTACTCGGCCACATTGTTAGAGCAGGGTTCCGTGAGGGAGTAAGCGCGGTTAATCACCAATCCGGAAGGGGAGACTAGCACCACCCCAATTCCGACGACGATGTTGCCCTTGGGTCCAGTTCTCGAAGCACCGTCGAAGAATATTCGCCATATATCATCGTGAGCGGTTGTATGCGAGTCGGCGACCTCATCTGGAATTTCTTCATATATCCTGGATGACTCTGAGCCTGGGTAGGCTGCCAAAAAGTCTGCCAGGGCTTGACCTTTGACAGCCTTTTGCGGGATGAAGATCATATGATAAGGGGACATCAATATTGCCCATGTAGCGAGATGAGAGCTGAGTGCCCCTGGTTTAGTCATGAGGACCCTGAGAGGGTTGACTCGCGAGATCACATGTATCGTTTGTCCGGTGACATAGTACCGTGTCTTCTGAATGGCGAACACCAGGGCAAGGCACTCCTTCTCTACAGCAGTGTATCGGTGCTCTGGCCCAATCATCATTCGACTGAGGTAATATATGGCTTGCTTATGGCCTGTATCGTTGTTTTGTGCTAGCACGGCTCCGAGAGAATGCTCTATTGCCCGTACATAGAGCAGGAATAGTTTTCCAGCAACCGGGGCCACCAGGACTGGAGGGTTCGACAAATATTCTTTGATGCTGTCGAAGGCCCGCTGACATTCTTCGTCCCATACGAACGAGACGCCTTTCTTCATGAGGTGGGTGAGTGGCCGACATCGCCCGGAGAGGTTAAAAATGAACCTCCTGATGTAAGCTAGCCTCCCTTGAAGGCCTCTGAGTTCGCAAAGATTTCTCGGGGGACCCATCTCCATGATTGCCTTTATCTTCTCAGGGTCTACATGGATACCCTGGGCGGTGATGATGAAACCCAAGAACTTCCCGCTGGATACGCCCAGGAAGGACTTCGTAGGGTTCATTTTCAAATTTTGCGCTCGCATCAGGTCGAATACTGTCCTCAGATCCTGCAGATGGTCTCCCTTACAGCGACTCTTGACGACGATGTCATCAACGTAGCACTCCACCGTCTTGCGTAAGTGGTCCCTGAAGATGATACTCATGGCTCTTTGATATGTGGCGCCAGCATTCTTTAAACCGAAAGGCATGACTGTGTAGCAATACGTGTCAATCGGTGTTCGGAATGATGTATGCTTTTCGTCGTCAGGGGACATCGTGATTTGGTTGTACCCCGAGAAGCCATCCATGAATGACATACGTTCGAAGCCACAGATATTGTCAATCATGATATCTTTGATAGGGATGGGGAATTCATCTTTGGGACATGCCTCGTTCAGATTGCAAAAGTCGATGCAGATTCGAATCTTTCCATTTTTCTTGAGGACGGGTACTATGTTGGCGACCCAGTCGGGATGTTGCTCTTCACGTATGAAGCCTCTGGCTATCAGTTTGTTGACTTCGGCTTCGATCGCATCCATAATGCCTGGGCGGAAGCGTCGCTGTTGTTGCTTGACTGGCTTTGCGTCCGGCCGAATGTTGAGCTTGTGAAGAGCAATATCGAGATTTAACCCCAGCATGTCTTCATAGCTCCAAGCGAACACATCAATGTATTCTTTGACAAGTTCCAGCAGTGATTCTCGCTCTTCGTATGTTAAGCTTTTACTGACGAAGATTGGTTTTGGAGAAGATTCGCTGCCGAGGTTGACATGGATAACCTCATCTTCAGTAGGAGGGTACCTCAGTTCGAACCGCTTTTCCCATTGCGCATCCAACTGCTGGGCCCACGGCTCTAGCTCAAGGATTTCGGGGATGTCTTCGTCTTCTTCATAAGCGTCGGTGAATGCCATATTGACTGACAAGACTTGTCTGAATACATCTCCGATACTGGTATCAGAGTCAGAAGTTGGTGACCCGATCGAATGTGAATGCCAGTCACATTCTTCATCTGAGCTTTCAGGGGTCGTCATGGGTGTTACATACCCTAATCCACATCGAGTCTTGCTATAGTAGTCCCGTGGTTTGCCTGCCGGGACCGGTGGCTTCAAAGGTAATCGTCGCCCCGTACCGTAGTTCAAGCCTGGCGTAGTCTCCAGATCATACCCTTGTTTTTGCATGAGATATTTAGATTGGGGGCTATAAAGATACAGAGGCAGTCTCCCGACATCTGATCCAAGGTCGACTTCTTCTATGGTGAAGGGATGAGGGTCGTCCATCCGGCCGAAGATAATTGGGTGGTCCCCTCCCTCGATTATGCGGTAAGCGTCTTCTGCTGGAGTAAGCTGGATTGCGGTGTGCACATTTGTTACCTGTGTGTGGAGGTGAGTGCCTATACCGTGTTCCATAGCATACATCGTACAGAGCTTATTAAGCTCGAGGTAGTTCAAAGATAGTCCTTTATTGATGAAGTAAGATATCTTTTCGGAGGAAACATCAGTGTGAGCAGCCACATATTTGGCTAGCTCCGGTTCCTCTTCAGCTACCCCTTGTATAAATGAAGACTGAGAGGACGACCTGGGCAGCTTGATCGTCAGCGGTTCAGAGCGTAGAGTTGTTGGCAAACTAGCGACCCCCAGCTTGGCACTCGATGCTGGGCGGGAAGTGGTTGGTTCGCTAGAAGTTCCAGGCCTTGCATCGGGGTGACGACCCTTCTTGAAAAGGCGTATCGTCGTTGTCTTGTCAGAGGGATTGAGCTTCTCCATTTGAGGCTGGCCGGCTCTCGGCAGCCTAATTGTCAGTGGCTCCGTTGTGGGTCTTGGCACTTGGCCAGACCTTGGCAGCCGGATTATCATCTGCTCTTCTTGTGCCGAGAGGCTGATTGTGTCCTTATACAGAGTGGCGGTAAGGGGTGCTGACTTTCCAGGTTTGCGATCTTGGAGGTGGATCGTCAGAGGCTCTTCTGATCCTGTGGTTGTCTCGGTAATAGCTTGTACATCTCCTTCACCAAGATGCTTCTTCGACTTTTCGTACAGGCAGGAGTCTGAGTAGTAGGATTCGACCCCTTTGAAGAGATCGATATCAGCAAATTCCGTCCTCACGAAGCCGTGTTTGTTGACATATTTGAAGCATCGGTGCAGTGTGGAAGGCACGATCATATAATCGTGTATCCATGGACGCCCCAAGAAGATGTTGTAAGAAGTGTCTGCATCTATGACGTAGTAGGTGACTTCGGATTGGAGGTCGCCAATTTGACACTTCAGACGAATCTTCCCAATTGGGTAGCTCCTGTCCGAATTGAAACCGCTGATGGCGGTGCTTGTAGGCGTCAGGCGATGCATTGGGATACGGAGATGATGTAGCAGACCCTTCGGGATAATGCTTATGTAAGAGCCAGGATCAATGTGCATCCGATCCACCTTTACGTCGTCGATGTATCCAGTGTAGTATAGCCGGCGATCGTGCAGGTTAGTTTTGATGAGCATGTCCTGCGGATTGAAGACGATGTTGGGCATTGCTCCCATACAGGCGCTGTCTTGGAGATCTGCAGGCGGGATCTCTCCTGTGAGGTTGACCTGAGCGAGGTACGCGTCGGCGTTTTGGAGTGCATCGCTCAAAGCCGCACGAACATCCTTGGAGAGTCTCAAAATCTCATATAATGACAACTTGGCCGGTGTGTTGGCCAATTATGCTAAGATGTCGAAGTTGTAGGGCTTCTCCAGCCCTTGTGATGCCTCTTTTCGGAGGGATTTGTCAAAGCGAGTATCCCTCGGCCTAGGCTTGTCGGTCGTCGGAGGCTGAGTCGGTCCCGGAGCATCAGATGTAGTGGGTTGATGATCTTCAGCTGGATTGTCAACCACAGGTTGGGATTGCGCCCCAGACCGTGTGATGACGGCTGTAGCTTCTTCGATGTCTGCCGAGATTATGCGGCAGGACCTAATTTTTCCACTCTTCTTCTTGCAGGTAGAAGATGATATGGGCCGAGTCACTTCCGATACCAAGTCTGGATGGATCCACATGACCTCCCCTCGTGATGTGGTGAGGGGCACTAGACCAGAGTTCTGATCTCGGGGAGGAGGAAGATTAGCGATCTCCATTGTTGCCAGAGGGATGGAGACCACTCCGTCTTGAGTTTCCGTCGGAGGGAAGCTGTCGAATTGTACTGACACCATGTTGGCTGCCACGGTTACTCTTCGAAATCGATAGCCAGAGCATTCGAATCGATGAGGTTTTGGATGTACCGTTTTAGCTGGTAGCAGCCGTGTGTAGCATGGTGGACGTAGCGGTGATAATAGCAGTACTTTGGGTTCTCCATCTCTACCGGCCGTGGTTCCCGTTTTGGTGGAGGAAGCTGGATTCTGTCTCCTTGTATGAGCATGTCCAAGATGGGCTTGACGTGACCGTCTTCGAAGGAGTAAGTGATTTGCGGCCATTGTTTGTCTGCTGGCTTTGGCTCAGGTTTCTGTGCTGTATCGGCCACCATAGCCTACTTTCCCCTGCTTTTCCGATTATTGGAGGGGCTACCCCCATTATTGTTGTTGGGACGCTTGCCCTTGTTCTCTCCGTCCGAGATATGCAATCCCAGTTGGCGAGCCTTCTTCAATCGTTCTTCGGCGCTTGTGGCACTGATGATGAACGTCTTCCAATCCTTGAATTGACTTTCGCCCATCCAGAGACTGATTGTTGGAAGTAGTCTCTTTTGGCAAATTTCAATCAAGAAGGAATCCGGGTTTCCAGAGGGCAACTTTATGGTGGTTTGACGGAACCTCTCGATGTAGTTCCTTGTCAGCTCTTTCTCCCCTTGGACGACGTCCATGAGGGTAGACATGGTCATGTCCTGCCCTACTTCGTAGAATCTCTCCAAGAACATGCGCTTGAAGTCGGTGAAGGAGTGGATGCAGTTGTCCGACAGATTGTGATACCAGTCGAAGGCGACTCCTTCCAATGCCCCGATGAATAATCGTATGAGAATGGCATCGTCATGGGACAGATGGTCGGTGGTGACCTCGAAGTAAGTGATGTACCGACTTGCTGAGGTCTTGCCATCATAAGGATTGATATTGAATGGCTTATATCTTGGTGGGAATGGAACATCCCTCCATGCAGCAGGGTATAGTTGCCGTATTCTGAGGTCTTGAGAGTTTTCTCGAGCGTGGAACATGTCTCGGAGCTCTTGGACCTCTCTTCTCGCTTCGTAGGCCTCATCCACAGCGGTAGGGGTCGTTACTTCGGGAGGACTGTTGCCCGGGTTCGGTGCTGCTGAGTTCGAGTCCGCATTGACAGCGGGACCCGCACTTGTTTGGCCAGGCGTCCCTCCTTGGAGAGTTGGAAGGGCCGCTTTGATCTCGTCTACAGACTTGACCAAGGCATGCAGTATGGCCTCTAGACTGTCGATGCGTTGGCGATCACTGGAACCACCTTGGTTGCTGTCTGTCATGAATACCGTCTTCACATGAGGAGAGATAGACGGAGCGGTGGAGGAAGCGCCCTCCGAATCGTACCCCTATAGTGAGAAGTCATCGGGGTATGTGGGTATGTTCCCTTCTGATTCAGACTCGGAAGAAACAGTACCCCCAGTCTCCGAGTTCGCCTCGTCTTGGGAGTTGTGGACGTCCTCGGGGACGTCGAGGTTTGCTGTATCCGATGGGAGAGTTGTCTCCCCCGGCTCGTCTTCTTGGAACATCGGATTGCTGTGGAGGCTCGGAGGGGTGCTACCCCCAGCCCCAGCAACCCCCTGCGTTGTGGACGACGAATCTTCCACTGTAGCAAATTTCGTCTTAGAGCGAGTACCTTGGAAAACTTCGGTGGTGGACACCCGTTTGGACGACAGTCTTTTAGTTGCAGTGGTTGAAATCTTCGTACTGGGAACATTTGTCTTCTTCCCCCTTCCATCAGCGGGGACTTTCCGAGCGGAGTTGCAGGAGGCGACGGGTAGTGCCTCGTCTTCTGAAGATGGTTGTTACAGTCTTTGAAAGACAGACTGCCGATCTTCTCGCATCGTCGTGCTGTTGCAGCAGCAGTTGACAATGACTTGGGTGCAGTGACGTCCGTGGGAGGACTCTTTGCACCCCGATGCATCTTCTCTTTCCTTGCGTTTATGGAGGATGGCCTCACGCAAGTCAGATGGGTCTGGACCGACCATGTTTGCTCCCGAGATTTTGGGAGACTTTTGCGAATCTCTCTGTCCGTCTGCCGCCGGGGGCTGGACTCGAGTGGTTCTGTACAACTTCCCATCCGAGGCCCGCGTAGCAGTATGCGGAACGCTCGGATGGTCAGAGGTCAGATCAGCGGACCGAACTCGCCAGGCTCGTGCTGCTTTATACTTCTTCGCTCTAGTGTATACGGGCACATAGTAGAAAGAGTCTAAGTGATACTGGAGAGAGTCAGACATATCTTCTTGGGAGCACAAGAGATCAGGACCATACGAGAGGCGGTCGAAGACAGAGCTGCGTGGAGTAGGCATCATGCGGCTATCATCGTTGGTCCGTATGCGGCTGGCAGACGTAGCCGTATAGGCTTTCTTCATGCGGCTAGGAGTCTCAGCCGCATGAGTCTTCTTTATGCGGCTGGATGATCTGGCCGCATGGATTTTCTTCATGCGGCCGGTAGATCCACCCGCATGAGCCTCCTGCATGTGGTTGACAGATTTGGCCACAGGAGTGCTCGGCTTCTTCTTGGGGCGCATAGAGTCGCTCTTTGTCCCTGCAAGTCCAGCATCGTAGTACTTTCCTCTGCCGGACTCGGGGACAGCAGAGTTCTCTACGGCTCGAAGTGGAGCCGTATGAGAATCACCCTCGCCGTCTTGGGTAGCAGAGAGTACCCCGTCCAGAGCTTGTGGAGGAGCAAACGATTTTGGCCTCCACTCGCAGCGAGCTTTCTTTGTGCGGGTTTGCTTCTGGATCGGGCCAGCACTTCCTTCAGAGAGCATCTCTTCAAACGCTTGTTGGTCGAAGCGGATGACCATCTTCTGTTGCGTGGAGCCAAGCTTGGCTGCATCCGACTGCGTCACCAACTCCTCAGCCGTGGAGAAGTTTGTCCCCAGCAGAGTCGCCATCGTGTTTGTCATTGATTGTAAAAGTACAGAACAGTTTTATGGGAGGACTGAAGCCTAGGTACAGCAGACTAAGTACAATTGTTTATTTTAGATTCTGGGGGTGACGATAGAGGCTCGGGAAGGCGACGGCAGCCCTGCCTTACTCCTTGGACGATCGGTATGCAGCCTTAGCTCCAGAAGATTTGCTCGGCGTTGAAGAAATGCTCTCTTTGCTCCCTCTCTGCTTTTCTCTCCAAGTCTTCTAGTGCTCTCTGATCTCGAAAAAGGGGTCTCTCTGGTCACACTCTCTCCCTTGTGTATATTGCCAGAGAATGTATATTTTGTAAGGGAATGGCACCTTGCTATTTATAGGAATGGGGTGTGATCATTAGGGTTGCAAATGATTGCTTCCTGGAGATGGCGACGGCCTGTGGATTGGTCAATCTAGGCCATTAGTTTTGAGTGTGATGAATCTGGACCATTAAGTGTAGATTACACCAAATCTCATCAGCAATTAATGCTGATTGGAATAAATCTTCCTCATAATGATCTTCTGATGTCTGCGAATAAATTTGATTTATTCTCCTGCCACATGTCCCAGATTATTGGGATTTGACCCAATCTCTAATTGCAATAAATCTGGGAAATTAATCGGCTTAGGACACGTGTCCTAGGAGCCACTGGGGGGGATCTTAACCGCATGAACATTGAGCCGCATAAGATTTGGGCCGCATAAGTTTGGGCCACGTGTCAGGGCTACTTGGGTAGTGGCCCCCCCTTCGAACCTTTGAACCGCATGGAGATGATCATTGCGAGCCGCATAGGGATGCATCCTTCTGAGCCGCATGAAAATGGTCCTCTTGAGTCGTATGGGAAGGCCTCCGCTTGAGCCGCATGAGACTGTTTCGGCCTGAGCCGCATAGGACGGCTTCATTCTGAACCGCATGGGAAGTCTTCGCTCGAGCCGCATACGAACGCCCACGTGGCAAGGCTGCGTGGCATTTTTATGGATCTCGGGAGATTGTGTCAGAGATCTCTTTCTCTTTCCTATGGGTCTGTTATTATGACAGGGTCATAATTGCCTCTCTTGTGTCAGGGCTGTCACTTTTTTCAGAGTTGTCAGCCGCCAAAGTAATTAATTTAGCATAGGGAGGAGGGGAGCACTGTTACGCCACGTGTCTTCTGAGCCGCATGGGATGTCTTGGGCCGCATAGTCCCTTATGCCGCATGACTTTCTGAGCCGCATGGACTTTATGAGCCGCATAGGGTTTCCTATCCGCATGGATCATTTTCCATGCTTCTACAACATCATCTCGTCCCTAGAGGGGTTCTTCATAGAGCACGTTCCCAAGCTCTAAAATAGTGAAGCCGATGCCCTAGCAGGTCTTGCCGCTTCCTTAGCAGTCCCGAATCATGCTCATCATCTGGTTGACATCATAGGCCGTGAGTTGGTCTGTCCCAGGAATAATGTTCAGTGTGCCGAGAGCTACTCTGCTCTGACAGTCGACGAAGCGCCAGACTGGAGACAACCATTAATTGACTTCGTAGTCTATGACATCCTACCGGAGAGTCCGAAGGAAGCCACTTCTATTAGAAGATGTTCCCTTAGATTCTTTTACGATACAGAGACAAAAATGCTATATCGGCGATCATACGATGGATTACTGCTTCGATGCCTGTCAAATACAGAGGCCAAAGAAGCCGTGCGTGAAGCTCACGATGGCATCTGTGGGGCCCATCAGCCTGGCCCGAAACTACAAGATTGCCTTCGCCGAATGGGCTACTACTGGCCCACGATGGTTGCAGACGCAATAGACTATGCACAAAAATGCAAATCCTGTCAAGTCCACGCAGATTTCATCCACCAGCCATCCGAGTTTCTACACCCGACGGTGGCATCCTGGCCCTTCGAAGCATGGGGAATGGACATCATCGGTCCGATCATTCCGTCTTCGTTCCGAGGACATCGGTTCATACTCGCAATCACAGATTACTTCTCCAAATAGGCGAAGGCTGTTCCGCTGGCAGAAGTGAAGACTTCAAACGTGATCAGCTTCCTCAAGCATCACGTCATCTATCGCTTTGGAATGCCCCGAAGGATCATCCATGATAATGGTCCGTAGTTCGTAAGCCACGCCTTCTATCGGTTTTGCGACAAACACCGCATCCAGAATATTGCTTCAACACCATACAACCCAGTGGCTAATGGTCTGGCTGAAGCATTCAACAAAACAATCATCAAGCTTCTCAAGAAGTTCGTGTCATCAAACAAACGCGACTGGAATGAAAAGCTCGGTAAATGCTTATGGGCGTATCGCACCACAGTACGGACTGCCACCGGGAATACACCATTCTCTCTAGTATACGAAAGTGAGGCAATTCTCCCACTGGAGACTCAAATCCCTTCACTCCGTGTTGCTCTCACATACAGATTGACGACAGATGATAATCACCATCGCAGATTACAAGAATTGGAGGCCCTAGATGAGAAGCGCCTACTAGCTCAACAAAGAATCGAGCTATACCAAGCACGCATCTCCGAGCCTTCAACAAGAAGGTCAAAATCGGAACATTCCAAGTAGGCGACCTCGTTCTGGCAGTTCGGAGGCCGATGGTTATGACTCACAAAACCGCCGGCAAATTCCACCCAAAGTGGGAAGGCCCGCTCATCATTGATGCTGTATTCTCCAATGGAGCTTACCGTCTTGAAAAACAAAATGGAGACTTGCTCATGTTGCCCATCAACGGCAAGTTCCTAAAGAAGTATTACGTCTGAAATGACATCCTCCAGGGTGACGAGTCATGTACTCTTTTGTACCACTGAACTCGCATCCTGACTACAGATCTTCCAGAATGACGAGTCATGTACTCTTTCGTACCACTGAACTCACATCCTGACTTCAAATCCTCCACAATGATGAGTTACGTACCCTCTGGTACCGCTGAACTCATATCCCAAAAATAAATAGTCTGAAGCAATGAGTTACGTACCCCCCGGTACCGCTGAACTCACATTCCGACTCCAGATTTCCAGATTGTCGAGTCACGTACCCGCAGGTGTAGGTCCTAAAAATCAAGTTGCACCCATCAAAAAAGCAATAAAAATCAAATTGTGCACCCTTCAAATGAATTGTGCAGGAGACAGACTGCGCAACAAATCAACTGCGCGAGGCCGAACCGCGCTAACATCCAAGCGCGCTAGCTGACGTGGCAACGTCATCATTACCTGACAAAAATCCGATCTTCTGACAGCTGACAGCCTGATAAAGGAGGAGTCCTTTCGTTTCTTGTGCAGCACAGTGCTCGAGGACAGCTGTACAGCAAGCGCAATCTGCCAGCCAAACCGAAGTGTAGTCTGTCAGATCCTCTGCAGCGCAGTTCGATCACGGCGCTGTCTGAAGCTAGCACAGTTCAAGCGGCACAATCCATCAAGATAAATGATATTTTATACGTGGCCTACATGCCATCAATTGCTCACCACGTGGCAACCGTCTATACACGACCATGCACATTTCAATCAAACAATGCCACGCGTCTAATACAGTTGAGCCACGATCGAGCAACTGCCAGCGCAGTTCGCTGTTTGCGTAGTCCAATGCCTGCGCAATCCAGCCTGCGCAATCCAGAAATAACTACTAATTAGTTATTTTCCAGAACTCTATCAATAGAGTTTCAAGTCCTTCATTATCAAGATCAGATCATTCACGATCATCAAAGAGATTAGGAGTTCTTGCCCAAGTGCTGCTGCTTTCTTCAGAGGCTACCGTCTTCAAAGTTCACATCGTCCAAGGGATAAAGCGATCATCTTCATATCGGATTCCTATAGTTGTACTTTCCTAGAATTCAATTGTAATCTTCTTACAAAGTTTGTGAAATAAAAAGAACCCTTTTGTTTTTGCAAACAAAATGGCAACTCTGCTGGGGAAGACTTTATCCTCCGACGAGGAAGTGACAACTCAATGCGACGTTGCTTCTATCGGAAAGACACAGAAGACGCTGGTTGTAAAGGTCAACCAGACTGCCTACGAGGTGATGATCAACTCCGGGGCTACTCGTCGCACTGCAACCTCTGCCAAGAGCAAGGTTCATTCAGTGTGGACTCCAAAGTCCTCTGCGCAGTCCTCTGCGCAATCATCTGTGCAACCTGTTGTCTCTGCTGCTAAGGAGCCACTGGCCACTTCTGCTCCTGCATAAAACACCACCCGCGCTACCAAAGCGCAAGCCAGAGCTCAGGTGCAGTGTACTGCTCCTCTTACTGCCGCACAAGCCACTTCCTATGCTGCTTTGGCAAAGTCCAAGACTCCTCTCCCCCTGGCGCAGTTGGTGACCTCCTTCCCTCCTGCGCAATCCACTGAAGCCAAAACTCTTGCTGCGCAAACTACAGTTTCTGTGGCCAAAAGGCCATTTGTCAAAGCTCCCCAGGCACAATCAACCTCTGCGCAAGCTGTTCCAGCGCAGTCTAATAGGGGTAGCCCTTTGGCTAATTTCCCTTCTTCTCACAGCAAGGGGAAAAACTCTGCTCCTCTTCCCAAGCACCCTGTTGCTCCAGCGCAATCCACTGGGGGTAGTCTGTTGACTGTTCCTCATCCTCCTCAGAATAAAGGAAAATACTCGTTGGTCTTTTCTCAAACTTCCTCGTTCCACGACTTGGAAGACAACAGAGGGAAACGCTTTTTAGCCAACCCTTCTTCACAAAACAAGGAAAAAGGTCCTTTGGTCTTTTCTCAGTCTTCCCTGGCCTTTACCTTGGAAGATCAATCAGAACGTGCCTCGGCACCAATCAGTACAAGAACTCTCTCAAACAAGAGTTCTTCTCTCCCTGCCAAAGGGAAATATACTAATCAAAGAGGTATTCTGCCTACTTCGGTAGCGAAATTCCAAGATCTCCCAACTCTCTGGATATCTCGCTCATAGCAAGAAAAATTACTGGTGTCTCAGACAGAATCCCCTGGGGGTGAGTTTGCTGATCTACGGGATTATCTTAATAGACCTCGGTCTACATCAACTTCGGCGAAACGTAAGCAGCCAATGCCAAAGATGTACCTGCATCAGAGGCAAACTTCCAGGATGAAAAATACTGATACCTATGCTAACGAAGTGACTACTTCTCTATATACTCACGGGACAAAACATTTGAAGAACATGAACCATGTTCCGAATGTGGTCAAAGAGCATATCCCTCAGACTTCTTCTCGTCCCATCATTTTTCCTGACCTCCGAGAACACCTCATGCAAAAGCAGGACAATATCTCAACACCTCCAGTTCAACCACTTGAACACCATTGTAATCACAAGGTTGTCATCAAGTGCTGTTGCCATACAACAAAACGGTCCGTCTTCGATCGTCTGAATTTTGCAACTCCTGAACCTATGTCAGAAGACGAAGACGAAGTATTGTATGCTTCCGTCAACATGGCTTCTCAAGACACTGGGGGTAGGAAGTGCTCCAAATACGGCATGCCTCGCAGGCCCAGCCAACGGTACTTAGATTTACTCTAAGAATCTTCTGAAGGAGTATTTCAACACACCAGATCCCAAAGCCGAAACACAATCGGTCAAAGAAATCTTCTCCAAAATCCTTCTGGTCATCTTCCTACTTCTCACTCAGGAGATGATTCCTTCTCTGATTATGATACATACAGTGAAAGTTCTGAACAAACAGTGTCTTCTACTGCACCTAGAGAAGTGACAGCTTATGTTGTCACCGAAGACCCAGATGCTTCTAGTTCGGCTAATCAGGAACAACGAATAGCTGCACTGGAGGACAAGCTGAAGACCATGGCTGAAATGGTCGCCAGTATGCATTCTATCATCGTGGCCCAACATACAGTACCACCGACCACACCTGCTGTAAATCCTGAGATCATAGCATCGTCGGTACCTGTCAATGCAGGGCTGGGGGTAGTATCTCCTCAAATACCCCTGTACAAGTTCAACCCACACCAGTCAGTCAGGAGCTGGGGGTAGTACTTATCACGCTGTTCCTCCCCCTAACACTATAATTCAGCCTGCTCCTTCTTCAGTATCGGAGGATGCTAATGAAGTTGTCAAACTCTTGTGCACTCAATTCGAGGCTTATAAAGAGAAGGACAATTTACAAAGATTGGGGATCAAACAACCCTATCCGGTTGAATGGAAGGAAGTCCCAATTCCTCCAAAGTACAAGATTCCCACAATTTTGCTGTTTGACGGCAGCACTTCTCCGAGTCAGTTCATTAACCACTTTGAGGTAATGACTGTTCAACTTAAGCCGAATGACGCTCTTCTTACCAGGGTATTCGTCGGCTGTTTAGCTGGTGTGGCATACGATTGGTACAGAAGCTTGCCTGATGGCTGTATCACTTCTTTCTCGGGTCTTAAACAAATCTTCTTGGAACGATTCTACGAGGGAATCAACGACATGACCATGTCGGCCCTCAACAAGATCAAACAAAGACATAATGAAACCGCTGAGAGTTTCATCGAAATATTTTGCCGAGAAGCGTTAAAGATGCCTCCTGGAACTCCGGCTGCTGTCACTATAGATAACTGCAAGGCAAATCTTTTGCCTATTATCAGCATGTGGACGGGGTCAACTCAATTTCAAGACTAGCCACCATTCATTGTCAACGCTAAAGCAGCTGAAGTTAGCGCTGACAAGTTCAAGCAGTTGGGGGTACACATGTCTAACCCCGACCGGGATGAACACCCGACATCTAGTAGCGGTAATCGCCAGAACAACCGCAAGGGTAAAGAAACTTTGAACATCAACTTGAAGAACAAAGAATCTCTGGCTGTCAACGTGGCTCCACCTACGTCTACTTCTACTCCTTCTGCCCCTCCACCAAGGGAACCTCGTCCGAAAGTAGAGTAATCCTTTGACGAGAATGACACCGTGAGCATCTTTGATTGCTTGATCAAAAGCAATAAGCTCCAACTCCCAGACCCGAAGAAGCCTGATGAGGTCGGTAAGACTGATCATCCCAAATATTGTGTTTATCATAGGTTCATTGGGCATCCCACTCGAGCATGTTACGTGCTCAAAGGCAAAATTCAAGAGCTAGTCAACGCTGGTGTTGTCACTCTTCAACAAGATGAGAAGACTGTTACCGCGAACATGGTCTCAGTACAGTTCGGTAACTTCCCTCCACATATGGTACAACATGGTGTCATCCCTATCCCCAAGGCCACTCTCAAGATCGAGAATCTTCCTCCTCTACGAAGTGAAGGTCTCGTCCCCTTATCTCTTGATAATGGCGAGATTATGTAGATCCACCCGGATCTTGTTTCTGACTTCGAGGCTCCTTCTAAGCAAAAAGACCGTTCCAAGGGCAGAACAAAGATCTGCAATATGGTGTCTTTTGACCCCATAGTTGAAGAGGAAATCCTGCTGGGCACCAGGTCAGGGAAAGCCTACCTACGAAAAGTTCCTGAAAATCAAGAAAACCCTGCTTCTTCTTCTGAGTCTGCTCCAGTGCAACCTGTCTGTGCTGAGGACATCCCTTCTGCATCCTCACCGGTTGTAGAACCCATTCCTTCCAAACCGACAGCAGCCGACAAAGGCAAACAACAAGTTCGCTTCGATAAACCTTTGAAGAAGTCATCTCCTTCTGGACTTGAGAAACCATACCACTTTGATATTTTGGCTCAACTAGCCAATACACCGGCCAGGCTGTCAATCTTCGAGCTCTTACGTCTCTCCAAAGAGACTCGAGAAACTCTGAGTGAAGCTCTAATGCAGGCAGAAACTTGCCTAACCCTTCTAAAGAAGCCGAAAGCATAGCCTGTCTCTTGCCTCCATTGTCACAGTGTGTTGGAGTTAATTCCAAACACTACCTTCACACAGGATGATATGCTGTTAGAAGACAATAGGCATGACCGTCCTCTATACTATACAGGATATGTCGACTCGATGAAAGTCGATCGTATTCTGATAGATCCAGGGTCAGCACTCAGCATCATGCCAAAGACAATGCTAGATGCACTGAAGTTCCCAGTACATAGTCTTTCTGGTACAATCACCACCATCCTGGGGTTCAACCAGGGAAGGAGTGAGCCTCTAGGCAAGATTCGCCTAAAATTCCAAATAGGCAATCTCCGCACAAAAGTGACCATCTACATTATAGACAACCATGGTTGCTCTTACAATGCTCTTTTGTGGAGACCATTCTTGAATGAATTCGACTCTCCATCAATGTTTGAAATATGTTGATAACAATGGAGAGGTTCAAAAAAAGGTTGCGGATCTCTATCCTTTCAAAGGTGTCGAAGCATATTATAACGATGCTCGCATGTATAAAGATGAGTTCATGAAGGTAGTACTGGCTCTGGACACTGAAGAAGAACAAGAAGCAGTGCCCAATGACACCTCATTGCGTGTTTCTCATCCTCAGTCCTCCAAACCACTGGCTATTCACTTGCCAGTCCAGAAGCAACCAACCGATGGTGGTCAAGATCAAAGGGAGCTCGTCTCTTCTGAGCCACTTGTTATCGACCTACGTCGTAACAAGGATAAAAGGCAGCTCACCTCTTCTGAGCCACTTGTTATTGATTTATCTCATAACAAGGATAAAAGGGAGCTCACCTCCTCTGAGCCACTTGTTATTGACCTTCGTCGTAGCAAGCCTCCTCCACGTTCTTCTTCTCCCCCTCTTGTAATCAATCTGACCAAGCCTGCTAAGGCTAAAGGTCCTGTTGTAAATACAGATGTACAAATCAATGAAAAAGCATCTCCTTTCCAGTATACTGATGTCATTTATCATGCTAAGTGCTATTTGGATATGTTAAATAGCTTTCAGTCATTTACAATAGAAGTTGTACAGTCTCTTCAAATAGAGGTCTTACTCGAACACCTAGATGATTCATACTTTGTTGTCCCTTCTCGAAAAAGAGGCGAAAGTCCAATACTTTTTAGTAAAGGGCCAGAACAAAAATTCAGCTATACGGATGATAGCAAAAGCAACGATACAGGACGTCTCCAACTTCATTGTTATAGTCAATAATCAAAAGATATCATCCAAAAGATGGGTTATGACTTCAAGAATGGCCTCAACTACGGTAAGGGTAGAAGAACTCCTATCCGTACGGTTGTTCCGAAAGAAAAATCAGAGATGTACTACAGCAGGACAAAAAGAGGTCTCGGATATGCTTCACCTCCCATCTTATCCCCAGCAGTCTCCGAATCCGATAGTGATGAGCGCTTTTCTGATTCCAGATCATGGGACTCTGACACCAGCATTGGTCAGGTTCATCGGCTGATTGTATCTTCTAACATGGTCGTCGCCGAACTTCCAGAAGGTTTTGATGAAGACATCGAAGAAAGTTCTGAAATAGGTCCTTGGGCTCAACGAATGCATACCCAATGGGAACTCCGATTCGAACAACGAGAACCTCCTACCGAAGATCAATTAGTTCAAATTGACGTAGGAGAAAGCAGGTCACCTCGTCCAATATTCATTAGCAAGAACCTTCCAGAAGCAGATAAGCAAGAATTAATTCTTCTTTTTCGAGAATATATTGATGTCTTTGCTTGGAGTTATGAAGACATGCCAGGTTTAGATCCCAAAGTTGTTACTCACAAATTGAATATCTTGCCTAATGTAAAGCCGGTCAAACAACATCAAAGGCGATTCAAGCTAGATATGATGGACGCTATTGATGATGAAGTCAAAAAGCTTATAGCTTGTGGCTTTATTCGAGAAGAACAACATCCAGATTGGGTAGCCAATATTGTTCCAGTCCTGAAGAAAACTGGCAAAGTTCGAGTCTGCATCAATTTTTGGGATCTTAATGAAGCCTGTCCAAAAGATGAGTTTCCTTTCCCTATCATAGACGTCATGATCGACAATACTTGTGGGTTCGAGCGAATATCCTTCATGGATGAATTCTCTGGATACAATCAGATTCGGATGAATCCTGAAGATGAAAAACATACTTCTTTCCGCACTCCCCTCGGAGTCTACTGCTATACCATGATGCCATGTGGTCTCAAGAACGCTGGCACAACTTACCAACGAGCTATGAGTACCATCTTTCGAGATCATCTTCGCAAGACTGTAGAATGCTATGTCAACGATATTGCCGTCAAGAGTCGTCTAAAGGAAGATCACATCTAGAATTTAAGAACTATCTTCAATCTCATGCGCCAACATCAACTCAAAATGAATCCCACCAAGTCATTCTTGGGTGTCTCTAGTGGTAAATTTCTCGGCTTCCTCATTACCTCTAAGAGTATAAACGTGGATCCCGAGAAGATCAAAGCCATTCAAGAGATGCGTCCTCCATGCAACCTAAAAGAGCTACGAGGATTCCAAGGTCGACTTGCGTACATCAGGAGGTTCATTTCAAATCTGTCTGGATGTTGCAGACCATTTACTCAGCTAATGAAGAAGGGTGTATCTTTCATTTGGACCAAAGAATGTCAACAAGCATTCGATGACATAAAGCGATATCTCATGAACCAACCAGTCTTGGTGCCACCGATCTCAGGCATACCATTCTTAATGTATGTCCGTGCTATGGATCATTCATTGGGTGCTCTACTTGCCCAAAAGAATAAGGAAGGCCATGAACAAGCCATCTACTATCTCAGTCGTACTATAATTGGTGCTGAACACCGTTATAGTCCGGTTGAAAAAGAATGCTTAGCTCTTATATTTGCTGTTCAAAAGACAAGGCATTACATCATCGGCCAAACTATTCATGTTATTTCCTGAGTTAATCCTCTTCGGGTACTAATGAAGAAGCCTAGCACACTCAATTCTCGGTTAGCTACATGGGCCATTCTGCTAGCCCAATATGACATGGTATATGTTCCACAAAAGTCTGTCAAGGGTCAAGCGCTGGCGGACTTCTTAGCAGCTCATCCTATACCAGAGACATCTAAACTCTATGATGAAATTCCAGACGAGACATTGGAATCAAATATGATCTCCGAAGAATTTCCTACTTGGCGTCTATTCTTCGACGGTACATCCAGGATCGGACCAAATAGTACCATTGTCGCAGGAGTTGGGGTTGTTCTTGTTTCTCCAGACGGGTCAACTATTCAAAGAGCCTACTCCCTAGATGAACCTTGCTCCAACAACGTAGCAGAGTATAATGCTCTACTCATCGGCCTTCAATTAGCTAAGCAACTGGACGTCGAATATCTTAAAGTCTACGACGACTCCAAGCTGGTTGTTAACCAGGTTAGAGGAACCTATGAAGTTCGTCATCAAGATCTAGTGCCTTATCATGAAGCGGCAATCAGCATGGCTACATCATTCAAAGCCTTCTTCATCGAATATGTCCGCCGAGCCTGCAATACTGAGGCAGATGCTTTGGCCAATCTTATAGCAGTCTTAGCCATCTCTATCAAAAGACAGCAAGTGGTGGTTGTCTCTAATCGAGAATTGTTCTGCATCGAAAATAATCGTAACATTGAATTCAGTAATTTTATTGAAGCCAATGTTATCAGTGAAGATTGGAGGGCTCCCTTCATCGATTTCGTGGTCCATGATATACTTCCTGAAGATCCCAAGAAGGCTACGAGTATTCGTCGACGATCTCTCCGGTTCTACTGTAATCAGACCACCAAGACTCTCTATCGATGGACTTATGACGGCATACTCTTGCGTTGTCTTGCTGGTGATGAAGTGAAGTAAGTATTGCGTGAAGCTCACGACGGTATTTGCGGAGCACATCAACCCGGTCCTAAACTACAAGATTGCATTCGACACATGGGTTATTACTGGCCCTCTATGGTATCTGATGCCATCGAATATGCAAGAAAGTGTCGAGCCTGTCAAATCCATGCGAATTTTATCCATCAACCGTCGGAATTCCTTCATCCAACTGCTGCTTCCTGGCCTTTCGAAGCTTGGGGCATGGATATCATAGGTCCCATCAATCCTCCTTCTTCTAGAGGACATCGGTTCATACTAGCAATAACCGATTACTTCTCCAAATGGGATGAAGCTATACCTCTAGTTGAAGTCAAAACCAGCAGCGTCATCAACTTCGTCAAACACCATGTCATCTATAGATTTGGTGTACCTCGACGAATCATTCATGACAATGGACCCCAGTTCGTCAGTCAAAAGTTCACCAGGTTTTGTGACGATCATCGGATTGACAATGTCGCTTCGACAGCTTATAATCCTGCTGCTAATGGTTTAGCCGAAGCATTTAACAAGACTATCATCAAGCTCCTTAAGAAGTTTGTATCTACTAACAAACGAAACTGGAGTGAAAATCTTGGAGAATGTCTATGGGCCTACCGTACTACGGTCCGTAACCCTACAGGCTGTACACCTTTCTCTCTAGTGTACGGTTGCGAAGCAGTTCTACCTTTGGAACTTCCGACGCCATCCCTGCGGATTGCTATCGCCAACGAGCTCACTACAGAGAACAACGATCTCCTTCGAATTCAAGAATTATAAGCGCTCGATGAGAAAAGGTTATTGGCTCAACTGCATATTGAGTTATATCAAGCCCAAATCTCAAAAGCTTTCAATCGCAAAGTTAAAGTCAGAGCTTTTCAGAAAGGGGAACTAGTTCTAACCGTCAGACGTCCCATGACTATGACTCATATGAGCAAGGGCAAATTCGACGCAAAGTGGGAAGGTCCATATATCGTAAGCAAAGTCTTCTCAAATAGAGCCTATCAACTTACAGAGTTAGATGGTCGAGTTGCTATGATGCCTATCAATGGAAAATTCCTTAAGAAATACTATGTATGAATGTAACAAAGATTTCATGTAAATATGATCAGACAGTTCATAAATAAAGGTTGATTTTATTTTGTCATAAACGATGTTACATAATATCATGGACGAGCATCGCTATCGTCCTTCTTATAGACAGGACGAGGACCACTGCCGTCCTTTTCAAAAATATAATCGACAAAAGAGCCGAGAACATCCTTGCTCGAACCCACCAGGAACTTGCAAGCAGCCATCCTTATGGCCTCTTCTTCCTCCGTCGTCCTTGGTTCAAGTAGGAAGTCCAAGATGTCCCTTGGCAGCTTGGGTGCAGACGAACCTTCGCCCAACTCTGTCTGTTTTGGCTGGGCCGGCTCGATTGGACGTTCCTCAGTGCCCGCTTCAACCTTCGGGGCGATCTCAGCCTTGTTGGATACATCTCCAGACGACATCTTTGTGTTGAAAAGTGAAAGTGATCATTCCATCTAATCTTCTGTTCTATTTATAGACAGAGATTTGTGAAACAACGAAGCGACACATTCATCCGATGGTTCGCCCGTTCACTACATTCATCCGACGGTTCGCTCATTCACTACATTCATCCGATGGTTCGTCCGTTCACTACATTCATCCGACGGTTCGTCCGTTCACTACATTCATCCGACGGTTCGTCCGTTCATTACATTCATCCGACGGTTCGCCCGTTCACTACATTCATCCGACGGTTCGCCCGTTCACTATATTCATCCGACGGTTCGCCCGTTCACTACATTCATCCGACGGTTCGCCCGTTCGTTACATTCATCTGACGGCTCGCCCGTTCATTACATCTATCCGACGGTTTGCCCGTTCATTCCATCTATCCGACGGTTCATCCGTTCATTCTATTCTTCTGACGGTTCATCCGTTCATTCCGACGATTCATTTCGTTCATGCATTTTGACGATCTATCCATTTCATTCACATCAACATCTTGTCATGTATTTGTTACCTTTGATTAAGTTGTCTACTAAAATAATGATATTCAATAAATTATATTCTGCCATGTCCATATTACCTCTGAGCAGATATAATGAATATAATTATTTTCTAAATCAAGAAATATATCATATCCCGGACCTCTGAATATATTTTCTATCGCTATTATTTATATCCGAATGAGATATGCAAGAAATAATAGAGCCACAAAGGAAATGTCTTCTTATTGATCAAAATTAAAAGGCATTACAAAAAAACATGTCGCAAACAGAAGATACAAAAAGTTTTCCTATTCAGCTGGTGGGGTCATCAAACTAGCCATCTGCTGCTTTAAAGTTTGTAGTCGCTCCTCACGAGAATCCATCACCCGCCTTTTAGCTTCCTCCATTCCAGATTTATCATCGAAAGATGGCAAGGTTACTAGTCGACGGGAGATTTCAGCTTGATGAGTCCTGACATACTCATTTCTTTCATGGGTCAGAATATCCAGTTGCTGGACTGCAGCTTGATGTTGAGTGGTCTCTTCTTCCAGATCAAGTTGAACAATTCTCAACTCTTCTTGAAGTCGATCGAACTCTGCTTTCAGCTCAGCAACTTTCTTTTCCTTCTCCCCAGCAGCAAATTCTATTATTTCTATCTGGGAGTTATACTCTGAAGACTTGGCAGCGAAAGTGTCCAAAAAAACCTGGAAATTAGCTTTCGTAACTGCAGCCTCTCGAGACATCCTCTCAAACTCAGCATGTACCAAGGGTTCCACCTCTCCCCGATTAAGATCTTTGTAGATCTTAACTGATTCCTCCAGCTCATTCAGGATGTGTTCAAGATAAACAGCTTGAGCTTCATCACCTTGATTTCGGATGGCACTGATCAGATAAGAGGTTGGACCTCTGACAGTGATGAAACCAACATCTTCTTTCTCCATTACCCTTTCTACTAAGGGTCCCAATGAATTGAAGAAAAGGTTGGTGAAGGAGCCAATTATAAATCTGTTAGTAGCTATTGCACCGGGTGTAGCAGCTACTCCCATGGACGTCGAAGCAGCAGGTGCCTGTACAGGTGGATGTTCAGCTTCTTGAACGTGAGTTGAGGTTTCTTTCGACAAAGGAGCCATGGTAGAGCCGGTCGCTCCTCCCAGATGTTCCTCTGCAAAATCAAATAAACCCCATCAGTTTGCTGTCATTAGCAACTATCGAAAAGGATCACAAGTAAGGGCAATCTTACCATTGCTGGGTCTAGTGACAAGTTTGTCATCTGCTGACATGGGTTGTAGCCTCGCAGAAGTAGCTTCAGACATTACTACCTGGCTGCTACCCGCTTCAGAGCCGCCTGATAAATAACGACTATTGCTGGCTATCGCCTTTATTTGTACTATATCAGTGCATATTGGAGGAATCGGAGAAAGTTGAATATTTGCATGGATAAAAATTAAGATGTCAGCCATTTAATCCATAAAAGAAGGGTATTAATATCAGTTAATACCAATACCTCCTTGATGGGTGACAGTAGTTCCCTCCGGTGCTACTTCTTTAACCGCATTCTTCTCTGGGGATGTATGTACATCAGCATCTTCTTCTGGATTCAGAGTGTCATCAACAGCCTCTGTTGATGTATCTTCATCACTTGCACTCTCTTCTCGTGCTTCTTCACTATCAGTTGCAGCAGCTGGATCTACATCATCGTGCAAGCCAAAGTTACAGCCTTCCAGTGCCTCAATCATTAACTTATCTTCTTCTGCACGTAGTGATCGAGGAGAAGCTGGAAGATGGGCGGTTTCTGTTGCAAGTGTTGGAGATTGTAGTGATTCGGGAGATGTTTCTGGCTCATTTGGCTTCGCAGCCTCATCTGCTGTCTCCGCAATTTCCTCCCTGGTCTCTACAGCCTTGTCCCTCTTCTCTTGACTGAAAGCTTCCTGCCTGGGTTCAAGGGCAGGTGTAGGAGACGACATCATGACTCCGGCGACAGCACTGATCACGACCGATGACAGGATAGGCCTTGGAGGAGTGGCCACTTTCCTTCTGAAAACTATTTTCTTTCTACGTAGAGGTCTCTCCGGACTCTCTACATCCACAACATCTACTTGTCTTTGAAGAGAGGTCAGAGTTGTCGCCTCTTCTCTCTGAGTCGACTCAGCCTGCTGCCGAGAGTGCGACCGGGTAGTGACCCTTTCTGAGGATTCTAAGACAAGATTCCTCTTAGAAATCGGAGAAGAAGGTTCTTCCGCCTTCCTCTTCTTCCTCTCCTTGATTGGAGATCTGACAACCTTTAAGGAGACGCGTAGCGGCTCATTGACTTCTTCAGGGAAGTTGGCTTCCCTCGAAGCTTCCAGCGGTGCATCAACTGGCTCATCCTCTTCATCATTAGCAGGAGCCAACACAACAGATGCTCCATTCTTTAATCGTGTTGCTGTCGCAAAGCTATTTGCTAAGTTGAAATTCTCAGCAAAGGTATTCGCTGATGTGTAGAAGAGCGAATACGTATATAGCATGCGAGGACCATGATCGCTCTTTAGCGGCATCGAGAACGTAGTCCTCGTGTCCCGAGCATTATAGTAAGCCCAAGCCTGGGCTCCATCGATCAAGTAACCTTTTCCCTATAGGCACGTTATGGCGTTGCCTATATGAAACTGGTCATAGCCGAATTGGCGTGCAAAGTGGCTGGGAAGATAAGGCTCCAGATAGCACTCATCTTCAAACCGGTACACCAAGTGAGATGGCCGGATCATCTTCAGCCAGTCGAAAGTTGTGTGGCCCAGAGGTTGTGCCCTCCCAGAGTCGACAAGGTTGGTGGACATATGCTCGTAGCCAGCTGGAGGGGGAACACAATAGAAGTTCCATCCCTTTCCGAGATTCGGAGCACGCCTACAATCTCTTAAAGTGGTATATATCCACTTGCTTTTGGAGAATCTCCTCAAGAAGCTGCCGCTCACCGCCCCCATATCGGGGTTCATCCGTGAAGGATAGTGCAGAAGCAGCCATCCGAATAGATATGTGTAGGGTAGCTCCAGCCGAGGAAAGCTTCCTTTCTCGCCCTTTCCTCGAAGCATTTGATCGATAAAAAGACGGAGGCCAGCATTCACTCTGCAAGTCATCGCTGATAATAGATCCATCCGATAGCCAAAGACTAAGCGGACAGCAGCAAACAGCACGCTGCGATGAAGGTGATCGACGGCGCTGGCTCCAGGGATGACGTATCGTCGAAGCCAATAAGTGAGGAAACCCGCCAGCTGGGCTTCCTTCGACATGGGCCTGTAGCCCATCCTCATGTAACTTTTAATAATATCTCCTTCCTTGAAAGGAGGATATGCAAGATCATCCTCAACCAGGATATCCATATTACTGTGCTCCTCCATCAACTTTATCACATCGTTATCGCTAAGTGGTCTGAAGAAGATGGGTTTGCAGTTATCATGCTCCTTGGTCTTCTTTTCCATGATATGGTTGAGAAAGAGATATGGCAACCATTTCGTCGAGTAACAGGTGCCAGATGTACCACTCTTGTAGTACAAGGAATAGATCTTGTAGTGGCATAGCAGCTCTTCAAAGACAGCCACCATGTCAGCATTCTCTTACCGTAATTTATCCAACTCATCATTGGTAGGGACAAATTCTTCATAGGGGATATCCTCCATTGGCAGGCTGGAGATGTACTTCATCTCGTGTAAAGCCAATCCGATCTCTCCGTATGGCGTCATAAAAGTCTCCGTCCTGTAGTTGTATCTCTCCGCCAATGCAAGAAATAGATGCGGATTAGGCGGAAAACCATAAACGGTGGCATATACCGCTTAGTACAGCTCAATCTCCTTGAGCCTGTCTTCAAATTGAGCCAATATCCAATTGGCTATACAGCTCCACCTCTTGTTATCTGGATTCACAAGACCTGTTAGCCGAAGATCTTGATCTGGATACCTTCCCTCAACCTTCGCAAACTCATTTGCGAATATCGGAGTTCTGATTGGTAGCAGCAGGAAAGAGTTTTCCGGTGGGATGCAACCGGGTTTCAGCCCTCTGAGCAGGGTGCTGTGACGCTCAGAGGAACTGTAGACATGTCTTTGCTCTTTGGCCCCTTCTTTACACAAATATTCCCCGTTCGGGCTTGCTGAAGTGGAGTTATATCCCATTCCATCCTTCTGGGATAACTCGCAAAAGCATAACGAGACAGGAGAAGGCATCTGGAAATATCCGGTAGAAGTATTGTCTTCTCACCCCTTTGAAAAAGTCTCTGTTCCATACGAGGTCTAGGCTGAGAGCTCTTATCAAGAGCCTCACCGAACAGAAAGAGAGGCTTCTTCTGGATGACGGCGTCAACAGTTTGCAGAGGCTGACTGTTCATTAGACTCAGTAGAGTTTCATTGTCTTAAGTCATCAGGATGGCTTGCCGAGATGACGGCAGGGCATATTGAGGATATGTCACATGGGAAAGATCCTCCTTGAATTCAGGTTCAGACAAAGTCCCTACAAAGACCTCATAATTGGGATCTTCCCTGAGTTTAACTACATCAAATAAAGAGATAAAGATCAGTACATGCAAAATCACAAAGTTTCTTTAAAAAGAGTTCATCAAATTGTGCTATATGTAAAGCATTAGATTGCGCCAATGCATCCCACATGCGCAAAGTATCCAATTGCACCAACACATCCACTTGCGCAAGATATCAGATTGCGCTAACCCACTTGCGCAAGTCATCAGTTTGCGTTGGCTCAACCTACTTGCACAAATCGATGGATTGTGCCGAACATCTGCCAGCACTTTCCAACCGATTGTGCAAGAGTATAGTTTTAATAAAAATGAAAACTATTGTGTGTGCAACCAAAACCCTAAACAGGGCGGCGCAATACCATCAATCTCTAAAAAAAAAGAGGTATGAAGGTTCAAAAATGTCAAGAACCCTAAAAAGGGTTTCGATCGAGTTTGTTATCTACCTTGCAACGCTGGGTGGCCAATTTTATGACGAGAGATTCGGGGCGCAACTCGAGTCGAAGTCTCGGCGGGGGCCTTGCCCTTCTCAGTAGTTGTACGCTTGGGTGCCATTGCAATCGACGGCGGGAAGAAGAAGAAGGAAGTCGGAGTAGGAGGGAATCTTTTATCTCTTCAGAAAATCGAAAGCAAGTAAAGCTTGACAGAATGAGAATGGAAACTATTTATAGTTTTCAGAAGTGTAACAGTCACCTCAGATTACGCCATAAAAGTCGGAGCCGATTCCTCCAAACGCGCAGTCAAAGTGCTACTTGCGCAACTTGATTTTAAATTCGAAATTCAAAGTATTTCGAAACTTTGAATATTAAATTTCAAAAACTTTGAAGGGGGTCTTGTAGGTCCTAAAAATCAAGTTGCACCCATCAAAAAAGCAATGAAAATCAAATTGCGCACCCTTCAAATAAATTGTGCAGGAGACAGACTGGACAACAAATCAACTACGCGAGGCCGAACCGCGCTAACATCCAAGCGCGCTAGCTGACGTGGCAACGTCATCATTACCTGACAAAAATCCGATCTTCTGACAGCTGACAGCCCGATAACGAGGAGTCCTTTCATTTCTTGTGTAGCACAGCGCTCGAGGACAGCTGTACAGCGAACGCAATCTGCCAGCCCAACCGAAGCGCAGTCTGCCAGATCCTCTGTAGCGCAGTTCGATCACGGCGCAGTCTGAAGCTAGAGTAGTTCAAGCGGCACAATCCATCAAGATAAATGATATTTTATACGTGGCCTACATGCCATCAATTGCTCACCACGTGGCAACCGTCTGTATACGACCATGCACATTTCAATCAAACGATGACACGCATCTAATACAGTTGAGCCACGATCGACTAACTGCCAGCGCAGTTCGCTGTTTGCGCAGTCCAATGTCTGCGCAATCCAGCCTGCGCAATCCAGAAATAACTACTAATTAGTTATTTTCTAGAACTCTATAAGTGGAGTTTCAAGTCCTTCATTATCAAGATCAGATCATTCACGATCATCAGAGAGATCAGGAGTTCTTGCCCAAGTGCTGCTGCTTTCTTCAGAGGCTACCGTCTTCAAAGTTCACATCGTCCAAGGGATAAAACGATCGTCTTCAGATCGGATTCCTATAGTTGTACTTTCCCATAATTCAATTGTTATCTTCTTACAAAGTTTGTGAAATAAAAAAGAACACTTTTGTTTTTGCAAACAGCAGGTACCGCTGAACTTACATTCTGGTCCCAAATCTTCCAGATTGTCGAGTCACGTACCCACAAGTACCGTTGAACTCACATCCTGGCCACCACAGATGAATCTATATCGCATCTTTTAGGTAGTAAGTCATGTATGATTATACCTCTGAACTTTCTTCCTAAAAGAGCTCCCTTCTTATGGTCCAATACCCGCACTCTCAGTGCACAAAAAGGGTAACAGATCCACAAATTCTCCGAAACAACCACGTCGATGTTACCTCTGAGTTGTTTTCCTTCCATCAAGAACAAATCGCCCCTCACATAGAACCTCCATGTCCTCATTACCTCTGAGTTGTTCTATATTCCCTTCATGGAGCCCACTCCTGCCACGTCCTCATTACCTCTGAGTGGGAAGGCTCCATCGAAGAAACCCTCATATTTACCACGTCCTCATTATCTCTGAGTAAGTATGTCGGTTCTCTCTCGACCTATTATTCGTACAAAAAAAAACCAGGGTACGCCAAGGATAATAGGCCCACAAATGTCCTTTGTTGACCACAAATGTCTACTGTCGACCACAAATACTGTACTAAGTTTTTTAGTACATGTCCCTCATTTCTCATCATACCCCGGGGGCCCAGCTGTCCCACGGCATTCTTTCTTCCGATACTAGGAACGTCCACAGCCACCTTACTGTGGATCTGTTCCAAGTATCCCCATCAACTTGTTATCTGTACCTAAAACCAAGGTACGCCAAGGGTAACAAGTCCACAAACAGCTCCCCAATGGGACGAATACCACAACATCACAAACATAATAAGCAGTACAAATAAAGGATAGAATAAAGTATGCTCTTTTATTCAGAAGGCAAAAGTACTACATGTTCTGGGGACCACGCCCCACTCAAGAAAGGAAAAGAACGAAAACAAAAAGAAAAAAAAGGCGATTATTTTTCGACGATACATAATGCCCTGAGACGGTCCCTCAACAAGGCAGTCGACCGCTCAAATTGCTGTTTGGCCCGACGCTCGGCCTCCTGATTCAGTAGCGTCGCATCTTCTAACGGCGCATGAGCCCGCCAGCCCTCCTCAAACTTCTTCAGAGCGCGTTCCAGGTTAGCAGAAGCTCTGGAAACCCTTTCGGCATCCTGAATAATCAGCTCTTTGTCCGCACGGGAAGCTTCAAGCTCATACTCCAAGAAGGCCAGCTTCTTCTGAAGCTCGAGAATCTGCTCCCATGTATCGATTACTCCCTGGGTGGCGGTCGCCTCCCGAGCCCTGCAAACCTCGCTCCGGTGGCTCAGCTGGTCGTACAGGAGAGACAGGTCACCAAGGTCCTTTATTATAACTGGCTTAGATGTATCTCGCGCGAGCCTTATTTTTTCGAGGGCGGTGGTGAGGAACCCCTGCTCCTGATCAATTGCTGCAGAAAGATCAGCTTGTCGCAGCACTTGAAACTCGGCCACAAGCTGATCAGCCTCCAACAGTTTAGGCTCCAGAAGCGCAGCTATCCCTTCCCCGCCAGGAAGGGTTTTGAGAATGTCAATTTGGCCTTGGGCGCATTGCCGGGCCAAGGCGAAAGGGGTCTCCCGCTCCACAGCAGCTTCCACTCCTCTCTTCAAATGGCGGTAGAAACTATCAACCACATCCTATGATACCTCATCCAGAACTTTCGTAGAGGACGGTGTCAAAGGAAGTGTGGCTGGAAGTGTCGAAGAAGACGCAACAGAACTTACCGCCCCTGCCATAAGGGAAATAAATTCTGAGCGAAAGGACGCTTGAACAGCGGCCAATTCTTCCTCCATGGCCCGAACAATCTGGATACTCTGTAAAGCTGAGAGATCAACCCCCAAAGTCATATTAGCAGAGGGAGATGCAGGGACCATTGCTCCCTATCTAGGCTGCGCTGCCATATGACCTCCTGAACTCGATCCGGCAGAAGGTCCCTCAAGACAAGCCGGAAGAGGAGGGGGCACGCTCCCCTCCACCAGATCCCCTCTAGCAGAGCCTACCTTAACAATGTCCATCATCGGTACTGGAGGGGCAGGACCTGCATGCCCAGAGAAACCATCAATCAATCTAACCCGAAGGACGTGATGATAAGAGCAAATGGGCCTCCACATTAGTCAAAATTTGGCTTATCTTACCAGGGGAGGGTTGTGGAGGCTGAGGTTCGCTCGCAGCTGCCGTAGTCCCCTCACCAGCAACCTCCAAGTCGAGTTCAGCTGGTTCTTCTGTCCCAGCCACTCCGAAAAGGGATGCAACTGGTTCAGCGTCACCCTGCTGAAATTCAACTGCCTCAGGGACAGGTGCAGTAGAGCCCCCGTCACCATGGGCTGAGCCCTCAGCAACGTGGGACTCCTCGGCTGCCCCCGGAAGAACCCTAGCAAAAATAATAGCGGTACACATGTCACTGACCAAAGTAGTCAGGGTCGGATCGACCTCAGTGGCCGGTTCTCGAGAAACCGACTCCTCCGACGCCTACAAGAGCAAAGGAAAATGATTAGGCCATAGTACAGGAAAAGAAAGGATAAAATAGTTATAATTCAAGTCACCTCAAAAACAGCGTCAATATCCTCGATAAGTAGCCGACGGGATCTAACAGCAGCCTGTTTTATGGAATAAGTCATGCCGATATCAGCAGACTCACTCCTGCTTCGCTTGTGCAAAGGACCAGGCACATCAGGCGGCTGATCCGTCACCACTTCATCGAACGCAATCAGCGGTTGATCCGCCGCCACCTCGTCTAGAAGAGAGAGAGAGAATCATCGGCATCCTTCTTGCCATCTTCTTCATCCGCAGTGGTGGACTCTGAGTCCGGCACAGGAACTGTGTTTGCCCTCTGTTTCCTCATTTTTGACCCCTGAGGCTTCTCTGCCAAGCCGATACCAACAATAAAACTGGTACGCAGGTCAAAGTTAACAGGAAACCTGCTCGCAGTGACGTGGTAGAGAGCCGCTAAATACAAAATGTCCCCTTGCGTCTCAGCGTCAGGGACCGAGAAACTAGTACGGGTACGAGCAATATCATAGTAAAGCCAGGCCCTGATGCCATCCAGAACGCTGCCTTCAAAGCCCAGGCAAGAGCTGGGACTCTCTAGGAACAGCTGGTCGTACCCAAATTGGTAGGAGAAACGGCTGGGCAAGTAAGGTTCCAGGTAGACAGTATTGCGGTTGCGATATACCAAGTGCGAGGGACGAATGTTACGCAACCAAAAAAGCATCCTCCCAGGTAAGAGGAGAGGAGGCTCGGTACCATCAACATGTACACTCCCCACCTCCTCAGCAGAAAAATGGGGAATAGACCCGAAGAAGTTATATCCATCCACCCTCGCCAGCGCCCTCCGACAGGCGGGCATAGTGTTGTACTCCCAGGGCATCCGGCGGTAATGGAAGATAAAAGCATCGTCGTCAGTTACACCATCTTCTGGGCCAGGTCTCATCAAAGACCGGCAGTACATTAACAGCCACCCCATCAAATAGTGGTAGGGCAACTCGATTCGCTCAAAGTTCATCGTCGAGTCACGTGCAATAACCTTGGATGAAAAAGTATGGAGGCCACGATGTATACTACACACCATGGCCAGAAGAAGAGCCAGTCTGACCCAGAAGGCCAGCTTTACGGCAGGAAGAATAAAATTTCGGCTGATCCTCTCAATGGAACCAACTCCTCCTGAGACCAAGCAATTCCGTAGCCATACCATCAGAAACCCTGCCAGGATTGCCTTCTCCGACAATGGCTGGGTATCCTGATAAAAATAATCAAAGAAATCAGTTTGACTCCCAAACGTGTCGCTCAAGGCCCTCGATTTCTTGGCAGTTAACATCAGATCCTGTACTTGCTCTCGGGTCAGAGGATTCCGGGGAGTAACCAGGCATGAAGTACCTTGCTGAAAAAGGTGGAAGAGCCAAGCTCTAGTATGCGAAAGGTTCCCTTCCGAGCTACTATCCTTTTTGGTCGTCTGCTGATAGTAACTGTGGTGACACAGTAACTCCTGATAGACAGCAACGAAATTCGGATATCGTTGCTCCAAATCTTCAAACTCTTCGTTCGTTGGAGTATATACTTCAAATACTTCATTGCCCCAGGGCAGCCTAGAGACGGCATGCATCTCATGAAGAGCGAGACCAATCTCCCTTCCAGGCGCGAAGAAGGTCCCCGTCCGCCAGTTATACATCTCCAAAAGAGCCATGAACAACTCCTTGTTGATGGGCAGTCCGTGACATGTTCCCCGAATAGCGTGGTAGAGACCAACTTCATGCAGGAAAGTCCCATATTCTCGCAAAATCCACCCGGTCAAATTGGCCCACGAAGGGATGGGGCGTATCCAGTTCAAAAGCGAGAGCCGACCAATGGGATAAGACCCTTTCTGAGCAAGTTGATTCAGAAAAGTGTCGGCTTGAGAAAATAAGAAATTGGGACCCTGCGCATTTAAGAAGGTACCCGGGGCTAGCCCCATCACGTAGCGGCTGACCGGTTCCCTGCCTACGTACGCTGATCTAACGTGCTTATTATAGTGGATGTTACCTACAATCATTCCCGACCGGCTCGGGGTCAAGGATTCCTGCATCTTCCTGTCCATCGGTAACATATTGAACCACGCCAATGGGAAATGACACTCCATCTGGGGGATGTGGATCGCCCTCCCAGCAGAAATAAAATTCTAATTCTCAGATATATCCAATATCTGAGAGTTCTTCACAGTCAGGGCATCCCCAAGAAGAACGCCGGCTTCAGGTACTTTCCCTCCAATTGCCCTGAGTTCAGCATGGCACAGAGAAAGCGAAAGGGCTGGTTCTTGATAAGATTCAGCCTCTCCTCAGGCTCGTTCTGGGGCAGTTGCTCCAGCACCTGCCGGACTATATGGTCAAACCGAACTCCAATGGCAAATTGGGCCTGACCTACCAGGGGTTCTCCTGCAGCATTGACTGGCAGATTTACTGAAAAGAGACAAAAGAAACAAAGTCAGGAGATGGCTAGAAATTTAGACGAGTTCTTATGCGGCTCGATTTTTATAGAGCACATGCGGCTCTGTTTAGATGAGTCTTTATGCGGCACGGTGTTCATGCGGCTCGACGAGCCCTCATTGCGGCTCTGTTTAGGTGGGTTTATATGCGGTTCTGACTCGTGGAACGCTGTTAGGAGCTCATACGATTCTGTTCAGAGAGGCTTCATGCAGTTCAGTTCTTAAGGCGTTTATGTGGCTCAAACGATCTCATACGGCTCAAACATAGGGTATACCTCATGCGGCTTGGATATGAGAAGTTTATGCGGCCCATACATCATATGCGACTTCGTAATGATGAAGAACGAATTGAATGCTGAGGGAAAGAGGGCTTGTGCATAAAAACATACAACAGAGCCATTGTTTTAGGGTTTGAAGTGTTCGATCTTCCACATAGTCCTTACCCTGGATAGCAGGGTGGACGTCAGGATGGACTGGAGGCGCTACAATCGGCGAGGAAGCCGCCGTCTTCTTGCCTTTCGCTGCAGCAGAGGCCTTGGAAGCTTTAGAAGCTTTCGAAGCTTTGGAAGCTTTCGGGGCCATTGTCGATGATGATCGGAGAAGGAATAACAACAGCTTAGGGCAAGAGAAGAGAAAGACAAAAGAAGGCAGAGAAGTTTCTATGTCCTAACAGCACCCTATTTATAGGCAGACATAGGGGGGGCACGTGGACGGATAAACCGCTTCGGGTCGTATGCTGTACGCAAAACCGACTCCTCAGATTTTGCCCCCTCTCATAAAGAAGATTCATCCAGGGCATAAAATCCAAATATTTAATGAACCAACTCTTGGGATTCCGCCAAAAGACGGCTCTAAAAAAATGAATTAAGGGCAATTAATGAGACGCACGTGAGGCAGGGAGCCCATGCGGTTATGGAGTCTATGCGGCCAGACAGGCCATGCGGCCAAGAACATCCTATGCGGCCAGCAGAGCTCGTGTAGCCATGCTTCTTATTCAAAGTATTCCAATTTTTCAAATTGAAAACTTTGAAGGGGGTCGTGTAGAAGCATAGAAAAGGACTAGAAAAGCCCATGCGGCTCAAAACAGAAGAAGCTCATGCGGCTCAAAACAGAAGAAGCCCATGCGGCTCAAAACAGAAGGAGCCTCATGCAGCTCAGGAATCTATCAGAGCCTCATGCGGCTTAGAAACTCTTCAATAGCCTCATGCGGCTCAGGCAAGAATCAGGGGACCCTATGCAGCTTGCCTTTACAGCTGGCCATAAAGTGACTGCTCCCATTAAATGCTCTGACATAAAGTGATAACTCTGACATTAAAGCTGAAATGATGAACTTCGACATGACGTCGTATTCTTCGGTAAACGAAGAAAATCTCCTATGCAGCTGGCACGATCCACCAACTACAAAGCTCCCTATGCGGCTGCCACCACCCCATGCGGCTGATGCTCTCATGTGGTTCGGAGCGTAAAGACCCTCGTCATGCGGCTCCAATCCTAAGAAGTCACCTTATGCGGCCGATGTTCTCATGCAGCTCGGATCATGGGGATCATCTCCATGCGGATCAAATATTGAGAGTCCATGCCCATATAACCTTGACACGTGGCTAGTCTTATGCGGCTCAATTGAAAACCACCCCCATGCGGCTCAGATTTCGGAGGTGACACCTATGCGGCTGCCACATTCATGCGGTTCAAAACCTAAGAAGCTACCCTCATGCGGCTGTGGCTCATGGTTATGACACGTGGCAGAAGATCAGTTTTCTACGTGGCACTAAATCAATCATGAGTTATCAATAAATCCCAACAACCAGATTTAGTGCAATCATCATAATTATCCGAATCAAAACAGATTTATTGCAATCTCCTGGATTAAACACGTGGCAGGAGATCCGAGCTTCCCAAGATTCATGACAATCAATATTGATTGCCCATACAGATTTTACACAATCTGTATTAATTATCCCGATACATTGTAATCAAGATTAGTGGTCCAGATTAATTGCCCACAAAATAGGATCAAAGAAAATAGCAATTAAATCCCCAAGCCGCCGAATTTTTTAGGGTAATCATTACAAACCCTAATGATGACACCCCACTCCTATAAATAGCAAGGTGCCATTCCCTTGCAGAATGATCGGATCCAAAAAAGAAATAGCAAGGTGCCATTCCCTTACAAAAGAGATCCTCTCCACCCGGCTGGACACACAAAGAGTCAAAGGCGCGCACAGAAGAGTCTTTCCATCTCGAGAGCAGTTCTTCATCGGAGCCAAGGCTACGTCTGATCGTCCAAGGAGTAAGGCAGAGCGGCCGTCGCTTTCCCGAGCCTTTACCGTCACCCCCCAGAATCAAAACTAAATAATCGTGCTTAGATTAATGTACCTAGGTTTTCGTCCCTATGCTTTCTTTGTACGAGCGAGTTTGTATTGTGAAGTAAAAGTCCAGTCCTTCCATATAATTGTTCTGTTCTTTTATAATCAATGGCAAACAGTCGTATCGTGTCTGTGTCAGCACGTCAGGAGGAGGAAGTTAGGGTTAGGGTTTACCTGTCTTGGTCGGAGTTGGGTCGGGGTCGTCGGGGCTGGAGCAGCGGTGGAGATGGGTTGGCGTCGGAGTCGGGTCGGCGTCGACGAGGAGAATCAACGGTGGAGGGGGGAGACCGGAGGAACGGGGGTCGCCGCAGGGAAGGGGGTCACCGCAGGAAGGGGGTAGCTGGAGGGAGGGGTCACCGGAGGGAGGGGTCCCCGGAGAGGAGAGAGAAAGGGGAGAGAAATTTGGGGAGCGGAAGATTAAAAATTTTGGGCGAAAGAAAATAAAAGATCGATCGGGTAGAACCCTATATGAAACATTTTTGCGACGTCCACAAAGGACGCCGCTAAACGTCGCTATTCAATAAAAAACTTGCGACGTCCCTAATATGGAGTCGCAAAATGTCGCTGAGTTAAACAAAACAGTGACGTTCTACGACTAGACCGCGACATCAGCTTTTCAAAGCATAATGTGTGACGCTAACGGTCGCTAAACGTCGCTGATAGTGACGTTCAGCGACGTTTTTATACAACGTCGCTAATTTCATAAATATTACTGACGTATATGACTTGCGTCGCTAAATTCGTCGCCAATATAACTTATTTTGGTAGTGCAATCATAATACTTAATCTATAACAAATAATCATAATCAGACACAAACACTAGGAACCTATGCTATACCTTAAACTCCAATGGTCTCTGGTAGCTATCGGCCCAATGCCGCTACCTGTCCTGCGCCACCCGAAGTCTATCCCTCATCATCTTGACCCTCTTTGCTTCATCCACAATCATCTTCGGGCCAAGCACAGCTCTCTCGTCGACATCATCCCAAGATAAGGGAGTACGACACCTCCGTCCGTATAGAGCCTCAAACGGTAACATCTCTATACCGGCTTGGTAGCTTTTGTTGTAAGCAAACTCTAACAAGTGGAGATGGTCCTCCCAAGATCCTCCAAAATCTAGCACACAGGTGTGCAGCATATCCTCGAGAGTCTGAATAGTCCTCTCCGATTGCCCATCTGTCTGGGGATGATATGCAGTACTAAACTTGAGTTGGGTGCCCAAGCTAGCCTGCAAATTCCTCCAGAAGTGAGAAGTGAAGCAACTATCCCAATCCGAGACTATGCTCACAGGAGCCCTGTACAATCTGACTATCTGTCGCACGTACATCTCTGTCAGCTTCTTCGTAGACAAATCCACCTTGAAAGGCAAAAAGTGGGCCAATTTGGTCAATCTATCAACGATGGCCCAAATCGCGTCTTTTCCTCCTGGAGACTGTGGAAGTCCAGACACAAAATCCATAGTGATGTGCTCCCACTTCCAATCTGGAATGGGTACTGGCTGAAGCAGAACACCTAGCCTTTGTCTCTCAGCTTTTACCTGCTGGCATACCAAGCATCTAGATACAAACTGTGCCACCTCCTGCTTCATGCCATACCACCACTGGTGCTATCTCAGATATCTATACATCTTGTCGGTACCAGGATGCATAGAGTACTGAGAATGGTGAACCTTCTAAAGAACCTCCTCCCGATGCTCTTCAATCGGTACATACAGTCTAGTACCATGCCTCAGCGACCCATCTTCGATGATAGAGAAATTATCAAGGAACACTGTCTGCACCTGCTCCCTAATGCTCCTCAAGGCCACATAATCAAACTATGCTGATCTGATCCTGCCCATCAGGTCAGACTGAATCTGTAAACCCCACATCTGTATCTCAATCCTATGGACTATCACCTCAATGACCAAACTCTCCATATTTGCTAAAAGGTGACGGTCCATCGTCAAATATATAGCTACTGGATACCTGCTCAAAGCATTGGCAACTACGTTGGCCTTTCCTGGGTGATACTACAATAAGATATCAAAGTCCTTCATCAGCTCAAGCTACCACCTCTGCCACATGTTCAACTATTTCTGAGTGAACACGTACTTCAAGCTCTTGTGATATGTGAATATCTCTATACGCTCGCCATAAAGTTAGTGCTTCCACAGCTTCAGAGCAAAAATAACAACTGCCAACTCTAGATCATGGGTAGGGTAGTTTTTCTCATGAGGACACAATTATCTGGATGCATAGGCAACGTCTGAATAGGAGCTATGGTCAACCCCTTCTTCAACTCATCAAAGACGGCCTGACACTTCTTGGTCTAGACGAACTCCTCGTCCGTCCTAGTGAGCCTAGTCATCGGCTCTGCAATCCGAGAGAAGTCCTAAACGAACTTCCTATAGTAGCCTGCCAGATCCAAAAAGCTCTGAATCTTGGCAACTGAGCTTGGTGTGGACCAAGACTCAACTGCTGAACTCTTCTTTAGATCTACTGAAATCCCCTCACCAGATACGACATGTTCCAGGAATTCTACTATGTCCAAGAAGAACTCATACTTCGACAGCTTTCCATACAACTGCTCCCTCCTGAGAGTCTCCAGTACAATTCTTAGGTGCTCCTCGTGCTCCTCTGGCATCTTTGAGTAGACCAATATGTCATCAATGAAGACCACCCAGAACTTGTCAAGGTACTAATGGAATACCTTGTTCATCAAGTTCATGAACACTACCGGGGCGTTGGTCAACCCAAATGGCATAACAGTGAACTCATACTGGCCGTACCGAGTCCGAAAAGTCATCTTCGAAATGTCCTCCTTCTTCATCTTCAGCTGATGGTACCCCGACCTCAAGTCTATCTTTGAAAATACCTTCGTGCCACTCAACTGATCAAACAAGTGGTCAATCCTCAGCAGCGGATATTTGTTCTTGATAGTAAGGTTGTTCAGTGCCCTGTAGTCGATACACATGCGTACCGACCCATCCTTCTTTGGCACAAACAGAACAGCAACACCCCAAGGCGAAGAACTAGATCTGATGAATCCCTTGTCCTGCAGCTCGTCGACTTGCTTCTTCAGCTCTGTTAACTCGTTGTTGTTGACCCTATAGACGTGCTGTGAGATAGACTCAGCGCCCGATACCAATTCTATAGAGAACTCAACATCTCTATCTGGCGGCATCCCCGACAACTTATCTGGAAAGACATCCAAGAACTCTGCTATCAACGGATACGACAACTGCTCTTCTTCCACCATAGCTCCAAAAAAAACCATCATTCTACTCCGCTGCCCTTCTGACAAACTCAAACTTTGCTCTCCTGGGGGACTAAACAGAACTCTGCCTCCTCTACAATCTATGCTAGCATGGTGCCTGCTCAACCAATCCATCCCGAGTACAATATCATAGTTCAGAAGTAGCATTACAAGCAAGCACGCACACAATTCTCGGCCTCCCAGTGAAACTATCTGCCTCTTGCAAATATCACTGACCAGGATAATGCCTCCTTCGGTAATGATCTTGCAAGTCCTACCTAATGGTTCAGCAACAATATTGTGTCTAAGTGCATGAAAGACAGATACAAAGCTATGTGTAGTACCAGAGTCGAATAATGCTAAAGCTGGAAAGGAATCGAGAAGAATAAAACCTAATATGACATTGCCAACAGGCTCGACCTCCTCTACTGCCAGAGCGAACGCCCTGCCCAGAGTACCCCTCTGCTGCTAGTGCTGAGTAAAAAACTGATGCTGGGTCTGGAGTGGTGGAACGCTCGGCTGTGCTGCAAGTGGCCCAGTTGTGCTTTCTGAGCTACACCAGCTCCCTGGACTGCCCTATGAGGGTTCATAAGATACTCCCTCAGCTAAAGTCCTGTGGCACCATAATAGAGGCACACCCTCATCTTCTTGTAAACCTTCCAAATGTGACCGGGCTTCTTACAGAAATGGCACTGAGGGGCGTGTTGTACTGGCCTCTGCTGCTGCTCTGGAACCTGCTGAATATGTGCCCTAGCTGGAGTCTGATAATGCTGCTGCGGTGCCTGGAATGAACGGTGCTGGAGTTGGGGATGCTTAGCAGCCCCGCACTGCTAGTGGCCTCCGAGAAGAAATTACGGTCCCTCTTGGGCTTCAGGTCCAACTCTCGCTCCACCTTGCGTGCTTCTGCAAGGATCTCTTCGTACATCTCATAGAAAGATGGAATGAGGATCTTCACATCCCAAGTCAGACCCTCTCTGAAATAGCTCACCCTAATCTCTGGGTCCCGTACCATGTACTCTGCATACCGGCTCAGCCTGCAGAACTCTACAATGTACTCCTCTACAGACATGCCTCCCTGCTGGAGGCTCTGGAACTGCCTAGCCAAGTCCAACCTGTCTATGGAGAAGAAGAACTTCTTCTTGAACAAGTCCTTGAACTCTGCCTAGGTGTGGTCCTCTCTAGCTAGAGCCGGCTCATTCCTGAACCAGGTGGGTGCAATATCCAGCAACTAAAGTCCCACCGCCTCGACCTTTAGATCATCTGTGAGACGGGATAATCTCATAAGATGCTCGATGTCCTCGATCCAGTCATCTGTATAGATAATGCCCTCGGACCCCTTGAAGTCCCGAGGCCCCAGCTTCTTGAAGTTTTGAATAGTACTCGGCCTCTGCTGCGCACCCTGCTACTGTGCTGGAGCTCCTCGATCTACTGTAGCTAGAGAGAGCTGGTAGACATTCTCCATGCCCTGATGCATCACGTCCGACTGCCTCTGATGAGCCTCTGATTGGGCCCTATGGGCCTCAAGCATCTCCCGAAAGAAGGCGAACATCTGTCCCATGACGGTAGGTACTGGAGGCGGAGGAGGAAGATTCTTTGCAATAGACAGAGGAGTCCGCTGCGAATGAGGGGAGAGAACACCAACGACCTCTCATGCTGCAGCTCCCTGTACTGCGGTAGAAGCACCCACAGCGACCTCAGGAATGATCCTTATAACTGGCGGAGAAGCGCCCCTAAAAGCGGTTGCTGATACCCAGACTGCAGTAGACACAACGGGGTCAAGCCCGCGAGATGTCGCAGACCTCTCTGTATCTGCTGGCCCCGAACGCTGGGATCTGGTCTTAGCCATCCTGGAGACAGATCGAAAGAAGGAAGTCAATTATGGCACACGATAGATTATATCAAAGGAGGACAGTTAGAGTGTAAGAATAAATATCAAAGAAAGGACAGTTGCATAGAACAATAAATTGAAAGTTTTTTCCTAATTGTGATTGAGTATCCTTAGCCTATAGCCTAATTCTATGTATATACAAGTAGCGCGTAACAGCACTCTAAGTCGAGCACCACTACGACATCGCACTAAGTGTGACTTCTGACATGTATGGGCCACGACTAAAAATGTGTTACGATCCGCACCCGATAAAGGGGTAGGAGTGCGTAACACCGGCCAGCCTACGTCATAATGTCGACAGTAGAACGTTGTCTAGGTCAACTAAACTAGCAGTGAATATAATAACTTGTCAATATATATATCTCATATCCAATCAGAGGATAACAATGATATAGTGAACTCAATCACCAAGTCTATAAGAAAGGATGATATGGCACAATTTAAGATAAAACAAAATGAGAATATTCAGATGTCTGATAGATTATAATACAAGTCCAGAGTCTAAGAGTCAAATGTAACAATATAGGTCTGAAATAATAAATAGGCAATCTGAAAGTGATGGAGACATAGTACAGTAAAAAGCCTAGTTTACTGGGTCGCCTTTATTGTTCCATCACTTGGGACAAGGCCCTGCTATGCCAAAGTCTCCTGGTTTATACCCATTATGTCATGCGGACCTTAGTTGGTGGTGCACTCGTCATCGTCGTCGTCTAAAAAATATATCCAGTCAGGATTAGAGCGAAGTACATTTCCATCAACAGTTCCAGTAAATAATATGGACTATGTAACAGTAAATAGAGAGATAATACAAGAATAAATAAAGTGTACATAAAAGTAGCATGGCATGGTAAAACTGTAAAGAAGTACAAGGATGAGTAAAATAAGCTATATCATATACAAGAGTCAAGAAATCTATATTAACAATGTGAGTGAATACTAGCTTCGATATGTGGCCAGCTTGGGAACTTGCACAAGATTTTATGGCTTGGTTAATCATACGTGGGATGTATGATTAACACTCACAAGGAACAATACATGCACAAGGAGGGTATTGATCACACATCTAGACTAATACTCCCAGCCCACTACTGGTAGAGTAGATCCAACCATGGGATATTACGACATGGAATTCACTGGAAAGGTAGCTAATCCTCTCAGAAATCGGTATCCATATATTGCACAAGAACTACAACGGGGCTTGCACAAGATACACTAAGATAAACAAGGAATAACATCTCATTATGGGATCCAAAAATACCAATCCGTGTAACCAATGTGTCAAAAATCAAGGATATCTACACTAAATACATGAAATATAGAAAATAGCATAAACGGAAAATTATCAGATAATGTACTCGCCTGAGATCAAGTATGAAATATCAGCGACGTCCGATACAGCGCCTCAAAGACCTAATATGGAATATCGTATCAATACCAAGTTTGGAATGAAAACAAGTCACACTAGTTCATTTCTAGGTCATAAAGTCCATTCTAGGTCAAATTGGTCAAACTATGTCAACTCTAGGTTAATCTAGTCAAACTTGGTCAAACTATCCATTTCTAAGTTGTATGTGCCTATAACCAAGCTATTGGATCCATATCCTATATATCTAGGCATTATTAGTTATAAGGATACTAGGATATCTATGCTATAGTGTATCCTAGGATACTAGAGTGTTATATAGGATATATATATATATATATATATATATATATATATATATATATATATATATATATATATATATATATATATATATATATATATATATATATATATATATTATATATATATATATATTTTTTTTTTATATATATATCTATATATATATATATATATATATATATATATATATATATATATATATATATATATATATATATATATATATATATATATAAAAATATATATATATATATATATATAAAACAATACCTCCTATCTACCTATCTTTACAAGTTATCATATTACCTACTAACATATGTGTATGTATCTATACTACCCTAATTCTAAGGTAAATCTCATTTACCTCACAAACACAACCACTCACACTCTAAATTATCCTAATTCAGTCCTATTGACACTCTCCAAACCCTTCCCTTCTCCTCTACTGATACATCTACTGTTCACATTCTTACTTTGACTGATACACAATTGCGCAGTCAGTCCAAGACTACATTTCAACCTTCAGTTCAGTCCTATACTGAAATATCAATGTAACTAACACTTTTTCGAAGAGGGGTATTTTTGACTTTTTGCTATTTCTTATTATTATTGTGAATTCAAGTTATATTTTGAGTCATAAAATTATTTTTCAAAACTAACAATTATAATTTTGGAATTTATTATTTATAATATTTAATATAGTGCACATGCTATATTATTGATCATGATTAGTGGTTAGCCGTTAGTTAGAATAGTTGTTAGTGACCATAGTAGACCCAATTAGTGAGATTAGACAATTATTAAACCATCTTATTAAGTTTAAGATTTGTCTCTAATTAGACTATCTAGTCATTTGGAATTTGGCTAAAAATCTAGTTAAAAGAAAGATCCTTTTTTCCAAACTTGTCATGACAAGTTAGGGAGGGCTTCTTGGACATTTCCCCTAACCAAACCCTAGCCTAAAATTAATTTCTTGGCCGGCCAAGCCCTTTCCCTTAGCCTACATAAGGAACAATTCCTTCTTTCTTATCTTTCCATTTCATTTCTAGCCCTAATTTTGAAGTTCTTCCCCAATTTCCTCCTACACCTAAATTATCTCCAAATCAGTCCAAATTAGTCTCATTCTCTTTCCCTTGACTCTAGAAGCAAGCTTGGAGGGATTCGAGCACTTGGAGCTTGAAGGACTTTTAGAGCTTGAGGCTTTTGCATTGGGAATCCATCTCCCAATAGGTATATGCAATCTAAACCCTTATATTTCCATTAAATTAGTATATGGGCATTCATTAGGGACCCCCATGTATTAGGGTTGCCATTAGTGAGGAGTTTAGGCTCTCCTCCTTCTATTTGAGGAATTTCCCCTTTGCTTTTGGCTTAAATTGTGGAAAATCCGAAAATAGAGATTTTAGGGTTTGTGAATTGGTTCATTGGGTCATGCTAATGGTTTAGGACATGTAGGTCAGCTTGGGGTCAAGTTTGAATTCATTTGGAGTGTGTATCATGGGCGTGTCACCACGTGTTGGATATGCATGCCAAGTGTTTGAGAAAATAAACCAAAAGAGTACCAATGCTCTAAATTCCAGTTTTGAACCTTGTGTTAAGTTGCATTGCTATGAGTTATCATTTGTAGGATTATATAGTTAGTTAGAAGGGTTTTGATGTGTGGTATGTTGAATGGGGGTTTGGGATATATAAAGCCATGTTTAATGTTCATAATGTACTGTTGATACTGTCATATGATGATCAGTCCTCTTTTACTCATGTGTTCAATCCAATTATGGTTCAGTCCTTACATTGTCTTTAATGCTCAGTCCAAATTATAGCCATGATCAGTCCTTTTTGGACTTAAGTTTCAGTCCATTCATTATCAAGTTCAGTCCTTGTTGTGAACCTATTGGTTCAGTCAAGGGGGTAGTGGCTCGAGTGTGAGATTATATTGTCATTTGTTTCAGTCCAGATATTTAGTATCAGTCCTACCTACTATGCTCAGATGTTCAATCCATTCCTAATGTTTCTATATTGCATGTTTCAGTCCTTGTTTGTAATAGATGTATCAGTCCACTTCATTTGATCATTTGTTAATGTTGAAGTCCATAATTTCTTTTGTAGGTTCGAGTAAGGGCTATTTGGTATCATTTTGTGTATCAGTTCCCTACTCCTATATTAGCATTCCTATTTTACTGTGGTATCAGTCTTTACTGCAGTCCTATAGTTAGTAGTCCCTTTGAACAAATTGTTCAGTCCCAATATATTATGTTCAGTCACCAGTCTTGTATCAGTCCATAATGATTGTCCAGTCCCTCATTTTGTGTATCAGTCTTTCCTTTTATGTGTATCACTCATTTACATTATATATTCTATCCTTCATTTATATTCAAGATGTCAGTCTATTGTTCATGTCCTTGTTATAGTTGTTCAATTCCATTTCATTTATATGTTCAATCTTGTAGTCCCCGCAAATGCATCAGTCTCATTTTCTATTGTCATCAATCTTGTATCTTTATGTAATGTATCAGCCAACATTTACATTCATATTCTGTCACTATTCTACATTCCTAATTGATTCAGTCTTGTTAGCCTAAGGTATCAGTCCAAATCTTATACACTACGCTCAGCCCTACTTTATTGTATGTTCAGTCATCATATTGTACTGTATGTTCAGTCCCATACTTCACAAGTAAAAATTCTAATGTATGTCACTTTATTTCAATCCTCTTTTACTACTCTATTCTGTTCAATCCAGTTGGGGGCTGATATGGAGTGTAGAATGGGCTCGGGTATGCATGTGTGTTTAGTTCATTTCCCTACTGAACTTTGTATCAGTTCATTTGCTATAGGTATCAGTCCCTATTTTCATTTGGTATCGGATAATGCCCTGCTTGTACTGTCCCAGCTCATATATTTTCGGTCATCATACATGGTATATTCATATACATTAGTATCAATCATCTTCATTCAGATTTGAGATATAGATTGGGGTTTAAGCTAAGGTTTAAGTCCCTACTTGTTTATAGTTCAATCCCCTTTTTGCTAAGCAGTAATTAGGATACTTTAATTGCAGTCCTTTACTTCACATTGCATAGCCCATTTGAGTTCAGTCCTTGTACTCTATTTATTCAGTCCCAAATTCACTAATGTTCAGTCCCTATATTCATGTTCAGACCTTACCTGGAGTTTTAGTCCTCACTTTGCATGTTCAGGCCTTGCTTAACTTATCTTTGTATTAGTCAAAGAGGAATGGGGGTAGTGGCTCGAGATTAGAATTATATTATTCAGCCTTACTTCATATATTGTTCAGTCCATTTAGTTACCTTCTTGTTCAGCCTTACTTCATATATTGTTCAGTCATTATTATATTATTGTCCCAATTGATTAGTGATCATTATTATGTCAGTCCACTTTTAGTTCAGTTTAGGATCTTTATATCAGTCCTTGATGTTTGCTAAGACAGTAGAGCAGCAATAGCAGCATTGCTACCTGCTAATGCAATAGCAGCAGTAGCATGTAGCTATTTACCTCCTATTGCAAACATCTATACATAGGTCGTTTGTGGAAGGGTAAAACATTAGGATAGACATATAGGTAAGGGTGGATGTTGCTAAGATAAAATAGTTAAGGATATGAATACTCACATCATGGTCCCATGTGGATACATTATAAAGTATGTAGGTAAATAGGACTGTAGAAGCATAGAAAATATTAAAGAAAATGACCCATACGGCCAAAGAGCTCCATGCGGCTCAGAAAGCCCATGCGGCTCAGAGAATCATGCGGCATAAGGGACTATGCGGCTCAAGATATCCCATGCGGCTCCGAAGACACGTGGCGGGACAGTCCCCTTCTCTGTCCTCTCACATTAATTGTTTGACGGCTGACAATTCTGAAAAAGTAACAGCCCTGACACAAAAAGAAGTAATTATGACTCTGTCATAATGACAGCTTCTAGGGAAGAGAAAAGAGATCTCTAACACAAATCCCCCGAGAGCCATAAAAATGTCACGTGGCCTTGCCACGTGGGCGTTCATATGCGGCTCGAGCAAAGACGTCTCATGCGGTTCAAAATGAAGCCGTCCTATGCGGCTCAGGCCGAGACAACCTCATGCGGCTCGAGCAAATACTTCTCATGCGGTTCAGAATGAAGCCGTCCTATGTGGCTCAGGCCGAGACAGCCTCATGCGGCTAGAGAAAAGACTTCTCATGCGGACCACTTCCATGCGGCTCAGGCGAATGTATCCTTATGCGGCTCGCAATGATCACCTCCATGAGAGGGCCACTACCCAGACAGCCCTGATGTCATTACCACATTTCTAGTTTAAGGGTAAAATTGTCATTTTTGGGGTAAATAAAATTTATTAGTATTAATTAGAATTTATGGGAATTTTTAGAATTTATTTTGGATTTATTTGGACTAGTTTGATTTTTGGCCAGTTTTGACTCATGTAGACCAACCTAGAAACTAACCCTAGTTAGTGGGCCATGGTTAGGTCAAGAGACTCTAGTCTAACCTAGCCTAGCGCTTGGTTTAAGTCTTTTTAGCAAAGAGGAATAGAAGTCATAAGTCATGACTTATGATTAGAACCATTGATAAGTCAATTTAAGTTTTAGCCTTGTAGCTTGGCCCAAGGCCCAACCAAATGACAAGACCCTAGTCCTAGACCCACTTGGCCGGCCAAGTATATCCATCTAGGGAATCCCACCCTATATAATCCCTCTCAAAACTAGGGTTGCCTCTTTTTAGGAAGAGCCCTATTTTCAAGGAGGTGAGTTCTTCTCTTCATTAATCCATTTTAATTCCATTTTAGGTCCTAAAATCCTCAAACCAATTGCAATAGTTTTTAATACTGGTATACTTGCTGTTGTTGGAGTTTTATTTCAGTTTGGTATTGATTGGTTGGATTGGGATATCAAAGTGAGGAGCTAACAAAGGACCCTCTCCATTGAAACTTCACATTGAGGTATCTCTCTCTTTTCTCCATGAAACTCCATGTAGTCTTCATATATAGGAAGCCTAAGATCCCACCCTAAGGTCAGTATTGGATTCGTGTACTGTGTCAGTGGTTTCGTGTCCATTATGGACACGTATCAGTGGCAGAGACACTGTGTTTGACGAAATGCCTCAAAGGGCATTTCGATCGATTTATTCCATTATTTTTGAATAGGAATGTTAGATCTGAGGTTGTCTCTAGGTTCCTGTGCTTGTGTTTTAGTTTCGTGTCGCTTTTGTGTCACTTTTGCTGCCTGGACACGCGCGAGCACACGTCGCGCGCTGCTGTGGGAGTCCCCTGCTACTCGGGGCCCACAACTCCTTGTACACGACTCGTGGACACGAATAATTTGACACACACTGTGGGGCAGTGTCTGTCATGACACTCCCCAAGTGGCACGACTTCTTGTGTCGTGTCGAGGGTGCACGACACGCCACACTAGTTTTACACTGAGTCTGTGTACTCGTGTGTTGGGCTCTGATACGCGTGTCTAACTGGGACACGTGGACACGAGGACCCAGGACAGGAAGACCTAGACTTAACCCTAGTCTAAGGGTACCCAGGTGCATGAGCACGATACGCGTGCACACACGCACGAGGCAGTGCACTGTGGTGCAGTGCCAGTACACTGTTTTGTCACTTGTTGTTTGGACACGTTTGTGTCCATCATGTTGGACACAAATAGGTTCAGGACACCTATGTAATATATGCATTATGTTACCAACTTATTAGTTGTGTTTGAATGTGATTTTATTAGTTAATTTCCAACTTGCAAATCTGAAATGACATGTAGTATCAGCCATTTGGATACAGTTTTCGAATATGAATTTTGATAGACTATTTAACCTGTAAATTATTGTTTAATACATGTTTCTAAAGTTCAGATGTGTTATCCTACATGCCGCCTATATGTGATTCAATTTTTGCAATGTTTGGTGTCGTGTAGTATCAGTCTTAATCCCAGTTTTGATATATACATAAATTGGTTTTAAACTGAGTTGTTCCAGTCCCCTATACCCTGAGTTCACTGAGATAATGTGATTTCATTCCTATATATTGTATGTTAGTTTAAGTGAAGACTGAATTGGGTTCCAGTCTTGGGTGTTAACTGAGATTGTCTAGTTGGTATTATAAGTTGAACCATGTTTTGATTTCCTCTCCTTTCTTCATAATAACTAATGTGCTAACTTGGTAGAAATCTGAGATTTTCCAGTTTTAATTGTGTGTGTGGAATTGCCTATTATCATAATCCTTCACTGCTTTTGTTTCCTGCATACTGTCACTTAAACTCCTGCCACATTATCATTTTTTTCCTGCACTCTTCATAACCTGGCATTTCCTGCACTCAGTATCACACACACATTTCCTCCTCACTGCTTGTATATTCCTGAACACAGTTGACACTTCTCACTATTTACCTACACACTCTACACAGGTTCCCTCTCACACACTCACAGTCACACACACCATAGATTCTAGCATTCACACACACTTTTTATTACTTGTTGTATACTGTTTGTTTCCTGCAACATTTATATACACACACTTTTCTGCTATACTGTCACATACATGGTTGTGCACACACACATGCCTCTCTTTTAACACATATGTATATACTATGTATATATTTAAGTATCATACAATATGTGTATGTGTGTGTACTCTGATTTATGTATAATTTATGTATGTGTGGTATACATATAGATAGCCTATATGTATACATACATATATATATATATATATATATATATATATATATATATATATATATATATATATATATATATATGTATGTATTAGGTGATTCCATGTATAGGCCTAAAGGTAATGTGTGTGATGGCTTGGTCTAGGATTGTATAGCTTGATAGACCTAGACAGAATAGTAGTCTAGTATAGCCTTGTTAGAGCCTAGCATGACTTGTTAGACCTAGTTAGCCTAGTTTAGACTTGGTTGACCTAGTTTGACTTCTAGGGTTGACCAAAGTTGACCAAGAGTTGACTTTGGCCTAGATTGACTTAGAATCATATAGAATGCATAGTAGGACTCCATTTTGATATTCTGGACTTGTTGTGACTTGTGCTGTTCTGATTAGGAGCCAGACACCACTCCTTGGACAGTACGTTTCATACCGGACACTCAGTGACAGGCGAGTACATTCTCTGACTATTTCATATCCTGCTTAGAATTATTACCTGCAGTAGATTACTTTACTTGTACTGTCACGTTGGTCACACGGATTGGTACTATATGGATCTCTACATGCGATGTTATCCTCCTCGGGAGCATCGGGTACATTGTGCTTGTGCGTTTCACTTACATCATGTACTCATGTGCTTCTATTTTACATGTGTACTCCTGTGAATCTTGTACTCTCATGTTCACGGAGCCCCCATGTATACTATCATGTGCACCCTATATGGGCTCCCATGTGATATCTTGTACAATAACATAACCTGTATAGATCCTTGTGTATTGATTGGGGTACGGGGGAGTAGAATTGGACATGTGAATAATACACCAGTAGTTTCTTATCAGAATCTCATCCTTAGTGTCTTATCAGAATCTCCTATGCCATTTACATGTCCATATTGTACTCTGACTCACTAGTCACTGCTAGTTCTCTATGTATAGTAGATATTTACATTACAGTTCTCTTCCTGTTTACATACCGCATTTCTTCAGTACTCGTATCTTACTTTACTGCATGTTTTTACTTTCTAACCTGCTATGATCTGTTGAGATGTACTGTGCTCGCTCCTGTCCTGACTGGACCTGTTGAAAATATTACAGAGGACGAGGAGGAGGCTTGCCTGGACACCTACTACGGGGCAGCCTTAGATGACACCTGTGAGCTGGACCCTCAGGAGGATCCAGCAGTAGCTGAGGACTTTCCCCCGACTACCTAGACTAGATTAGCTAGCTTGTCTTTCATTTGTAGTTTTGAGACATGTTCTAGTTAGACTCTTTATATGGAGATCAGTTGTGTATATTCTTTTATCTGAAACTTGTACTGCTGGGATTATCTTAGACTATTGTTTTATCTATTTCATTTCCTTGAGTTCTATTCATATCGTGCTATATCTTCCTTAGTTGTGATTGAGTTTCTATTGCTATGTTACCCCCATTCGGGGAGTATAAACTGTTTAGATATTTACATTGTTAGATGTTGTGACCTAGGACAGTGTTCTACCGCCGACACTGCGGCGTAGGCTGGACGTATTCACGTCTCGTGCCCTCTCTTTAGGGTGCGGGTCGTGACACCTGACACGTGGTCCTAACCATATGCGGCCCAAAATCATATGCGGCTCACTCGTCCTACGGTTCAGATCCCCCCAATGGCTCCTAAGACACGTGTCCTAAGTCGATCAATTCCTCAGATTTATTGCAATCAAAGATTGGGTCAAATCCCAATAATCTGGGACACGTGGCAGGAGAATAAATCTAATTTATTCGTAGACATCAGAAGATCATTATGAGGAAGATTTATTCCAATCAGCATTAATTGCTAATGGGATTTGGTGTAATCTACACTCAATGGCTCGGATTCGTCACAATCAAGAACGAACGGCCTAGATTGACCAATCCACAGGCCGCCGTCATCTCCAAGAGACAATCATTGGCAACCCTAATAATCACATCCCACTATTATAAATAGCAAGGTGCCATTCCCTTGTAGGAAGACGGTTAGAGATATATACTGTCACAGAGAGACTCCCCCAATAACCAGAGATCAATCCAGAGAGAGAGAAGCCAGAAGAGCAATACGAGGAGAGCAGGAAGGGCATTTCTTCGTCAACGCCAACCATCTCGTCACAAGAGTCAAGGCTGCATACCGATTGTCCAAGGAGTAAGGCAGGGCTGCCGTCGCCTTCCCGAGCCTCTATCGTCACCCCCCAGAATTTAATATAAACAATTGTACTTAGATTGTTGTACCTAGGTTTTTGTCCCTAGGCTTTCTTTGTACAAGCGAGTTTGTATTGTGAGTCTAAGTTCAGTCCTCCCATAAAACTGTTCTGTACTTTTACAATCAATGGCAAACACGATGGCGACTCTGCTGGAGACAAACTTCTCCACGGTTGAGGAGTTGGTGACGCAATCGGATGCAGCCAAACTTGGCTCCACGCAACAAAAGATGGTCGTCCGCTTCGACCAACAGGCGTTTGAAGAGATGCTCTCCGAAGAAAGCGCTGGCCCGGTCCAGAAGCGTACCCGCGGTACGAAGGCTCGCAAAGAGTGGAGGCCAAAATCATTTGCTCCTCCCAAAGCCCTCGATGGGATACCCTCTGTTGCTCAAAACGGCGGAGAAGACTCTCCTGCGGCCCCACTTCAGATCATAGACGACTCTGCTGTCCCTAAGTCCGGTAGAAGAAAATACTATGATGCTGGACTTGCAGGGGCAAAGAGGAACTCTATGCGATCCGAGCCGCATAAGGGTATTAGCCGCAGGGAGAAAGCTCATGCGGCTACATCCGCCGGCCGCATAAAGAAAACTCAGGCGGCCACATCTGTCAGCCACATAGCTTATGCGGCTACAGTTGCCAACCACATGGATGAAACTCATGTGGCTAAAAAAGTCAATCGCTTGCAGAAAACCCATGCGGCCACAATTGCCAACCGCATGCGGCCAGCCTGCACGGTCGTGACTCCTAGCCTCATAAAAACAACTCATCCGACAGTAGAAGACAACCGCATGCAGACAGCCTACACGGTACCCAATTCTAGCCGCATAGCGTCCGTTCCATGCTTCTCTCGATCGGTCTTCGACCGTCTCTCATGCGGTCCTGACCCTGTTGGTTCTCTGGATGATAAGCCAGACTCTGTGGTATTCAACTTGGACTCCTCCTATTACGCACCCGCAAGTGCTAAAAGGAGGAAGTCTAGGGCAGCGCGGGCTCATCAAGCCCAGTCAGCTGTCCCAACCTCTGACTATCGGGGCGTCCCGTTGACTATCACACGTGCCTCTGATGGGAAGTTGTATAGAACCGCTCGAGTCCAGCCCCCGGCGGCAAAAGGACGAAGTGGTTCCTCTGACCTGCGTGAGGCGATCCTCCACAAGCGCAAGGAAAGAGAAGGAGCCTCGGCGTGCAAAGAGTCCTCGCCTGGACATCACTGCACCCAAATCATCGTCAACTGCTATTGCAACAATGCGGCATTGACAGAAGACCGGCCGTCCGTCTTCCAAAGACTACAGCATCCGAGCTCAGAAGACGAGGCACCTCCTGTTGTCTTCTGCAATTCCGCTCAGAAAGTCCCCGCCGAGGGGAGAGGAAAGAAGACAAGCATCTCCAGCCCCAAGATATCAACCACTACAGCTAAAAAACTGTCGTCTAAACGGTTGTCCTCCACCGGAGTATTCCAACACACCCGTTCAAAGACGAAATCTGCTGCAATGGGAAACTCATCATCTACATCGCTGGGGGTCGTGGGAACTGGGGGTAGCACTCCTCCGAACATCCACAACAATCTGATGTTTCAAGGAGCCGAGCTCGGACAAACAACTCTCCCATCAGGTACAACAGACTCTGATGTCCCCAAGGACATCCACGACTCTCAAGACGAAGCAAGCTCTGAGGCTGGGGATACCGTTCCCTCCGAGTCCGAGCCCGAAGAGAATATTCCCACCTACCCCGATGACTTCTCGGTGTATGGGTATGACTCAGAGGGCACATCCTCCACCGTTCCTTCCATCACTCCTCATGTAAGGATGGTGTTCATGACGGACAGCAATCAAAGTGGTTCCAGCGATCGCCAACGCATCGACACCTTGGAGGATATACTACAGGCCTTGGTCAAGTCTGTAGATGAAATCAAAGCCGCTCTTCCAACTCTGTAAGGAGGAACGCCTGGCCAAACAAGCACGGGTCCCGCGGTCAATGCGGACTCGAACTCAGCGGCACCAAACCCGGGCAATAATCCTCCCGAAATAACAGCCCCTACCGCAACAGATGAGGCCCGAGAAGTAAGAAGAGAGGTACAGGAGCTCCGAGCCATGTTCCATGCCCGAGAAAACGCTCAAGACCTCAGAATACGGCAACCATACCCTGCCGAATGGAGGGATGTTCCATTCCCACCAAAATATAAGCCGTTCAATATCAACCCGTATGATGGCAAGACCTCAGCAAGTCGGTACATCACTTACTTCGAGGTCACCACCGACCATCTGCCCCACGATGATGCTATCCTCACGCGACTATTCATTGGGGCATTGGAAGGAGTCGCTTTCGACTGGTATCGCAATCTGCCGGACAACTGCATCCACTCCTTCATCGGCTTCAAGCGCCTGTTCTTGGAGAGATTCTACGAAGTAGGGCAAGACGTCACCATGTCCACTCTTATGGAACGTCGTCCAAGGGGAGAAGGAGTAGACAAGGAACTACATTGAGCGGTTCCGCCAAACCTCCATGAAGCTGCCCTCCGAAAATCCAGATTCCTCTTTAATTGAAATTTGCCAAAAAAGACTGCTTCGAACGATCAGTCTCTGGATGGGCGAAAGTCAATTCAAAGATTGGAAAACGTTCATCATCAGCGCCACAAGCGCCGAAGAACGACTGAAGAAGGCTCGCCAACTGGGATTGCACATCTCGGAAGGAGAAAACAGGGGCCAGCGTCCCAACAACGATAATGGGGGTAGCCCCTCCAACAATCGGGACAGCAAGGGAAAGCAGGCTATGGTGGCCGATACAGCACAAAAACCTGAGCCGAAGCCAGTAGACAAACAATGGCCGTAAATCACTTACTCCTTCGAAGACGGTCACGTCAAGCCCATCTTGGACATGCTTATACAAGGGGATAGGATTCAGCTCCCTCCACCAAGACAGGAACCGCGGCCGGCAGAGATGGAGAATCCAAAGTACTGCCATTATCATCGCTATGTCCATCATGCTACACACGATTGCTACCAGCTGAAACGGTACATCCAAAACCTCATCGATTCGAACGCTCTGGCCATCGATTTCGAAGAAGTAACCGTGGCGGCCAATATGGTGTCCGTACAATTCGGTAGCTTCCCTCCGACGGAGACTCAAGACGGGGTGGTCCCCGTCCCTCTAGCGACAATGGAGATTACCAATCTTCCACCTCCCCGAGATCAGGCTGCCGGTCTAGTACCCCTCACCACATCACGAGGGGAGGTCATGTGGATCCATCCAGACTTGGTGTCAGAAGTGACTCGGCCCACACTATCTTCCACCGACAAAAAGAAAAGTGGAAAAGTCATGACCTGCCACACAATCTCGGCAGACAACGAGGAAGCTACAGCCGTCGTCACGCGGTCCGGAGCACAATCCCAACCTGTGGTTGACAATCCAGCTGAAAATCATCAACCCGCTACAACTGATGCTCCGGGACCGGCTCAGCCTTCGACGACCGACAAGCCTAGGCCGAGGGAGACTCGCTTCGACAAATCCCTCCGAAAAGAGGCAGCCCAAGGGCTAGAGAGGCCCTACAACTTTGACATCTTAGCGCAATTGGCTAACATACCGGCCAAGTTGTCACTATACGAACTCCCAAGACTCTCCAAGGACGTTCGTATTGCATTAAGCGAAGCACTCCAAAATGCCGATGTCTATCTGGCTCAATCCAACCTCACCGGGAAGGACTCACCCGTGGATCTCCAAGACAGTGCCTGCACGGGAGCAATACCCAACATTGTCTTCACTCCGTAGGACATGCTCATCAAAACCAACCTACACGATCGCCCGCTATACTACACGGGATACATCGGCGACGTAAAAGTGGATCGGATGCACATAGATCCTAGCTCTTCCATAAGCATCATCCCGAAGGGTCTACTACATCATCTTCGTATCCCAATGCATCGCCTGACGCCTACAAGCAACGCCATCAGCGGTTTCAATTCGGGCAGGAGCTACCCTATTGGGAAGATTCGTCTGAAGTGTCAAATTGGCGACCTCCAATCCGAAGTCACCTGCTACGTCATAGATGCAGACACTTCTTACAACATCCTCTTGGGGCGCCCATGGATATACGATTATATGATCGTGCCTTCCACGCTACACCAATGCTTCAAATATGTCGACAAACAGGGCTTTGTGAAGACAGAATTTGCTGACATCGATCCCTTCAAAGGGGTCGAATCTTATTACTCAGACTCCTGCCTATACGAAAAGTCGAAGAGGCACCTTGATGAAGAAAATGAACAAGCTGGTACCGAAACGGCCACGGGATCAGAAGGACCCCTGACGATCCACCTCCAAGCTCGCAAATCGGGAAAGTCCGCACCCCTTACTGCCACTCTGCGGAAGGACGCGATCAGCCTCTCGGCGCAAGAGGAGCAGATGATAATTCGGCTGCCAAGGTCCGGCCAAGTGCCGAAACCTACAACGGGGCCACTGACAATCAGACTGCCGAGAGTCAGTCAACCCCAAACGGGGAAGCTTAATCCCTCCGACAAGCCGCTGACGATACGCCTTCCCAAGAAGGGTCGTCACCCCGATGCAAGGTCTGACACTTCCAGCGAACCAGCCACTCCTCGCTCCACATCGAGCACCAAGCTGGGGGTCATTAGTCTGCCAACAACTCCACGTTCTGCTCCATCAACTGAACCACTGACAATCAAGCTTCCCAGGACGTCCTCCCAGTCTTCATTCACACAGGGGGTAGCCGAAGAGGAACCAGAGTTAGCCAAGTATGTGGCTGCCCACACTGATGTTCCCTCCGCTGACGATGTAATCCCCCTAGAAAAGATACCTTTCTTCATCAATAAAGGGTTATCTTTGAACTACACCGAGCTCAATAAGCTATGTACAATATATGCTATGGAACACGGTATAGGCACTCACCTACACACACAAGTGACAAATGTGTACACCGCGATCCAGCTTACTCCAGTAGAAGATGCTTACCGAATAATCGAGGGAGGAGATCATCCGATCATCTTTCGCCGGACGAACAACCCGCATCCCTTCACCATAGAGGAAGCCGACCTCGGGTCAGATGCCGGAAGACTGCCTCTGTATCTTTATAGCCCCCAATCCAAATATCTCATGCAAAAACAGGGGTATGATCTGGAGACGACGCCAGGTTTGAACTACGGCACTGGACGACGATTGCCTTTGAAGCCGCCGGTCCCGGCGGGTAAACCACGGGACTACTATAGCAAAACTCGATGCGGGTTAGGGTATGTAACGCCTACTACGACTCCTGAGAGTTCAGATGAAGAATGCGACTGGCAGTCACATTCAACCGGGTCACCAACTTCTGACTCGGATACCAGTATCGGAGATGTGTTCAGACAAGTCATGTCAGTCAACATGGCATTCGCAGACGCTTACGAAGAAGACGAAGACATCCCCGAGATCTTCGAACTAGAGCCGTGGGCCCAGCAATTGGATGCACAATGGGAAAAACGGTTCGAACTAAGAGAACCTCCTACTGAAGATGAGGTCATACAAGTGGATCTCGGCAGCGAATCTTGTCCAAAACCAATTTTTGTCAGTAAAAGCCTAACAGACGAAGAGCGGGAGTCGCTGCTAGAACTTGTCAGAGAATACATTGATGTGTTTACCTGGAGCTATGAAGACATGCCAGGGTTAAATCCCGACATTGCTCTTCACAAACTCAACATTCGGCCGGATGCGAAGCCAGTCAAGCAACAACAGCGACGCTTCCGCCCAGGCATCATGGACGCGATCGAAGCCGAAGTCAACAAACTGATAGCCAGCGGCTTCATTCGTGAAGAGCAACATCCCGATTGGGTCGCCAATATAGTACCCGTCCTCAAGAAGAATGGAAAGATTAGAATCTGCATCGACTTTCGTAATCTGAACGAGGCATGCCCCAAAGATGAGTTCCCCCTCCCTATCACAGACGTCATGATTGACAATACCTGCGGTTTTGAACGTATGTCATTCATGGATGGCTTCTCGGGGTACAACCAAATCAAGATATCTCCTGACGACGAAAAGCATACATCATTCCGAACACCGATTGGCACATACTGCTACACAGTTATGCCTTTCGGTTTAAAGAATGCTGGCGCCACATATCAAAGAGCCATGAGCATCATCTTCAGAGACCACTTACGCAAGACAGTGGAGTGCTATGTTGACGATATAGCCGTTAAGAGCCGCTGTAAGGAAGACCATCTGCAGGATCTAAGGACGGTAGTCGACCTAATGCGAGTGCACAATTTAAAAATGAACCCTACGAAGTCCTTTCTGGGCGTATCCAGCGGAAAGTTCTTAGGCTTCATCATCACGGCACAAGGTATCCATGTAGACCCTGAGAAGACAAAAGCAATCATGGAGATGGGTCCCCCGAGAAATCTTCGCGAACTCAGAGGCCTTCAAGGGAGGCTAGCTTACATCAGGAGGTTCATTTCTAACCTCTCCGGGCGATGCCGACCATTCACGCACCTCATGAAGAAAGGAGTCTCATTCGTATGGGACAAGGAATGCCAGCGTGCTTTCGACAGCATCAAAGAATATTTGCCAAATCCTCCAGTCTTGGTGGCCCCGGTTCCTGGAAAACCATTCCTGCTCTATGTACGAGCAATGGAACACTCCCTCAGGGCTCTGCTGGCACAAAACAACGACGCAGGCCATGAGCAGGCCATATATTACCTCAGCCGAATGATGATTGGGCCAGAGCACAGATATACCGCCGTCGAGAAGGAATGCCTCGCCTTGGTGTTCGCCATTCAGAAAATGCGACACTATGTCACCGGACAAACGATACATGTGATCTTACGAGTCAACCCTCTCAGGGTCCTCATGACTAAACCAGGGGCACTCAGCTCTCGCCTCGCTACATGGGCAATATTGCTGTCCCCTTATCATATGATCTTCGTCCCACAAAAGGCAGTCAAAGGTCAAGCCCTGGCAGACTTCTTAGCAGCCCACCCAGGCTCGGAGTCCTCCAGAATATATGAAGAGATCCCAGATGAGGTCGCCGACTCGCATGCAACCTCTCACGATAATATATGGCGAATGTTCTTCGACGGTGCTTCGAGGACCGGACCCAAAGGCAATATAGTCGTCGGAGTCGGGGTAGTGCTGATCTCCCCTTCGGGATTGGTGATTAACCGCGCTTATTCCCTCACCGAGCCCTGCTCTAACAATGTGGCCGAGTACAACGCTCTGGTCATTGGCCTCCAACTCGCAAGAGAGCTGGGGGTAGAATACCTTGAAGCATACGGCGATTCCCAACTAATCGTCAATCAGATACGGGGCTCATACGAGGTCTGCCACGAAGACATGATCCCTTATCACCAAATAGCGATTGACATCGTCTCGTCGTTCGAGGGGTTCTTCATCGAACATGTCCCCAGACTCCGAAATATCGAAGCTGATGCCTTAGCTGGTCTTGCCGCTTCCCTAGCAGTTCCGAATTATGATCGCCAATCAGTGGATGTGATAGGCCACGAACTGGTATGTCCCAAGAACAATGTGCAATTCGTGGCAAGTTATTCCGCACAAACGATTGATGATACCCCAGATTGGAGACAACCATTCGTCGACTTCGTCGTCTATGACATCATGCTCGAGAACCCAAAGGAAGCCACCTCCATTAGACGGCGTTCTCTCAGATTCTTCTACGATACAGAGACGAAAATGCTGTATCTCCGCTCCTACGACGGATTACTGCTTCGGTGTCTGTCAAATGCAGAAGCCAAAGAAGCCGTAAGAGAAGCTCATGACGGTGTCTGCGGGACCCACCAGCCCGGCCCAAAACTGTAAGACCGCCTCCGTCGAATGGGCTACTACTGGCCCACAATGGTGGCAGATGCGATAGACTATGCTAGAAAATGCAAAGCCTGCCAAGTCCACGCGGACTTCATTCACCAACCATCCAAATTTCTACATCCGACAGTGGCGTCCTGGCCATTCGAAGCATGGGGAATGGATATCATTGGTCCAATCACCCCACCTTCCTCCCGAGGACATCGCTTTATACTCGCGATCACTGATTACTTCTCCAAATGGGCGGAGGCTATCCCACTCGCAGAAGTCAAGACTTCAAACGTGATCAGCTTCCTTAAGCATCACGTCATCTACCGCTTTGGACTGCCCCGAAGGATCATCCATTATAATGGTCCGTAGTTTGCAAGCCACACATTCTATCGGTTTTGCGATAAGCACCGTATTCAGAATGTCGCTTCGACACCGTACATCCTGGCAGCGAACGGGTTGGCAGAGGCATTCAACAAAACAATCATCAAACTCCTCAAGAAGCTTGTCTCCTCCAACAAACGCGACTGGAACGAGAAGCTCGGCGAATGCTTATGGGCTTATCGCACCACAGTTCGAACAGCCACCGGGAATACACCATTCTTCCTGGTGTACGGGAGTGAGACAGTCCTCCCATTGGAGACTCAGATCCCCTCACTACGTGTCGCCCTCACACATCAATTGACGACAGACGAAAACCACCATCGCCGGCTACAGGAATTGGAGGCACTAGATGAAAAGCGCCTCTTGGCTCAGCAACGAATTGAGCTATACCAAGCACGCATCTCTGGAGCCTTCAACAAGAAGGTCAAAATCAGAACATTCCAGGTGGGCGATCTCGTCCTGGCAGTCCGGAGGCCGATGGTCATGACTCACAAGACCGCCGGCAAATTCCAGCCAAAGTGGGAAGGCCCATTTATCATTGAGACAGTATTCTCCAACGATGCTTACCGCCTCGCAAAACAAAACGGAGACTTGCTCATGTTGCCCGTCAACGGCAAGTTCCTGAAGAAATATTATGTCTAAAATGACATTCTCCAGATCATTGAGTCACGTACCAGTCGGTACCGCTGAACTCACACTCACCATTCTCTAAATTTTCGAGTCATGTGCCCGTTGGTACCGCTGAACTCATCCATACAATTTTCCCAGATCATTGAGTCAAGTACCCATCGGTACCGCTGAACTCACACTCACCATTCTCTAGATTCCCGAGTCATGTACCCTCTCGTGCCGCTGAACTCACATCTACAACATCCCAGATTATCGAGTCATATGCCCGCTGGTGCCACTGAACTCACACTTTTACAAATATCGAGTCATGTACCCGCTGGTGCCTCTGAACTTACATCCCGGTCACTCTTTCAGATAGTAAGTCATGTATGATCATACCTCTGAACTTTCTTCCTGGGAGGAGATCCCCCCATGATCCAATACCCGCACTTTCAGTGCACAAAAAGGGTAATCGATCCACAAATTTCCAAAACGGCCATGTCCTCATTACCTCTGAGTCGTTCCACTTCCGCCAAAAACAAATCACCCCTTACATAGAACTTCCATGTCCTCATTACCTCTGAGTCGTTCTATGTGCCCTCCTTCATTGAGCCCACTCCTGTCATGTCCTCATTACCTCTGAATGGGAAGGCTCCGTCGAAGAAACCTTCATACTTGCCATGTCCTCGTTACCTCTGAGTAAGTATGATAATCCCCTTTCGACCTATTATCTGTACCCACAACCGGAGTACGCCAAGGGTAATAGGCCCACAAATGTCCTCTGTTGACCACAAATGTCCTCTGTTGACCACAAATGTCCCCTGTTGACCACAAATGTCCTCTATTGACCACAAATGTCCTCTGTTGACCACCAATACCCTCCGTCGAGTTCACTCCTGCCATGTACTCATTACCTCTGAGTAGGAAGACTCTACGTTTAAAAAACTTTCCTACTTGCCATGTCCTCATTACCTCTGAGCAAGTATGTCGGTTCCTCTTCATCCTATTATCCGTATCCTAAACCAGGATACGCCAAGAATAATAGGCCCACAAATATCCCTTGCTAAGCTTCTTAGCGTAAATCTATCATCTCATCATGCCCCAGGAGCCCAGCTGCTCTACGGCATTCCTTTTCCCAATACCAAGAGCACCCATGACCACTTCGCCATGGCTGCTTCAGGTATCCTGACCAAAACTTGTTATCTCTACCTAAAACCAAGGTACGCCATGGGTAATAGGTCCACAAATATATCCCCTATGCGGGAGAGAACATCACCACAATATCACAGACGCAGCAGGTAATACAAATGAAGGGTAGAATTGAAAGTACTCTTTATTTGAAGGAAGAAAAAAGAATTACATATTTCGGGATCATGTCCCCTTCAGAAAGAAAGAAAACAGGGACAAAACAAGAAGAAAAGGCCGACTATAGTTCGGTACTGCACAACTCCAAGAGACGGTTCTTCACCAAGGCAGTCCCCCGATCAAGCCTCTGCTTAGCTCGACGCTCGGCCTCTTGGGATAACTGCTCTGCGTCATTCAAATGCATATACGCCTGCCAGTTGTTCTCCATCTTCTTTAGGGCAAGCTCTAGATTAGCAGAAGCCCTACTGTACTTGTCGGTCTCCTGAATAGCATTCTCTTTCTCAATACGAGCAGCCTCAAGCTCTGACTCTAGAAAGGCCAGTTTTCTCTGGAGCTCGAGGATCTGTTCCCGGGCATCAGTTACCCCGCGGGAAGCATCCGCTTCCCGAGTTGTGCAATCTTCAGTTCGACGGCGCCATTGGTCATACAACCGAGTCAGATCCCGGCGGTCCTTCAATATAGCCGGCTTGAGCGATTCCCGGGCAGCCATCACCTTCTCTACCGCGGTAATGAGGAAGTTGCGCTCCTGATTTATGACCGCAGGTAAATCAGTCTGTTGCAACAAGCGAAACTGGGCCACGAGACGATCAGCTTCTAATAGCTTAGGCTCCAAAAGCGCAGCCAGTTCCCCTCCTCCAGGGAGTGTCTTAAGGATATTAATCTGGCCACCGGCACATCGACGGGCCAGAGTAAAGGGAGTCCCCCTTTCCACTGCTGCCTCGATCCCTCTCTTCAGGTGGCGATAGAAACTGGCAACCACGTCCTGTAACGCGTCATCCAAGACCTCTGTAGAGGATGGCGTCAGAGGGAGAGTGGCAGACGGTACCGGAGGAGAAGCTTCAGAAGTTACTGCACCCGCCACCAAGGAAGCAAATTCCGTACGGAAAGATGCTTGAATGGCGGCTAACTTCTCTTCTGCCGCCCGAAGAGCCTGGATACTCGGCAGGGAGGAAAGGTTGACCTACCCCCGAAACTACATTCGCAGAGGAGGACACAGGGGGCATCGTCCCTTGTCCCAGCTGCACTGCTACCTGGGATCCCGAGCTCGACCCAGACGAAGATCCCTCGATACAGAGAGGTTCCGTCAGGCCCTGTCCGGTAGGGTGCGATCCAGCAATATCAATCACTGGCAATGAAGGGTTGGGATCTGAACATCCAAAGCAACTATTAGTCGACATAATCTGAAAGAAAAGATGACAAGAACACATAGGCTTATTCACGAGCTATGGTTTGATTTGTATTACCAGGGGAAGAGCGTGGGGACGACGGCTCGTTCACAGCCGGTGTAGTTTCTCCGCCCACAAAGTCATCATATTGGGGTTCGGATGTCTCAGGGACGGGCGCGGTAAAGCCCCCATCCCCCTGGGTTGAGGTCCCAGCAAGGTGGGAATCCTCGGCCGCAACCGGAAGCACCCCAGCAGCAATGATAGCGGTGCACACATCACTGACTAAATAAGACAGGACCGGATCAGCCTCGGTAATCGGCTCCTGAGGAGCGAGCTCATCCGACGCCTATAAAGAGCAAAAGAAACAAATGATTAGGCCATAACATAGAAGAGGAAGAAAGGAAACAGCTGAAGCCCAAATCACCTCAGGGACAACGTCCACATCATCAATAAACAGTCTGCGACGTCTTACCGCAGCGTGCTTCGTAGAATAGGTTCGGTCATCAGCGGTAGTCACGCGCCTGCTTCGTTTACGCGAAGGGCCAAGTACCACAGATGGTTGATTCTCCACCACCTCGTCAGACAAAGTAGACGATTGACCCACGGCCCTTTCAGCCGGCACGACAGGGGGTTGATTCCCAACTTCCTCGTCCGAAGAATGAGATGAGTCATCAGCATCTTGTTCGTCATCTTCCTCATCCGCCCTAGTGGACTCTGAGTCCGGCACAGGAACCATGTTCGCCCCCCTCTTCCTCTTCTTGGACCCTTCTGGCTTCTCAGCCAAACCGGTGCCAGCGATGAAGCTAGTATTCATATCAAACCCGACAGGAGGCTTGCTCGCTGCAACATGATAAAGGGACGCTATATACAAGATATCCCCTGCCACCTTGGCATCAGGGATTGAAAAGCTGGCCCGGGTATGGGCCGCATTATAATAATGCCAAGCCGAGACGCCATCGAGCACACTGCCCTCAAAGCTCAAGCAAGCGCTAGGGCGATCCAGGAACAACTGACTATACCCAAATTGACGAGAAAATCTACTGGGCAGATAAGGCTCCAGGTATACTCTATTCCGGTAATGATACACCAGGTGCGCGGGACGGATGTTGCGTAACCAAAGAAGTATCTTCTCAGATAAAAGTTGGGGAGGATCAACGCCGTCAACGTGTACCCTCCTCACTTCTCCAGGGGTGAATTCAGGGAGAGATACGAAGAATTCGGGCCCATCAACTCTTGCCAACGCCCTCCGGTAGACCGGCATGGTATCATGCTCCCAAGGCTGATGACGATAACGGAAAAGGAAGGCGTCATCATCGGTGACGTTTTCATCAGGTCCCGGCCTCATCAATGACCGATAGTGCATCAACAACCACCCCATGAGGTAGTGGTATGGTAGTTCTATCCGTTCAAAGTCCATCGACACATCACGAGCAATGACTTTGGATGAAAAGGCGCGAAGGCCGTGGTGTATGCTACACACCATAGCCGGGAGGAGCGCCAGTCTTACCTTGAAGACCAATTTCACAGCAGGAAGAATGAAATGGCGGCTGATCCTTTCCATAGAACCCGTGCCGCCCGAGACTACACAATTGTGTAGCCACACCATCAAGAACCCAGCTAAGATCGCTTTATCAGACATCTCCCGGGTACCATAGTGGAAGTAACTGAGGGAGTCAGTGCGACTCCCAAACCGGTCACGGGTAGACCTCGACCTCTTGACCTTCAACATCATATCCTTCACCTCCTCCGGGGTTCGAGGAGTTCGAGACGAAACTTGGCCGGAAGGACGCAACTTGAAAAGATACAAAATTCAGGCCGTGGTGTGAGGGGCGCTCCCTTCTGAGCTATTTTCTTTCTTGATAGCCATCTGGTGGCAGGCGCTATGATGACACAACAGTTCTTGGTACACGGCAACGAAACCAGAAAATCGTCGATCCAGGTCTTCGAATTCTTCGTTCGTCGGTGTATATGCTTCAAAAGCTTCACCTCCCTACGGCAATCTAGAAACGGCATTCATCTCATGAAGAGCAAGCCCCAGCTCTCCTCCGGGGGCAAAGAAAGTCCCTGTACGCCGATTATACAGCTCCAATAGAGCCATAAACAAGGGCTTGTTAATGGGCAACCCGTAGCAGGTACCCCTGACGGCGTAGTAGAGGTCAATTTCCCGAAGGAATTCCCCATACTTCCTCAAAATCTATGAGGTAAGATTAGTCCATGTGGGAATGGGGTTGATCCAGTTCAACAGCGACAACCTGCCTACGGGATAAGACCCCTTGCGAGCGAGCTGATTCAGAAAAGTATCAGCTAGAATGAAGGTAAAATTAGGGCCAGTCATGTTTACAAAAGTGCCAGGGAGCAGCCCCATCACAGTCCGACTCACGGATTCCTTGCCCACACATACTAAACCCGTGCGCCTGTTGTAGTGGATGTTGCTCACAAACATTCCCTGTTGGGTAGGAGTCAGGGAGCCCACCATTGTCCTGTCCAACGGTACCATGTTAAACCATGAGAGAGGATAATGTCGCTCCATCTCGGGGATATGAATCTCTACTCCATCTACAGAAAAATCCCAGTGCTCTGAGACATCCAGCAATCGGGAGTTCTTTATGGAAAAGGCGTCCCCAAAGAGAAAGGCCGGTTTCAGATATTCTCCATCCAGCTTCTCCAAATTCATCATTGAACAAAGAAAGCGGAAAGGTTGGTTATTAATGGCAGCCACCCTCTCCCTAGGTTCATTAGTGGGAAGCTGATCCACTATACGACGGATTAAGTCATCAAGCCGCACGCCCACGGCGAACTGAGCTGAACCCACAAGGAGCTCCCCTGCTGGGTTGGTTGGGAGGTTCACTGAAGAAAGGACAAAGAGAAACAGGATTAAAAGATGGTTAAAGCCGAAAAAAAAAATCACTGAATAAAGAAGCTCCTACGAGCCTATGCGGTTCGGGTCAACAAAGCCTTATGCGGCTCCAGTCCAATTGGGTCTCAAGAGATGCAGTTTCGAGGAAGCCTATGCGGTTCGGGTCAACAAAGCCTTATGCGGTTCCAGTCCAATTGGGTCTCAAGAGATGCAGTTTCGAGGAAGCCTATGTGGTTCGAGTCAACACAGTCTCATGCGGCCCAAATCAGACGGGAGTTCCATATGACTCTAGCTCGATAGCTTATGCGGATCAGATGAATATACACAGTTCTAACAGAAGAGCTCATGCGGCGCAAAACGCTATGCGGGTCAGCCTGCTAGAAACATATGCGGCTCCGTTCAGAGGAGACTTTATGCGGGTTTTTTTTTATCTAGAGACTTAAATCCTTCTCATGCATGGGATACTTTCTATGCGGCTCGGGTATGAGAAGGTCATGCGGCCCATACAGCATATGCTGCTCTGCCATCAACTTGGGTGGAGGCTTGTGCATAAATGCAGCAGAGCCATGGGTACTCAAGATTCAAATGCAACCCTTACCATTGAAAGCAGGACGAACATCAGAGGGCGCTTCAGGCTCGACGGCTGACGAAGACGTCACCCTCTTGCCCTTCGCGGTGGCAGAAATGACTTTAGAAGACTTAGGAGCCATTGCTTCGACGGACGGACAAAGAAGATCAGAAAGAGAAGACAGCAAAAAGAGTGAACGAAAGAGAAGGCAAAGAAGTCCCTCCGGCCAAAGTCATCCATATTTATAAACAAAAGCGAAGCGTTTCGATCCCCGTGCGTGCACGCAGACCAACTCTTTGGTTATCAAAATGAGCCGCCGAAAATGGAGGCCACGCCCCTCGGATCCCGCACCAAAAAGTGGCCGTTAAAGCTGACAGCAAATCAACCACGTTTAAATGCAAAAGATTGCCATATGTGGCAATAATGACGTAGCAAAGAGCCAGGCGGCTGAACAATCCCCTGCGGCTGAACCACCTATGCGGCTGAACAATCTATGCGGCCAAGATCTCTATGCGGTCAGGGTTTCATATGCGGCTAGAAGAACACAGCCATGCTTCTCATTCAAAGTATTTCAATTTTGCAAATTGAAAACTTTGAAGGGGATCTTGTAGAAGCATGGAAAATATTAAAGAAAATGACCCATGCGGCCAAAGAGCCCCACATGGCTCAGAAAGCCCATGCGGCTCAGAGAATCATGCGGCATAAGGGACTATGCGGCTCAAGACATCCCATGCGGCTCCAAAGACACGTGGCGGGACAGTCCCCTTCTCTGTCCTCTCGCATTAATTGTTTGACGGCTGACAATTCTGAAAAAGTGACAGCCCTGACACAAAAAGAAGTAATTATGACTCTGTCATAATGACAGCTTCTAGGGAAGAGAAAAGAGATCTCTGACACAAATCCCCCGAGAGCCATAAAAATGCCACGTGGCCTTGCCACGTGGGCGTTCGTATGCGGCTCGAACAAAGACGTCTCATGCGGTTCAGAATGAAGCCGTCCTATGCGGCTTAGGCCGAGACAACCTCATGCGGCTCGAGCAAATACTTCTCATGCGGTTTAGAATGAAGCCGTCCTATGTGGCTTAGGCCGAGACAGCCTCATGCGACTCGAGCAAAGACTTCTCATGCGGACCACTTCCATGTGGCTCAGGCGAATGTATCCTTATGCGGCTCGCAATGATCACCTCCATGAGAGGGCCACTACCCAGACAGCCCTGACACGTGGCCCTAACCATATGCGGCCCAAAATCGTATGCGGCTCACTCGTTCTACGGTTCAGATCCCCCCAATGGCTCCTATGACACGTGTCCTAAGCCGATCAATTCCTCAGATTTATTGCAATCAAAGATTGGGTCAAATTCCAATAATCTGGGACACGTGGCAGGAGAATAAATCTAATTTATTTGCAGACATCAGAAGATCATTATGAGGAAGATTTATTCCAATCAGCATTAATTGCTAATAGGATTTGGTGTAATCTACACTCAATGGCTCGAATTCGTTACAATCAAGAACGAACGGCCTAGATTGACCAATCCACAGGCCACCGTCATCTCCAAGAGACAATCATTGGCAACCCTAATGATCACATCCCACTATTATAAATAGCAAGGTGCCATTCCCTTGTAGGGAGACGGTTAGAGATATATACTGTCACAGAGAGACTCCCCCAATAACCAGAGATCAATCCAGAGAGAGAGAAGCCAGAAGAGCAATACGAGGAGAGCAGGAAGAGCATTTCTTCGTCAACGCCAACCATCTCGTCACAAGAGTCAAGGCTGTATACCGATCGTCCAAGGAGTACGGCAGGGCTGCCGTCGCCTTCCCGAGCCTCTATCGTCACCCCCCAAAATTTAATATAAACAATTGTACTTAGATTGTTGTACCTAGGTTTTCGTCCCTAGGCTTTCTTTGTACAAGCGAGTTTGTATTGTGAGTCTAAGTTCAGTCCTCCCATAAAACTGTTCTGTACTTTTACAATCAATGGCAAACAAGGACATAGATATGCTTGTATCTATGATGGCATATTGTATTGATACCAAATTATCCTAGTTAAATAATATAGTCTAATTTAACCAAGTTGACCTAGAGTTGACCAGTTTTGACTAAAGTTGACCTAGTTTGCCTTCTCTGACCTAGAAGAGGCCTAGCAGCATATAATTAATGCATTTAAAGCTATTGTTTACTCTAGAACACTTGTAACCCTGCAAATTCATAATAGGTCCTTGTGATGCCAGTTCAAATACCTATACACAGTTGTTGCTCAGGATATCAGGCAAGTACATTCTCTGATTGTTTTTATCATGATAGTATCTATATTACCTGCTCTAGACTACTTTACTTGATGCTGACACATTGATAACACGGATTGGTACTATATGGATCTTATCATGAGATGTTATCTCCTTATCGAGTACATCGAGTATTTCATATTCATGTACTTTATCATGTACATCGTGTACTCCTTATATTTGTATTATTCATGTACTCTCAGGTGCTCTCATGTACTATCATGTTCTCACATGTGCTTCATGTATAAATAATAATCATGTACGTAACGTGTCATGATCGGATCCTTGTGTATTAATTGGGGCGGAGGAGTTGAAGTAGTTATGTGAATAAATCCCTCTAGTGTCATCATGTATATGTCGATTATACCTTCACGTATAATCGAGTTACTGTAGAATAATCATGTACAACAAAAACCAATCACATAACTGTCTTGTGCTCTAAATCACTTTTATTTATTATAGTTTACATATTCTCTATTCTATTCGAGTACTCAATTTCCTTATCTATATTTCATATATTCCTGTATATCCATTACAGCTTGTCGTGTTTATTCTTCCATTGCTAGTTATATATTTCCTACCATGCAATGAAACTGTTTTTAGAGTTATGTACTTCGCTCCAATTCTGACTGGATATGTTGACAAAATTTTACAGAAAACTTGGAGGATTTCTGCACCACTTATTATGGCACAGAATTAGACGACACTTGCGACCTGGATCACCATGAGGATCCAGCTAGCCTAGAGGAAACACCAGTAGTGCCTAGATTAGACTGCTAGGACATTTATCTGGATTTGCCTCCAGTTATATTCTGAGATGTTATATTATTTCATATATTTTTAGGATGTGTTGATAACATTTAGACTTATTTTTATTTGGATTGTATCGTATTTTTGACATCTATCTATTTCCATGTCGTGCTATATTTTCCTCCTTAGTTATTTGTGATTGAGTCGTATCTTTTTGAGATTGTCCTCCATATGGAGAGTATATTTGACAGGTATATTATACAATGTATAGTCGTTATTGTGACCTAGGACAATATTCTATCGTCGACACTGCGGCGTAGGCTGGACGTACCTATGGTCTCGTGCCCTTAAACTAGGTGCGGGTCGTGACAATCAAGCTTCCTTCCCTTTCCATTTACCTGTACTTCATTAAACCTCCATTCTAGTACAGCCTTTACTGATACACTAATGCTCCTTCTATTAGTTCAATTTAAAAGTGGACTCAACCATTCCTATTCATTCCTATTGACTGATGCTAAATCAGTCTAAAACTGATACATAGTCAGCCTAAGACTTATTCTCGAATCAGTCTAAAACTGATGCTCAAATCAGTTGAGAACTGTTACTCAAAATCAATTGAGAACTGACTCTGCAATCAGTCTAAGGACTGATCACCCAAATTAGTCTAAGGACTGATCACCTAAATCAATCTAGGGATTGATTACTAACTCAGTTTAGGGACTGATTACCTAAATCTATCTAGGGACTGATTACTCGATCAGCCAATGACTGCTACACCAATCTGGTTCAGTCCAAAACTGTGACTGATACTGCCTACACTTAGCTGATACAGTCACCCATACTCCCTTAGTCTACTCCAAGGACTGAGACTTCAAATACTCTTTCCTGCAGCTATCTCCTACTAATACTTCACCCCTCCACTGATACATATTTTCCTTACATCAATTTTCAGTTATCAAGGCCAAAACCCTCATTCCAGTTCACTGGTATCAGTGATACCCTTCTATTCAGTCAACAACTGAACCCTTCATTCAGTTCACAACTCTTGACACAACCTTCCTATTATTCAGTCCTAATTCAGTTCTATAACTGAACTCTAAGATGCTCCCCCCCTCTGAATAGTACTCATATACCCCTATATGATACCAACCATATATATATATATATATATATATATATATATATATATATATATATATATATATATATATATATATATATATATATATATATCCAAAGTAAAACTCTAAACAAGTCTAAGCAATGAAACTAAAACTGTAGCCTCTAAGTCCTGAGTCATAGCTCTACGCTGCTCAGCTAAGATCCCGGACTCTGGCCCATTAAGGTTGGACAAGATACTCAAGTTATATATATATATATATATATATATATATATCTCCAAAGTGTCCAAAGTAAAACTCTGAACAAGTTTAAGCAATGAAACTAAAACTGTAGCCTCTAAGTCCTGAGTCATAGCTCCACCATGCTCAGCTAAGATCCCAAGCTTTGGCCCATTAAGGTTGGACAAGATACTCAAGTTCACCTGCAACATATCTAGTCAGGAGCGGAGCAAAGTACAATCTACGATAATGAAACAAGTATGACATAATAAAAAGGTAAAGTACAAGAGAACAGGATAAACATGAAAAGTACATGCATAGTCTGCCTGAACAAGAATATGAAAACAAGAAATCCTTGTCACGCCCAGACCCGAGAAATCGCTCGTCCTCGCTAGATTTCACCCGAATCATCGTCCTCGCTGGGGCGTGATACCGCACGAGCCTGGAGTTGCGCTCGTGCAAGACAAGATAACATGTTCACATAGTGTTTATCTCAAATTGATAACATAAGCAGCGGAAGAAAACAAAGTATACAATAAGAATCTCCTTTATTAATAATGAACTGAAGGTTACAAAGGCTTAAATAGCCCAACTTAATATGCCAACTGGCTACAACGCTCATGATCTCTCTAGCTCACAAAGGATTACATAGTTCCATACATTATGCCCCTTTATAGCCAACAAGTAGCCTTCGGCCGAACATCTCTACGTTGCAAGTCCGAACGCCAATGCGGTAGCTCCTCTTGAAACGCTAAGGACTCCATGCCTCGGCGCGTCCGAGCAAAGCCCCATCCCGAGCCGATCATAACCTGAACCTGCAAGCAAACTAGTGGGGGATTAGTGCTTTCGTCCTCGCTGCACTTATCAAGACCCACTCGCACCTAAACCAAACACTAAGTACATTTAGTGAAACATGCAACATTATTTGGTGATCTTTCTATTTAGCCTTAGGATCAATTTCATGGCAATATTTACGCATGTCGACTTATCATAAATGTGTCCAATACCGTGTTCCTGCAGCAGATACAGTTAGACATAATATGAACATAAACATAGTGATCGTGCTCATCTCTGTCCCATTCTGCCTAGCCTGCAATGGTTAGAACTTTACGTAACCAATCATACAATTCACGCAACCAACCATCCATACTTAGACATATGCATAAGGGTAGCAGGCCCTGCGCCTGCACCCAACTCTAATCTCAGCCCACCGGCCCTATCTTATGAAGGTCACGGTGTTTCGCACCGTAATGGACTTGGCAACCTTATGTGTAAGCCTATGACCGCTCCAATACGGGTTGCTAGCCCAATATTTGAAGGATCCTAAACTTACTGATATCATAGCTTATCACATCACTAGCCGGTCACAATCCGTCCTAATAATATGCACCATAAATACCATACATAATTCCCTCCTAGGCCGAACGATCCCAGTGCCCCGGTCGTAACCGTTCGAGGGAAGCCGCACCCGTGTACGGGGCCATCCGAGTCCATTGACCATGTAATATGCGCCATAACAAACAAGTTATATCACTCCAACCAATCTTACGTTCCATAAACATAATCCACCATCTCTATCTCAAGTTCCGACGGCATTATGCCCCAACACCTCCGTATTGATGCATGACGCCCAACGGCTTAGACATCTCGTACTTATACTCAACGCGTTCCACTCGTAAGTTATTCACATAACATCAGTTCTATAGTTACTTAGTCATTTTGTAGCTTACGTGTACAAGGGCACGCTTAACGCCATAATTCAGTATTCTAGGCCTAGTGTTCAATGTTCTCGGAGTCGTGCACGTGATGCACATCTCGATATTGCCTTTCAATGTTCTACTATCACCGCCCTACTGCGACTCATACACTTGATGCACGTCGCTTCAATTGTTTAATGTTCTATCCTAATGTTCAATACCTACTAAGACCTTTAACCATTCGAGCCACGCTCGCAAACTTGATGTCAACTTACGCATACAAGGATACATTTTATTAGACGTGAAGGAGTAGGGAGAGAGTCAAGAACCCGTCCACCTTAAGTCGATATGTCTTGTCGTTTTGCCGAGCTGAAGCGGCTCGATTCCATAACTTGGTTGCATAGCTAACTCTCCGACTTAGCTATTCCTTTGAACTACTCGATTGATTTGGCCTATCGTGCCCATGCCACAATCCATTGCAAGACAACGATTTGGTTTCGCGGATACTTTACTGAATAAGGCAAAATGTCGACCTCTTATCGTCCAGCATAAAAGCATAGCCTGCACACCAGATCAACTAAAATTAGCACTTGCTCAAACAGGACTTATCCTTTACATCGATTCGATTCATAGATTCCAATCGACTCAAAGCTTTCCTTCGGCCAATGTAACTCTTGCATCGATTCGCATCGATACTTCATCGGGTCAATACAACTCTTCGAGTCAACGACTCATCTTAATGCACCGTGCGGAGCGGGGCATTACATAATATACCACTCAAAACAAGGTTCGTCCTCGAACCGAAACTAACACTCAAACCAAGTGTTTTGCTAGATCGTTTCATGATCTCGTGCTACTATCGCTTGAATCATACAACTTAGTTTGGATCATACACATATTTTAGGCATTCTACCAATATATGCATTTCAGTCAAGCTCAGTTGTAGGATATCGGGATAAGAATAACAAGCTAAACTTAAATCCTCAAGCACCAATCATTCCGTACTCGACTTGGTCAGATCTTAGCGTCTATTCCCAAAATACTTCTCGTGTGCATTATTTCATAACACGTAGTCATCTTCCAAACATTTCTGTATATAACTTAACTCAAAAATGTTACTTCGATCCCATAAATTTCTCGCGGCCATCTATCGCATGTATTGCATTAAGTCGTTGCACATCCGATCGCAACAATTCTCCGCAATGCCTATTTGTCCAACTGTTTTCTATCTCTCTCACAACTCAATTCTTTCACCTAATTGTTCATAACATTTGGTCTCAACGACATGGACTAAGTCCAACATGTCTCAAATTCCTTTGCCTGCCATTTGTACTATAGGCTAGATCCAACCCTATAGGTTGTAAAATAGGTGTAGAGGACTCATTCCTAATAGTTGTATGGTTTAGAATGGTGTCATTTAGGTAATTACGGGATTGTGACCACCAAGTTTTCAATACGTGTCCCCAAAGGGATTTTCGTGTCCCTTTTAAGTTGAGATTTTGGGTACATGTCCTAAATAGGATACGTGGTGTGGTGTCATGATATCTCATGATTCGCACGGTTATATTTAGAATACATGTGTCATGAATGTGCTTATATATATATATATATATATATATATATATATATATATGTGTGTGTGTGTGTGTGTGTGTGTGTGTGTGTGTGTGTGTGTGTGTGTGTAAAAAAAATATATATATATGTGTGTGTGTGTGTGTGTGTGTGTGTGTGTGTGTGTGTGTGTGTGTGTGTGTGTCAAGTATTCTAGATATAAATATATGTAATGTAGTGTGTAAATTGTTTCACATAGGCCTGTGTATGTGGTTTACATATGAATGTGTATCATATATAGTGTATAGGGGTATGCTTGTATGAGTGAGTGTGCCTATCCTCTATTGTATATGTGTTAGTGTTGTAGGTGGGTGTATGGAGAGTGAATGAGTAGGAGGGGACTGTCAAGAAACCGTCCCTATATGACAGCCCCCTTGTGAGAACACATGAGTGTGCATAGAGAAGGGAGTGGGGTTTGTGTGAACTACATATGAGAAAGGTGATAGGGAGAGGGAGTGACATGTGCCATGAAGTGTGATTAGGTTAGTAAATAAGTGAAAAGGGGAACTCGAGCACAGGTAATGAGAGGAGAAATGCAATATGGAGGTAGTAGGTTGTTTCAGGAATTCAAAGGGGACTAGTGAAGGGCATTAAAATATAGAAAGTACCAGTTGAACAAGTAATTCGTAATAAGGGAGAGTTGGGGACTGAGTGTGTTCTGTAATGGGGGTGTATGACTGATACAGGGGTGCCTTGCTGCCTTGTGTACAACATTTAAGAAGGGGAGATCGAGACCAGTGCATCTGTGCACTTTAGGATTTATACCAGATCAGTTAGAAGAAATTCCTATAACTGTTCAGGTTGAGCATACCAGTTGGGAGGGTCTCTCTGTTGATTCAGCCAATACAGAGGGTTAGTAAGGGAGGGGGAGTATCAGTTTACAGTAGGTAATGATAGTTTCGAGGTTTGGTATTAGTAGAAATGGGTTTGTAATAGGAAAGTTAGCATTAACAGTAGCAAACGAAGGGGATAGGCTCCATCAGTCAAAGGTTTTAGCCTAATTAGAAACTTGTGAGGGTGCAACCTCTCACTTATATTCATGTGAGGGCTTTAGAAAGCGGGCAAACCCCTGTACATATTAAGTGAATTCAAGGGGGCATATAAGATTTGGGGTTTGGTATCAATGGATAGGCAATGACGAGTGGGAAGAAAGAACAAGGCAGGTAGTTGGGGGCTTGAGATAGGCCTCAGTAGCAGGGAAATTATAGACACTGGGTTAATCAGTTAAGAGGAGGAATTTTGGTTCTTGTAAGCAGTGGCAGCAGAAAATTAAGCAAATGTTGCTATTGTACAGGAACTGTTAAAAGCTTAGGTGCACATCAGTAATGTGAAGTAGAGTGAATAGGGAGTAGGGGAAATGGCTATGTGAAGAAGAATGGATATAGGTATGAGAAGATACATAATATAGGTAGGACAATAAGGTAGGGTATAATCAGTCCAGATTTATCTTGACTGATTGTTTTAATATTGATGTGTCAGTCCTTGTATAGGTGTGTCGAAGAGTATCAGTCCTGGGTATTAGCTTAGGTACAGATCCTTGTGGCAGTACCAAATCTAACCAAAGTAAATAATGGGGATAGGAATAATGGTGTGCTATATGTAGGTATGGTGCAACTTGAGTTGGATTAGTAATTAGCCGTAGTATTCGAATGGTAAGGGGTCATGTCTGTTATATAGGCATAGGCAATTGCACTTCAAAGTAGATAGATAGGTAGGCAGGGAGAATAGGAGGCTCAACAGCAGTGAAGAGGAGTGTTTAGTTTAGTAGAGAGTGAAGGAGGCAAAGGGAGGGTAGGACAATATGTTAGCAGTAGGCACTGGGTTAAATGAGTAATAAAATAGGAAGCAACAGCAATGTAGGGCTAGCAGTGCAGCAAGGCTCGGCCTTGACAGACCTGTATGCACTTGCACACAGGAAGTGGGAGGTAGGAATCACTCCTTGTACAAGTGAGAGGGTGAGAGATAGGTGAATGTATGTATAAGTTGTACAATAGGTAGGTAATTAAAGGAATATGGGGTTGGCTAATACAATTGGGAATCCCAGTTAGAGATTGGAGACTGAAACAGAAAAGAGAGGAGAGAGTAACAGTGAGGAGAGAGATTTCAGTAGAGTGCAGAAGTATGGAGGGGCATATAGGTTGGATTTTCTTTGTATTAGATAGGAAAGGGCAAGGCAATAGCAGCCTTGCTACTTGGGGATCAAGCAGGGTAGCCTACAGTAGTGGAGAGAGTGTCAACTAGGATAGTAGGTGAAGTGTACAGGTGAGTACAGGCTAGGTAGGGGCAAGGAGATAGTTTCTCAGTTAAAACATTAGGGGCTCGAGTTACAGACCAGAGAGAGGGTCATCCTGTGATGGAGGCACTTGCAGGCCAGGTTTGGGGGGAATTCAGTTCCCTATTAGTCCAATTAAATGACAGTTAGGAGATGTAAGGATGTGGGATTTTGTGTATCTGTTAGGGGATCACCTAAATGGTTGATACAAGTAAAATTGGGGGTAGGGATAGCAATCCCTTTGGCTGCACAATTGGCAAATATGTATGTCAGTGTTTAGAGAGTTATGTGAGTGTTGTAGGTAAAGTATCAAGAATAGGTAAGGTAAATATGGGAGAGTAAATTATAATATGGTAAGTAGTATATGGAAGGTTTGGAAAGGGAAAACATGTATGTAATGTTGGCTGGTGACCTATACGATAAGTGGTAAGGAAATATGTAAATGAATATATAAGTAAGGAATTAGATATGGTTGTGCATGTAGTTAAGGTTATAGGTTAAGATACTGCATAGGATAAGGGTAATGGTTAAGGCATTGCATTATGAAGTCTGTGTATGTATCTTATAGGTTTACATAAGTGAATTTTCTAGGGTGGCCTAATATTGACTAGAATACCTAGGTATGGCAAGGCATGGACCTAGAAACCTAGGTTGACAAAGTTTAGCAAGGTATGACCTAGTTTGACTTAGAAACGACTTGGCGACCTAGAATTGACCTAGTATAGCATGTTTATAATTCCTAAACACAAATTAACATTTATATTCTATATTTAGGTCTTTGAGGCACCGTATCAGATAATGTTGATACTTCACACCAGATTTTATGTGAGTACATTCTCTGATAGTTTTCAATATTTGATATCCACTATGAATCTTGTATTTAGTGATGCGATATTTGATTCTGACACGATGGTATACGGACTGGTATATAGCTCGATCTTCAGTCATGAGATTTACCATGATTATCGTATTGACATTGTACACGACATATTCATTAGACATTGTACATGATCGTATCATATAACCTTGCTCGTGTATCGTAACGTATCATGGTTGGATCCACTATACTAGTTGGGACGGGGGAAATTCTTAGTAAGAGATGTGATCAAATCCTTATTGTAAATTGTAAACATTGTAAGTGTTAATCGTACACCTCACGCATGATTAACCAGGCTACTTAGCTATTGCACAAGTTCCCAAGCCGATTACATCTCGAAGCTAGTATTTCAAACACCTAGTATTTATAGTATTTATTGTTCCCTTCATATTCCCTGGACTGTATTTACATGTTGTCTATTTATTTCCATTCTTGTACATTGTACTCTTCACACTATTTATTCTTCATAGTACTATTGCCAGGTTATAATTACATATTGATAGTTTTACTTCTTCATCATTTATCGTACTTTATACTTAAAGTTTTATAGTCTTTGTCAATTAACTAGAACTGCTATTAGTGGTGTGCTCGTTCAAATCCTGACTGGATATATTTTTCAGATGACGGTTGCCCTACCTATTACGGCCCATAAGGAGTAGTAGGCGTAGATCAAGAGACTATTTCAGGATGATTTTTAGCTTCAGCTGAGGAGGCTTATTTAGCGACTATGTTAGGATAGTTTTGTGCTGGATTTCTCTACAGTTAGACTCTTGGTTTGTTTATTATTTTGAGACTTATTCTGTGTTAGATAACTCTTAGACTTTTATGGAATTGTATTCTTTTTATGTAGATTTTCTCTGGATATTTTATATCTTGTTTCTTTATCTTTTCGTGCCATTTATATTCCTCATAGTATTGTTATTGAGTATGGATATATTGTCATTACTTGTCCTCCATTTGGAGATGACCATCTCAATACGTTATGATAATGATATTGATATTGTCAGCTAGTTTAGTAGACCTAGACAGCGTTCTACCGCTGATGCTGCGACATAGGCTGGATGCTGTCACGCACTTGTGCCCCTATACTAGATGTGGGTCGTGACAAAATTAATCTCTTCTCTTTCTTAGAATCCATTGGCATTGGCCCAGACTAACACTGTTGTTGCGTTCTCTTTCTCTCTTTCTTAAAGCCCATACCATGGCCCAACTTCGTTGGCTCAACACCATATTACTATCAAAATGCTACTGATCTAAAACTAACCATATTTCCAATTAACCCTAGCCTAAAGGCTATAGCACAGTAAACTTCCAAATTCAAACAATTTTCCCTTGGTATCCAATTGCCATTTCTCCAAATCTCTCACTCTCGTACAGATTCAATACTGATACCTTCATTATGACATCCCAACTCATGTCCAATATAACACTGACACTGATTCTTCCCAACTCCATAATAATAGAACCTATAGCAGAGGTGATAACAAAGAGCTATAACAGAGGAAAAGAGGATTATACCTGAGCGAAGAATGTTAATAAAAGTGTCTTCCTGAGTCCAACTCAGTCGTGCTTGTGTCGGAAGCTTGAAAAGAAACTGGCTTAGTCAAAACGTCGAACATGTCATGTGCACAAATCAGGAATAAAAATCGATATTAAGTGCTGATCATTCGATCCAAAATTTCTAATGAACAGAGCGATTAGGTCGGAGAACAAGTCTAGGCATTTACTGGATCAATATCGAACCTCTTGTCATGATCAGTCGGTTCAAATTAACTAGGCGATCGATGACATCAGGAACTCAATCCACAGAATCAAAGAAGATTGAAAGAACCAGATGATCACCAATGTCCCGCCTTTGCCGCCACTTGATCCATTGCTCGTACTGGTGAAGATATCGTCAAAGATCACTGCTAGGAAAGAATTGATGTTGTCATCATGTCTTCACCGAAAATTGATGCATCGCGGCTGCGGACACAAGCCCGACACCATGGAGGAAGGAACAAGAGTGGGGTGGAAATTTGGGTAGAGCTTTGCTCGCGGAGGAGGGATGATGAAATAAAGGCTGTAGGGACCGAATTTATAGGCAGCCGGAGGGAAATGACGGTTAACGACGGACGGGGGAGATCTGCCGAGGTTAAGCAGTGGATTTTGGACGATGATGATGGATCGGCAAGTGGCGGTAGAGGAAAATCTTCGGGAAGACTCCAGGAGCAGTCGTCGGACTGACCGCGTGGCGAACCCTCCGCTGTTGGTTGGAGTCGATCTCTCGACTGCCATCGCTGAACCGAGAAGAAAGGAAAAAAGAAGACCGGGTTAAGTCTTCTGCTCTGGATTTAAGTGCACCCTAGTGAACTCGGCTTGGCCCAAACTAGGATGTTGGGCTGGCTCAATAGCTGGATGGTTAGATCCAATAAAGGCTTGGGTCAAAAGTTCAGTTGGTTTGTGGAACTCCCAAATGTTGGGCTTGGCCCAGGGGAGAAGAAAAGTTGGGTTGGTCTGGAAAATGGTTGTGATTTAAAGATTAGTGTATGGCTGAATGAACAATGGTTGGCTATGGCAATGAGTTCAAAAAAAGGCATGGTTAAATAGAAATTTCATGGGTCATGGGCCTGATCAAGTTGGGTTAAAATTTCTATGGACTGGTAAATAGAAAAATACTCAAAAAAAAAAAAATTAATGAATGAATAATATTCAAAACAAGTACGCTTATTAATCATAAATAAATTCTAAATAAAATATTAAAAATAAAATATTCTAAATCTCATATTTTGGGAAAGTGGGGTTACAATTTATAATACTTATAAACTATATTTACTAGTGAAAATAATTTTAGATAAATACTAAAAAATCTAGGAAATATTTTAGACTAAAAATCCTAAGTTTATAAAAATATGTTTTTTGATAGAAAACTATATTTCCTTAGTTAAAAATATATTTAGTAAATATTTGAACAACACTAGAAATTTATTTCATAAAATTGGAAACTACCCTTTATGGCCCAAAATATTTTTAGATAAATCTTTAATAATCTAGAAAAAACATCTTAGGGTTTTAAACTAAATTTTGAAATATAGATGTAGGCCTAGCCCCTTGATATAGCTTTTTAGAAAATATTTATATAAATTCCATAACAAATATATTAGTAACAATTAATAATAATAATAATAATAATAATAATAATAATAATAATAATAATAAACAACCATTGTATTGTACTATATATATACATGTATAGCATACTCATACAAATTTATTTTATCTTTACATATATAGGCCTAAATAAATTTTGAAATATAGATGTCGGCCTAGCACCTTGATATAGTTGTTCGCCATCGAAAAAGCGAGGACACAAAAGGTTTTTGATTGCAATTTTTGTATTTCGATTACGAAAAGAATAGTATACAATGTTGGACTTAGATGTAGTCCTTTGAGTACACTTTTATTTTTATCTGGGAACTGTGTTGATGGAGCGAGTGGTAATGCGTTGACTCCGTTGACGATCTGACGACGATCTTGAATTCTCTGAAGGTCTGGGTTGCTCTGGATGTCGGAGCGTTTTGAGAGGAAGAAGACGCGAAGTGTCTCTCCTGCTCTTTGGATATGATATGTGGATATATCTCCGTGTATATATCTTTGTCTGTGTGTGTGGATGAAGGAATGATCCTTCTATTTATAGGTAGCAGGCTGAGCTGCCTCTACGCGCATATGTAGGATGCGCCTGGGTGTGGGAACGCCACGTGGCTGATGCTGGCGGAGGTGCATGGATGATGCGCCTCGAATCTGTTTGAACTGCTGTGTTAGGCTGCGGTGGAGCTGACACGTGGCAGTTGTGAGGATGCGATTGTTGCTGAGATCTTGGGTGGTTAGCACCCATTCGTAAGTAGAACTGAGCCAAATGACACGTGGCACGTGTTCATGGCTCAAAGATCTCGAATTTGGGGGAGAGTATCTGTCTTGATGCGCCTAGGATCACGCGCATGGAGAGGACTGAGCTGCTGTCTTTAGGGATCAGAAGCGAGTCCGGGCGCATGGCTTTTGAGGCGCATGCAGGGCTTCACATCAGGATGCACTTAGGATCAGGCGCATAGGGTGACTTGGTCTATGACTTTCAGAGGCCACATACAAGTTTGGGCGCAGGGCTTCTGAGGCACATGCAGAGCTTTTGGGCGCATGGTTGTGGAAGAGCATGTAGAGACTTGGCTTTTATCTTGAGATCGGGAGTAAGTCTGGGGGCATCTGGCTTTTGAGGCGCATGCAGTCTTCTGGGCACATGGCTGCGAGGTGCATGCGAATGAATGACTGGCCACATGGTAAGGACATCTATAGCTGACCAAAAATGTAATGATGGTGTTGATGTCAACGGCTCTTTGTTTTCTGCAAAGGGCGACTGATTGGGCGACTCTTTGGAAGATGTATTGCCACCTTTGTCACTCAGCATTCAATTCTTAATGATGACAAGTTTGAAAGGGGGCGCATCGGTTAATTTCGATCTGGACGCATGGGTCTATGTCCCACTGGGCGCATCAGTAGAGGCGCATGATGTCGATGGTGCATCTGCCACGTGTCGCATCCTCTTTGGCCCATCTGTTGAGTTATTCTAGGCCTTAAGGGATGTCTTGATTTTAGCAGAATACGAAGAGACAGGTTCATTGCCATGAATGCAAATTTATTGCACGAAAGTCGGAGAACCTTCCACTTGGTGCACGGCTGTGGGCTGCCCCGGTTCTACAAATAGCCGCATGAAAGGAAGCTTATTTCCATTCTTCACTTGTCTTTCCCAAAATGGAGATGAACTCGGCTGGCCCCCTACTTTGGCAAACCGTCGAACTTCTCATTCGAAGAAGCTTTGACGACGAGCTCCTTCCGAAGATGAATATGCACTGAGTTAGCTCTTTCGCCATTGGCCCTATTTTCGTACAAGCCTGTGAAAGTATTGAAGAACAGATGGCAACTCTAGAGGGGGGTGAATAGAGTTTATAACAATAATAGCCAATAAAAAAATTAAACTCTTTCACAAGCCGAAAGTAATCAGCGTAAATGCGGAAATAAATAAGGAGCAAGAAAGCATACGCAAACACAGCCGATTTTTAACCTGGTTTCCCTCGTGGAGGACTAGTCCAGGCCTGAGAACTCTAGCTCAGGATTAAATCCACTATTTGTGAAATAGTAGTTACACCCCGTGCCTTTTCTTCAGAAGAGCACGTCAACTTCTTACAAAGATCGCAGTGACGATGCTTAGAATTTTCCAAGCGACTTCTTGAACTCTTGTACAAACTTCTAACTGAAAAGTACTGAGCACTTGAGGCTTAGGGAGCTTGTGGCTAGTAGATGGAGAAGGTTATGGCTTGTATAGAGCTTTAGAGAGAAGAGAAGAGAAGATTGGATGAATTAAAATGAGAGAATTCATGGCCTATTTATAGGATATCAGGTAGGCAGAATTCGGCCAGAATTCTGGTTAGAATTTTCAAAAAATTGGCCGTTTGACAACTTGCAACCAGCCAACCCTAAAAATTAGGGTGCTAATTTTTAGGAGACAGAGTTCGGCCCGAACTCTGTGTGGAGGCAGATTTCGGCCCGAACTCTGTCTCCAGAGCACACAATGGGTCAATTGGTAAATTGGCTTATTTTGATTTGTGTGGAGCTTTTGATTTTGAGGTATGGGTATAGGTTAAGTCTCAGATGCTCAGCACAGCTCAGTTTACATAAGTCTAGACTCAATAAAATTACAAAATACAGACTCAAAGATATATTGCATTGTAGGAGTGAGCTGTCGTCTGGCTTGTACTGAATGTTATCTTCATGTGTCGTATTGAATTATCACAAGTATCATATAGTCAATTTTATCAATATTTGGTTGACTGTGATTTTGTGTCAACAATCTCCCCCATATTGATAATTGACAAAATGATAGTTGTATATTCAGTATTCATACCTGAACACATTTAAGAGCAATGGCATAGCTCCCCCATAATCAGTGCCGAGCTAGCAATAGCTCCCACGTAAATAGTGCTTTGAATCCTGTTGGCCTGATAAAAATATTCTCCCCAAAGCACAGATACAGATACAAAAGAATATAGAATATACCAAAATTTCTCTCCCTTTTGGCATTTAGCAAATAACCATAAACAATAAGAACTGGCAAGCACACCAAAAAAATAATAGATTAAACTGCATAGAAACTGATAAAAATACCGAATGTCTCAAGAGTCACACATAATAATAAGTCTAATACAACCAAAGTGCATAAAAGCAACTAATCCAAAATACATAAAACATAAACTACGATCCTAGTAGCAGCAGCAAGTAGAAATCCATATCCATCATCAAGCTCGTGAAGGCCCAGCGTCGTCCGATGGATCAGTGAAGGAACGACGAAGGTCCACGAAGGCCGCATCCAGATCCAAGTAGCGGATAACCCAAGGGTCATCAATACGATATCCATCGCGAGCAGGGTCCCGTTCCATAGGAATAGGCATAGAAGGATGCCGGGACATGGAGTACCGAATATCATGCAGTGAGTTGCTAATGGCACTCATCTGCAAGGTAGTCCGGTAGTCAAGCTGAGTCCAGCGATCATCCTCTAAGGTGAATCGATCGCGGAGCATAGTCTGGAGTGACTCTAGAGTGGCAGGAGGAGGAGGAGGATCCTATCCAAGAGGAGGGGCATCGGGCTCATCGTCGGAGTGCTCGGACACAACAGGTGAGCCAACTGCTGCCTGAAGTCGCCGTGTCTTAGAGAGGAAGGCAGGGGCAGGTAGGAACTGGCACTCATCAAGAGGTACACGAAAAGCATGAAAGATCATAGGAAGATACAGAGCATAAACCAAGGATCTTGGTTTCTTCCTAGAATTAATCATCCAGTCCATCATGGTATGTGGAAGATTAAATGGAACATGAAAGTGGAGGTGACACAAAGCCGAGATTTCAAAGTAGGTAACTTCATCGGTGGATCCCGCTTTGGGCAAAATAGTGTTGAAAATAATCCGATGAAGTTCATAAAAATAGGGATTGAGAAACTTGGCCAAAAGCTTGCGAGGACGTGTGTTAGGGGTACATAAGTCGTCCTTAAAGCTTTCAAGGGAAGACCCATCGGGAAATTGAAATGATCGAGCTTCATCAAGTTTTTCCCATGAGTTTGGCTCTGGGAGTTCAAGGTGTTCGGCCAATGCGAAATCATCGAAAGATATAACAATGCCCGCAACCCGTGAAAAAATATGTGTATCATCATGAGTTAGGTTGCAATAGAACATTTGAATAGCATTGCGATATATAACCGAGTTGGTGGTGACAAGTTCATCAAGATAAAGATCCTGAAAGAGTGAATCATATTGTAAAAATATAGTAAAATTGATAGGATGACCCACAAACACCGGACGTATCCGAAAATTACTAAACCATGCATTTGAAGCGTCAAGTGATACAAATATCCGGTCGTCATACGTGTTGGGGTCGAGTGGACGAGGTGGGTTGAACAACGGGTGGATAGGTGGTTGATTGGGTTGTTCAACGGGCGGTTCAACACGAGGAGGAGCATTCGAAAAGGACGCACCCTCGGTTCGAAGTCTCTTTCCTCTATTGAACAATCGTAGAGCCATGAAATAATAAAGACAATGGAGGAAATAGAGATAGAGAAAAGTATTGAGATATAGCTCAATGTGATGATGAAATATGAAGGAGAATGGTGAGAGAAGCCTTCTCCTTGAGTTTTGAGAAGAGATAAGCTCTAGGAAGGAAGAACTAGGGTTAGGGTTTGGAGAAAAGTAGTTTGGAGAAGTTTAGAAGGTGGCATTGGAGGAGAGAGAAGAGGGAAAATCGAATATTTATGTAAGGGTTCGAATGGTCGGAATGGATGTGGGCTATTGGATCAAGTTTTGATCAGCGGCTGAGGCTACTCCCGGTTCTAGAATAGCCAAGCCGAATTCGGCCCGAACTCTGGGTAGGACAGAGTTCGGTTCGAATTCCGGATTCTGTAACCAAAACAGAAATCAGGCTGTGAAGAAAATTTGATTGAGTGGGAGAGACCAAAAGAATATGATAAGTAAGTACATATACAAGATTGAGAAAAACCCAAGTGGAAAATGATAGAAAGTTAACATTGAAGCAAAGTAAAGTTGGAAAATATGAATTTCAGCATGTGATAAATAAAAATGAACCATGTAATAAATACGGAATTATGCCATAATTCAATATTTTGAAGCTGCCATGGGTTAGCTACAGGGGCCGGATCCCATCTAGCGGTAGTCCTGAGGACTAGTGCACCGTGTCGCTTAGGCTTTTACGCCTTGTTGTCAGAAGGACCCTTTCGGCTTGTACCTATAACAATTTCATCATAAAAGAGTCAAGACATACTCGATATTTACGCAGGTTATTTTAATGAATAACAGCTTCATCCAAAATTCCAAGTTTACGACAAAGAAAATTGAAACGCTCTCCGGATAGTAGTTTTGTAAAGAAATCTGCTAGCTGATGATCAGTGTCAATAAATTCTAAGTTAATAGTGCCATTTTGCTGATGATCACGCAAAAAGTGGTGACATATTTCAATGTGTTTCGTGCGTGAGTGACATATAGGGTTCTTGGTGAGATTTATAGCACTAGTGTTGTCACAAAAGATTGGAATGTGCATAAAAGATAAGTTGTAGTCTTCAAAGGTTTGCTTCATCCATAGAATTTGTGCACAACAACGCCCAGCTGCGATGTATTCAGCTTCTGTTGTGGATAGTGCGACAGAATTCTGCTTCTTGCTAAACCAAGAGACTAGAGCTTTTCCTAATAAATGACACGTGCCACTTGTACTTTTACGGTCGACCTTGCATCCGGCGAAATCAGCATCAGAGTAACCAATGAGGTCAAATGATGTTGATTTGGGATACCATAGGCCCACTATAACTGTACCTTTAAGGTATCGAAAGATACGCTTAACAGCGGTCATGTGTGATTCCTTAGGATTAGCTTGATATCTAGCACACAGGTAAACGCTAAACATAATATCAGGGCGACTAGTAGTTAAATAAAGTAGACTGCCTATCATACCTCGATACTTACGTTGATCCACGGGTTTGCCGCTTTCATATGGTTCTAGTTTAGTTATAGTAGCCATTGGAGTGCTGATTGGTTTGACGTTGTCAAGGTCGAATTTCTTCAGCATGTCCTTTGCATACTTTGACTGACAGATGAAAGTTCCATTTGACATTTGTTTGACTTGCAGTCCAAGAAAGTAATTGAGCTCCCCCATCATGCTCATCTCAAACTCGGTCTGCATATACTTGGAAAAATCTTGACAGAGGGTTTTATCAGTAGAACCAAATATAATATCATCTACGTAAATTTGTACTAAGAGAATAGTGCCTTTGAAAGATTTTTTAAAAAGTGTAGTGTCAACTTTCCCTTTTGAAAAACCTTTTTCAAGTAAGAAATTGCTTAGCCGTTCATACCAAGCTCTAGGGGCTTGTTTGAGGCCATACAGCGCTTTCTTTAGCTTGAAAATATGGTCGGGAAATTTGTGATTTTCAAAACCAGGGGGTTGTTTTACAAAAACTTCCTCCTTAATAAATCTATTCAAGAAAGCACTTTTAACATCCATTTGAAATAATTTAAAAATTTGAAAATTAGCAAATGCACAAAGCATCCGAATGGATTCTAATCTCGCAACAGGAGCATACGTCTCATCGTAGTCGATACCTTCCTCTTGGTTGTTTTCTTGGGCTACTAGACGAGCTTTGTTTCGTGTAACTGAACCATCTTCATTTACTTTATTTCTAAAAACCCATTTAGTACCAATAATCGAGTGATTTGCCGGTCTAGGAACGAGTTCCCATACTTGGCTTCTCTCGAATTGGTTGAGTTTCTCTTGCATGGCAGAAATCCAAAATTCATCATTAAAAGCTTCTAAAATATTTTTCGGCTCAATTTGTGAAATGAAGGCAGTGCTAGTAATGGAGTCTCTTAATGATTATCTAGTAGTTACTCCGCGTGAAACCTCACCTATTACCAATTTTTTTGGATGTGACGGCTTGAAAGAGAATTTCTTTGGCGAGCCCTCCATAGAATTGGTTTCGGTGGAGGTATTCATTGGAGTAGAAGTTGATGGCTCAACATCATCATCAAGAGTGGCTGCTGCACTGTTATCCTCATCAAAAGTCACATTGGTAGACTCTTCCACAATTAATGAGCATTTGTTAAACACTCTATATCCCTTGCTCTTGGCAGCATAGCCAAGAAAAATACCATCGTCAGATTTGGCATCAAATTTGCCTAAGTTGTCTTTGGTGTTAAGGATAAAATATCTACAATCAAAAACTCTAAAATAGGAAACATTTGGGGTTCTTCCAAACCAAAGCTCATAGGGTGTTTTCTTCGTAATATGACGAATAAGCACCCTATTTAAAATATGGTATGTTGTACTAACGGCTTTAGCCCAAAAATATATCGGAAGTGAAAACTTGTTCAACATGACTCTAGCCATATCGCCAAGAGTCATATTCTTCCGCTCTACAACACCATTTTGTTGTGGAGTTCTTGGATAAAAAAAACTCATGATCAAAACCATTGGAATCACAAAACTTTTCAAAATCAGTATTTTCGAATTCGCCTCCATGATCACTTCGGATTCGAGTAATTATGTAGTCTTTTTCATTTTGAACTTTCTTAACAAAAATCTTGAAAACTGAAATAGCATCACTTTTATTTGTAAGAAAGAAAATCCAAGTAAATCTAGAAAAAATATCAACAATAACAAAAGCATAGAGTTTTCCACCAAGACTGGCTACTCTACTAGGGCCAAATAAATCTATATAAAGTAATTGCAAGGGTCTAGTAGTACTTACAGAGTTTATGGAATGAAATGAGGACTTGGTTTCCTTATTCAATTCGCATTCGGCACATACAGTGTCCTTTTTGAATATGATGTCAGGCAAGCCTCTAACTAGCTTCTTAGTCGATAGCCTAGATATAGTATCCATATTGGCATGACCAAGACGCTGGTGTCACAGTAATCTTTTATCCTTGTGAGCATATAGGCATCTACCTGCACTGTTAGTATCTCTTGATAGATAGAAAATATAAATATTATCCTCTCTTATCCCTTCAGAAGCGATGTCTCCCGTTGACCTATCATAAATAAAGCATTTATCTTGTCCAAAGTTAATGTCATATCCATGGTCAGCAAGATGACTAATGCTGAGCAGGTTATGCTTTAACTCGGTCACTAGACAGACATCCTTTATTACGGGAGAGGGAGGATGACCAATAATACCATTACCTATAATATACCCTTTTAGGTTGTTGCCGAAGGATACATATCCTTCTATCTTCATCGATAGTGATGCGAAAAGATTTGTGTCTCCCGTCATATGCCGCGAGCATCCACTATCGAGAATCCACTTACTCTTAGTTAAGGAGGGAAGGTCCACCTACATCAAGAGTAGATGTGACCTTTGGTACCCAAGTTCTTGAGGGTCCTAAAAAGTTAGTTTTCGGAAACCATGCATATATGTTTCTATCTACTAATCTTCTAACTCTACATTGTGGTAAAATGTGTCCATATAATCCATAATAAGTACAAATAGCATTCCTATTTATGTTAGGAGCATGTTGATGATGTCTATATGTAGAGTGGTATGGAGTAACATGATGATGATGTCTATGTGGAGCATGGTAAGAGTGGTGTGGAGCATGATGATGACTATATGTGGTTGCAGGATGATATTTATATCTATTAGCAGTATGATGGTAATTTTTTTTATGTGCAACATAGTGATGATTGTATCTATGTGTAGCATGGTGATTCATGGTGATTATGTGTCATATGAGAATTATATCTACGTGTATGTGGTTTATGTGCTTTATGAAAGTGAGTGTACATATAAGCATGATTACGTGCTGCAGGTGGATGGCGTGGTTGACTAGTATGAGTAGTGTCATGCTTTGTATGTGTCTTATGTGATTGGGTTTGAGGTTGAGCAACCTGTTTTCCCAATCTAGTCTCTAATTTCTTAGAGAGCCTGCAGTTCATCAATCTTAGCATTCAAACCATATATCTTAGTAATAGAAATCTTGTGTCTACTCTTTTCTTCAGTACGCTCTGTGTTGAGTGCGGTGATTTCTTGTGTTTGTTGTTCAATACGTGCTTCGGCATCATGAAGGCTTAATTTAAGCTTAGACACCTCATTTGTGGCTTCCGTGGGTGGAGTGTCTCTAATATTATCAAGCAATAATGAGAGTCTTTGAATTTCGACTTCATGACTTTTGATCTTTTCCTTGGCATGTTTATATTTACCAATAACTTTCTTGTGGTCATCAAGTAAATCGGTGAAAGCATCGACAAGTTCATCAAAAATAAAATCATCAAGAGTTTCGTTTGATACCTTGTCGGACGTTGCCATTTCGCACACGTTTGCAGTGTCTTGAGGAGAGTCCTTTTCTTCCTCGGAGTCACTAGCTTCGCTTTTATGCCAAATGCTTGTGTTGGCATATTTCTTTGAAGAAGCCTTCTTGTATGGTTTCTCATAACGGTTGCTCTTCTTTAAGAATAGACAGTCTTTTCGGACGTGTCCAGTCTTCTTGCAACCGTAGCATGTTTGCTCTTCTTCGTCATCTTCTTGTGGTTCCTTCTTTCTTCGATTGAAGCGAAGAAATTTCTTGAAGTTGCGGACAAGGAGAGCTTGATCATTACCTTTCGAGTTGTCGTCATCCGTCTCTTCGGGGTCAGTCCTTCGTCGATGAGCTTTGAGGGCGATCTCCTTAGCCTTAGGAGCAGGCTCTTCGAAGTCTTTGAGGTCAAGCTCATGAGTCATCAGCTTTTCCATCAAAGTCTCCATGGACATAGTTGTGAGATCATTTCCTTCTATGATGGTTGTCACCTTAGGGTTCCAAATCTTTGGTAGCCCCCTAAGTATCTTGCGGATCTTCTCGTGATTTGTATATTGTTTGCCGAGAGAAGACAAGGGGTTGATGATGTCGAGGAATCTTGTAATCATTTGTGTGATCGTCTCATTTGGCTTCATCTTGAAAGCCTCATATTCTTGAGTGAGACAACTTATTTTTGACTCCTTGACTTGGGTGGTTCCTTCATGCGTTACCTCTAGAAGTCTCCATACTTCATGAGCGGTGGTGCATGTTGAGACCCTGTTGAACTCATTCCTATCTATATCACAAAATAAAGTATTAATAGCTCTCACGTCTAGACTTGCCTGTTTCTTCTCCTCGTCAGAATATTTGTCATGTGGTTTCTCAACGAGATCACCATTGACAACTATCCTGGCGGGCTTTTTGTAACCATCGGTGACAATGGTCCACAGGTCGAAGTCTAACGACTTGAGACAAAAACTCATCCTTGTTTTCCAATAGGTGTAGTTAGTTTCATCAAATAGGGGAGGCCTATGAGTGGACTGCCCTTCACCGTGATTGGAAATCATGGATTGTGTGGTTGCCATGGATCTGCTCTAGGATATTAGTCCTTGTTGAGAGAACAGAGGTCTGATACCAATTGAAGAACAGATGGCAACTCTAGAGGGGGGTGAATAGAGTTTATAACAATAATAGCCAATAAAAAATTAAAATCTTTCACAAGCTGAAAGTAATCAGAGTAAATGCGAAAATAAATAAGGAGCAAGAAAGCATAAGCAAACACAGCCGATTTTTAACCTGGTTTCCCTCGTGGAGGACTAGTCCAGGCCTGAGAACTCTAGCTCAGGATTAAATTCACTATTTGTGAAATAGTAGTTACATCCCGTGCCTTTTTTTCAGAAGAGCACGTTAACTTCTTACAAAGATCTCAGTGGCGATGCTTGGAATTTTCCAAGCGACTTCTTGAACTCTTGCACAAACTCCTAACTAAAAAGTACTGAGCACTTGAGGCTTAGGGAGCTTGTGGCTAGTAGATAAAGAAGGTTATGGCTTGTATAGAGCTTTAGAGAGAAGAGAAGATTGGATGAATTAAAATGAGAGAATTTATTGCCTATTTATAGGATATCAGGTAGGCAGAATTCGGTCATAATTCTGGTTGGAATTTTCAAAAAATTGGCCGTTGGACAACTTGCAACCAGCCAACCCTAAAAATTAGGGTACTGATTTTTAGGAGGCAGAGTTCGGCCCGAACTCTGTGTGGAGGCAGAGTTCGCCCCAAACTCTGTCTCCAGAGCACAGAATGGGTCAATGGGTAAATTGGCTTATTTTGATTTGTGTGGAGCTTTTGATTTTGAGGTATGGGTATAGGTTAAGTCTCAGATGCTTAGCACAGCTCAGTTTACATAAGTTTAGACTCAATAAAATTGTAAAATACAGACTCAAAGATATGTTGCATTGTAGGAGTGAGCTGTCGTCTGGCTTGTACTGAATGTTGTCTTTATGTGTCGTATTGAATTATCACAAGTATCATATAGTCAATTTTATCAATATTTGGTTGACTGTGATTTTGTGTCAACAAGTGCCTGTGGCATCCAAATATCGGGATCGTCGTGTCCCGATACGGGCTGAAGGTGCATGTTGCATCCAAAGATCGGGACGGTCGTGACCCGATTTTTGTTATGCTGGAAGAGCCGCAGGTCAGGGCTATCGTATCCCGATTTTGTTAGGTTAGAAGAGCCACTCATCCAGCTAGAGTGCCCGCATGCTGACTTGAGTGATGCGCCTGACAAGTGATGCGCCTGGCTATAGCTTTTAGGATTTTCTTTCTATTTTGTTAAAGAATTCTCCTTTGTAAAGATTTTTAGACATGTAATAGGCTTTCATATGAAATAAAAGCCTATTTACTTGATGTCTTATGCTCTTTGTTTGTGTTCTGCTGCACCGAGTACTTTTATCTGTTCTAGCGCATATCAGTATCGGGGCACATGAGAATTTATGGCACATAGGGACTCTGGCCTGAAATTTCATGCTTCTACAAGACCCCCTTCAAAGTTTCCAAAACTTTTTGCCAAGTTTTTGGAATACTTTGAATGTGAAACCTAGAATTTTAGAATTTATGAATTATTGGATTGTAGCATAATTTTAGTTTAGTTATTATTATTATTATTATTATTATTATTATTATTATTATATATTATTATTATTATTATATATTAGTCAAAATTAGGAAAAAAATATTACTTTTAAAATTATCATTAGGTTTTTTATTGTGGCCCTGCCCAGATCCCGTGCCCGGGGTCCGACTTCGAGTTCGAACCCGGTCTCCCGAAACCCAATTCAGTTCCGAACCCGTCCCTATTTCCTCCCTTTTTAATTCTGATTATTACTAAAAATAAAAAATAAAAATAATAAAACCTATTTCTATTTTTTCCCACGACCTATTCCTCCTCAGCACTTAATCCCACGACCCTTTCTTTCTGCTCCCTTTTTTCCCTCTCCTCCACACCTACTCTCCTTCCTCATCCTTCTTATTAATCCCATTTCCCACTCTCCACATTCCACACTGCCACCCCACCTCATTCCCTCTCACTCTTTCTCCTAACCATCTCTCTCCTCCAGAGCCCTCACCGTGGCCTAGCTCCTAACTCCGTCGAACCCGATCTCCGGTCACCCTCTCGGCCCCGATCTCCGCCCCGCCCCCCGTCCTTCGAACCTCCATGCGCTATCTCCACCCGGCGCCACCCCCCGCCGGCCGTCTCCTGGCCGCGCCCAACTCCGGCCGGCCTCCGCGCGCCATCTTCGCCCGGCGCCGCTTCCCGTGCCCGTCCCTCTTCCCGAGCTCCTCTCCGGCCGACTCCCTATCCGCCACCACCTCCACCGCACCGGCCAACTTCCCCGGCCACGAACCCCCTCCAGCGCCCCTCCAGCGCCGCCCCGACCCTGCTTCGGCCAGCCCAGGCCGAGCTCTCAGCCCGCGTGCGCCTCGCTGTACCAACAGCGCTGTTCCGACGATTTCTGCTGCTTTTCGCGAGTTTGGGACTTTCTCGAGTCCGCGGGAGCGTGGTTTTCTTTTTCTATTATCATCTGAGAGCTCTAACCGAGCAACCCAAGGTATATCTCATGTCCCCGTGTCCCTACTTTAGTGTCGATGATGATACGGTCCCCGATCCCGTTACGGGATTCGGTTTAGGCGATTATAGTTTCAGAATTTCCGAATCCCATTTCAGAATGATTCGTTCATTTTGTTTTGGTTCTGTGGCTTCCGGTTTCTCGAACTTTATTTCGGGATTTTCGAATTTATTTCAGGATTATTCTGTGGTTTTTTGGCTATATATAGTTATGCTGTGTTCATTTTTGGGTTGGATATTCATTTTGGATTGGTGATCCCTGTTTTGGGATATTAAATTGTGTTGTGGTTGGCATCCTCCCAGGATTGGGTTGTCCCGATTATAGAGGAAATACTGCCCAAATTTTCAGGAAATATTTTAAAAAGGGTTTTTCTATTAAAAACTAGCAATTTGAATAAAACCTATTTTTCAAAGAAAACCGGGCTTTGCAAAATGATTTATAGATTGGATTTGCTGGTTATCGGATTCCATGGGTTTTTGTATCACCAGTTAGGCGACGACCATATCGGTCGAATGAGCCTCGGCGAAGCGCAAACGCTATAGGATTCCTGTACGTTGAGGCGCTAGCCAGCAACATAACATTGGGACCAAGTCTGAGACGCATTTTTACCACTATATTTATATTTATTATTAGTTTTAGAACTGGTACTGCTGTTAGTATTTTTGGTGCAGGGCTTCGGCCTACTGTTTGGACCATTCGTGGCACTCAGAGCTCGCCTAGATGATTAATTAATTTATGTAAAAATTTGTAAAGGGCATAAGCCAAGTTTTCTATTTTATTTTGTTGTGACCCTGTATTGTGTAGTTTAGGTTTTTACTTTCTTTTCTGAGTTGGTTTTCGTTATTAGACGCATAATTATAACTTGGGTATTAATTATTTTGTATAAAATTAATAAGGTTTTTCACGATAAATTAACTTGAATAAAATATTGGTAAGTTAACGAAGTCCATGTTTTATCACTAAAAAGAAAATGTAGTTTTATACATATAATATAAAAATACAAAGTTTTGCAAATTAACCGGTAACGACTAATTTTTCCCAAGTAAATTAGAAACCGGATATCCAACTAATTGACAACGCACGTAGCTCGCGTCGTTAAAGCGTTACAGAAGATTAACTAAATAATCTAAAATATGACTAGGGTCTACTTCTAGAGATTGTAACTAGCACACCTAGAATGGTTTCATTATGGTTATAAGCCAAGGTTCTCAACTGTAGGATCTCGAAGACGAACCTGACATCCTCCTCGGTACCGACTTTCTCAATCCAATCAATTAACAGAGGCAAGTTACGGTTATGTTTTTTGGTATTTTATTTAGTAATTGTCAAGCAGCATGTTAAACCACATTGCTACACGGAACCCTCTCCTAGGGTTCAGATATTGATTGATATTGATTGTGGGGATTGGAGGAATAGTGTAACGTTTATGGCCAATACCCCTCATATTGCATATTATGCGAGCTTATCCCTCTTACAAACGGGGTTAAGCCGTATCGCGTCGCTAGGACGCTATTGTATAACCCAAGCCGGTCATAGACGATTGCACATTCAAATCACATTATTTTCAATTGTTAAATGCTGGAAAATATTGTGTCAACTGTTTAGCCTGAACTTTTCCATTATTACTTGAAATATGAGATACATATTCGTACTTGCTCCCTCCTGACTGGAGACAATATTTTTAGGTGACATTGAGGATGCTTAGCAATTGTACAATAGCTACTATGACCCGGTTTTGTATCCCGTGGTGTTACCAGAGTCCCCCTTGGAGGATGTAGGACCTGAGGCCGACGAGCCGACCGCTTAGCTAGTCGTTTCCAATTTTTTTAGTTTTGTTATTTTGGAGTTTTGTAGATTTTTGAATTCAGCACTTTATTTCAGTTCTTTCATTTCCAGTTGTACTTTGTAATTGTTGAATAAAAGTTTTAAAATTTTCGTACATTCGAGTTTTGACAAATGTATAGATGTTGTTGTGAATACCTGCATATAGAACAGATTACTGTCGCCGTCTCACAACGGTGCAGGCTGGACATGATCCGGTTCGACCCAAATAATTTTGGGATCGGGTCGTGACATGTTTTTAGTGGTGGCCCATGCAGGTCTCTGAAACAACAACTTAGGAAAACATACCTAGAAATAATTAGAACACTAGAACATTGATTTATCACAACATAGGTCCGACTTATATATATATATTTTTGTTTGATTATAGACTGGTAGGATACCTTGCTTATGTTTGCATCCTAAACCTTCCAGAGTATGGCCAAAGGAAAGATCACCCGTTCCGGCCCTGCTGAAGATGAGGTGTCATCTACCAATCATACCCCACCTCCTCAAGCACGCCGGGACCCACCTCCCTTGCAGCTGACTTAGCGTCCCCATGCTGCACCAGCACCCCGCCCCGTTTATGCTACTACAGCACAAACGGCAGAACCTGTACTTCTCCGGACTGAACCACAGTCCCCTATGGTAGTACCCACACCAGTTGCCCCACCAGTACCGGTGGACCCCACCGAGCTCGTAGGCCTGCTACGAGGAGTACTGGAGGCCCAGGAAGCCCAAGCTGAAGCTCATCGTGAATAGACCGCAGCCCAAATTGAAGCCCATCGCGAGCAGACTGCGATCATGAGAGAAGGCATGGAGAATGCCCATAACGTGGCTATGGCTACCCTCGAGAGAGGAGGAACAGCTCAATCGGAACTAAGGCCTGCTAAGGTCGGAGATATAGAGAGTTTCAAGAAGCAGGGCCCTCGACCTTTCAAAGGAACCGAAGGAATCATCTACGTCGACGAATGGCTCGACAGCATGGAGCGTCTCTTGAGCGCCGCTCGACTCCCAGAGGACCTCAAGACTGAAGCAGTAGGACTCCAGCTGCAAGATGTGGCAAGCATCTGGTACCAGAATAAACCCTGACTCCAGGACAAGCAGCTTGACTGGGACACCTTCAAGAAGCTGTTCCGCAGGAAGTTCTTCCCAACATCAGAGTTGCTGGAGATGGAAAGACAGTTCCAGGATCTGAAGCAAGGGAACATGACGGTTGGAGAGTATACGGCAGAGTTCGGCCGACTTAGCCGCTTTGCCAAGAAATTGGTTGTTGACCCCAAGGATCGTGCTGAGAGATTCAGGTATAGACTAAGGGAAGAAATTTGCACCCCTGTGATCGCAAGCGGCGCCAAAACATACGAGAAGATTCTGATACGAGCTCAAGACGTGGAGAAGAGCCAACCTTCTCGTTCAAAAAGGGAGTATCCTGAAAGTAGTAACTTCCAGGGTAACCAGAAGAGGCCCAACAACAACAACAACATGCCTTCTCACCACCACCACCAGCACCATCAGGCAAGGACCAGTGACAGAACGCCTCAGAAGCAGATCCCTGTCTGCGACTACTGCAAGAGGCCAGGACATCAGACGAATATCTGCAGGAAGAAACTGGGATACTGCCTAGTTTGTGGGTCTGCCACCCACCAAGTGAGGGACTGCCCTACAGCATTCAACCGGACCGAAGCAACTCAGCAAAGAGCTCCCCTACCCACTCAGCAACAACGGTTCGGAAAACATCAGCAGAAAATTGGGCGAGCTTTTGCCCTAGCAGCAGACGAGCAAGAACCAGAGCAGGAACCCACTGCTGTTGTCATCATAGGTTCTATTTATGTGTTTTCATATCCTGCTCTAGCATTATTTGATTCCGGTGCATCACACAATTTTATATCATCAAAGTTTAATTCTGCACACCACCTAGATACGGGACTTAGCAAGATGATTAGTAGAGTTATGACCGGTGGTGGACCCATACCCATCACCGAGGCTTGTAACTGTCCTATAACTATCTTAGGCCACAAATTCTTAACACCCTTACTTGTGATGTCCTTGCCCAACTATGATGTAGTCCTAGGGATGGACTGGTTAAGTGAGCAGCATGCACTGATAGATTGTTACAGAGGATGTGTAATCTTCAGCCCACCCGGAGAACCAGAGTTTGAAATCTCTCGAGCTCCGGAAGACATGAAGAGTGTTACCTACTCCTCTATCACCGAAGAACCCGGGCCTCCTCACCCTATCATAGCGGAATTCATGGACGTCTTTCCAGATAGTCTTCCAGGATTGCCGCCAGATCGAGGTATGGAATTCACCATCGACCTAGTACCTGGCTCTTCCCCTATTTTTTGGGGATGCTACAGAGTCAACCCTAAAGAGGCAAAAGAGATGAAGGACCAGATTGACGAACTGAAGGCACAAGGATTTATCAGAGACGGGGCTTCATCCTGGGGAGTACCAGTTTTGTTCGTGCCTAAGAAGGATGGAACCGTACGAATGTGTATTGACTATCGGGCGCTGGACGACATCACCATCAAGAACAAGTACCCTCTACCCCAGATCGACGACCTGTTTGATCAACTGAGTGGAGCTAAGGTATTTTTGAAGATAGATCTCAGGTCTGGCTATCATCAAATCAAGGTCGGGAAGGAGGATATTCCCAAGACGACGTTCAATACCAAATATGGTCAGTATGAATTTTTGGTCATACCGTTTGGACTGACGAATGCCCCTGCAGTATTCATGAACCTTATGAACAAGGTCTTCCATGAATATCTGGATCAGTTTGTTGTTGTCTTCATCGACGACATTCTGATCTACTCGAAGACTGAAGAAGAGCATAAAGAGCACCTGAGGAAAGTTCTGGGAACTTTAAGGAAGGAGAAGCTCTATGTTAAGTTATCTAAATGTGAATTCTTCTTAGACAAAGTGGATTTTCTTGGCCATCTTGTCACAGGAGAAGGAATTTCGGTGGATCCAATAAAGATAGCTGCTATTGAGAAATGGACTGCACCAAGTTCAGTTGCAAAAATTAGAAGCTTTTTGGGTTTAGCTGGCTACTGCCAGAAATTTGTGAAGGATTTCTCCAGGATTGCTGAGCCGATGACGAAGCTCACTAGGAAGAATAAAGAATTTGTTTGGTCGGAAGCTTGCTAGTCAGCATTTGAGGAACTGAAGAAGAGGCTTACAACGACACCGATACTTGCGCTACCCGCAGGTACTGGCGGTTTCTAAATATACAGTGATGCTTTCGGTAAGGGATTGGGCTGCGTTCTTCAACAACACGGGAAAGTAATTGCTTACGCATCTAGGCAATTACGGACTCATTAGAAGAACTATCCTACGCATGATTTGGAGCTTGCAGCGGTGATATTTACATTGAAGCTGTGGAAGCACTACCTTTATGGAGAGAGTAGAAATATTTACAGACCATAAAAGTCTTAAATATATTTTTACTCAGAAGGAGCTGAACATGCGACAGAGACGATGGCTGGAGCTGATGAAGGATTTCGACATCAACCTGCAGTACCATCCGGGTAAGGCTAATGTTGTTGCAGATGGACTTAGTCGATACCCGATGGCAATGTTCTTGACCAAGGAGAGTCATTTGCTGGAGGACATGGAAAAGCTTGGACTGGAGATTGTACTGCCAAAAGAAGAAATAAAGAAACTGGAAAGAGAAGCCATTGTACCAGGAGCTGATTCAACAATGATGCAGTTGCAAGTGCGTTCAAGTCTAATAGACAGAGTTAAGGAGTGACAATTCCAAGACGAGACGCTTTGCAAACTCAGAGATCAAGTGCTGGCAGGAATACTTGAAGGATTCTCCATCGCCAGCGACAGAGCATTGAAGCATGGTACGAGGCTGTGCGTACCAACTCGCGAACTGAGAAACGAGCTGATGCAAGAAGCACACTAGTTGCAGTATTCCATACATCCAGGAGCCAATAAAATGTATTGGGATATGCGTACTATAGTGTGGTGGTACGGAATGAAGAAGGATGTATCCAGGTATGTAGCTAGATGTTTAATTTGTCAACAAGTAAAAGCTAGCAGACAGAGACCAGCAGGACTGTTGCAGCTGCTAGACATCCCGGAGTGGAAATGGGAACACATAACAATGGACTTTGTGTCAGGACTGCCTCGATCCCAAGGAGGGAAGGACGCCATTTGGGTTATCGTGGACCGACTGACGAAGTCAGCCTATTTTATTCCTTTCAAGGTGGGTCTATCCACCGAGAAGTTGGCGGCACTGTACATGCGACATATCTACCGGATTCATGGAGTTCCAGTAAGTATCGTATCTGACAGGAATACCAGGTTCACCTCTCACTTCTGGAAGAGCTTGCACGACAGGTTAGGAACGCAACTGAAGTTCAGCACCGCCTACCATCCCCAGACTGACGACAAGCAGAGAGAACAATCCAGACGCTTGAAGACATGCTAAGATCTTGCGTCTTAGAATTTGGGGGGTCTTGGGAAGACTATTTGCACTTGGTGGAGTTCTCCTACAACAACAGCTACCAAGCTAGTATCGGTATGACTCCGTTCGAGGCACTTTATGGACGTCGTTGCCGCTCTCCACTTGCTTGGGACAACGTACGAGAAAGGGTTTTGCTTGGACCTGAGATGGTGACCGATGCAGCAGAGAAGGTAAAGATGATCAGAGACAAGCTCAGGATTGTCCAGGACAGACAGAAGTATTGGGCAGATAGCAGTCGACGGCCGTTAGAGTTTGAAGAAGGTGACAGTGTGTTCGTGAAGATCTCTCCTACCAGAGGAACCATCCATTTCGGCAGAGCAGGAAAACTAATCCCCAGGTATATTGGTCCTTTTGAAGTACTTAACAGGATTGGAGAAGTGGCTTATCGGGTGGCTCTACCCCCATGTCTCGAAGGCGTCCATAACGTCTTCCATGTTTTGCAGCTGAGACGCTACATCCCGGACCCGAGCAACATCTTAGACCATTTGGAGCTGGAAATTGGACCCAGCCTCACAGTGCCAGAGAAGCCAGTAGCGATATTGGACAGAGGAGAGAACCAGGAATTCTGTGGCGCCAATAGTCAGAGTTATGTGGCGACACAACTCACCAGATGAGTCTACCTAGGAGCGAGAAGACAAGATGCGAGAGCAGTATCCGTATCTGTTTGAAACTTGAGGTAACCCCTAACCCTGCCTTAATTTCGAGGACAAAATTTTCTAAGGAGGGAAAATTATGAATCCCAGAATTTTAGAATTTATGAATTGTTGGAATGTAGCATAATTTTAGTTTAGTTATTATTATTATTATTATTATTATTTATTAGTCGAAATTAGGAAAAAAAATATTACTTTTAAAATTATCATTGGGTTTTTGATTGTGGCCCAGCCCAGATCCCGTGCCCGGGGTCCGACTCTGAGTTCGAACCCGGTCTCCCGAAACCCAATTCAGTTCCCAACCCGTCCCTATTTCCTTCTTTTTTAATTCTGATTACTACTAAAAAAAACAAAACCTATTTCTATTTTTTTCCACGACCTATTCCTCCTCAGCACTTAATCCCACGACCCTTTCTTTCTGCTCCCTCTTTTCCCTCTCCTCCACACCTACTCTCCTTCCTCATACTTCTTATTAATCTCATTTCCTACTCTCCCTATTCCACACTGCCACCCCACCTCATTCCCTCTCACTCTTTCTCCTAATCATCACTCACCTCTAGAGCCCTCACCGTGCCCTAGCTCCCGACTTCGCCGAACCCGATCTTCGACCGCCCTCTCGGCCCCAATCTCCGCCCCGCGCCCCGTCCAGTGAACCTCCGCGCGCCATCTCCACCCGGCACCACCACCGCCGGCCGTCTCCTGGCCGTGCCCAACTCCAGCCGACCTCCGTGTGCCATCTCCGCCCGGCGCCGCTTCCTGTGCCCGCCCCTCTTCCCGAGCTCCTCTCCGGCCGACTCCCTGTCCGTCGCCTCCTCCACCGCTTCGGCCAGCTTCCCCAGTCGCAAACCACCTCCAGCGCCGCCCCGACCCCGCTCCGGCCAGTCCAGGCCGAGCGCTCAGCCCGCGTGTGCCCCGCTATTCCAACAGAGCTGTCCAGCGCTGTTCCGGCAATTTTTGCTGCTGTCCGTGAGTTTAGGACTTTCCCGAGTCCGTGGGAGCGTGATTTTCTTTTCCTATTATCATCTGAGAGCTCTAGCCGAGCAACCCAAGGTATATCTCGTGTCCCCGTGTCCCTACTTTAGTGTCGATGATGATACGGTCCCCGATCCCGTTACGGGATTCGGTTTAGGCGATTGTAGTTTCGAAATTTTTGAATCCCATTTCAGAATGATTCGTTCGTTTTGTTTTGGTTCTGTGGCTTCCGGTTTCTCGAACTTTATTTTAGGATTTTTGAATTTATTTCGGGATTATTCTGTGGTTTTTTGGCTATATATAATTATGCTGTGTTCATTTTTGGGCAAAATAGTGTTGAAAATAATCCGATGAAGTTCATAAAAATAGGGATTGAGAAACTTGGCCAAAAGCTTGCGAGGACGTGTGTTAGGGGTACATAAGTCGTCCTTAAAGCTTTCAAGGGAAGACCCATCGGGAAATTGAAATGATCGAGCTTCATCAAGTTTTTCCCATGAGTTTGGCTCTGGGAGTTCAAGGTGTTCGGCCAATGCGAAATCATCGAAAGATATAACAATGCCCGCAACCCGTGAAAAAATATGTGTATCATCATGAGTTAGGTTGCAATAGAACATTTGAATAGCATTGCGATATATAACCGAGTTGGTGGTGACAAGTTCATCAAGATAAAGATCCTGAAAGAGTGAATCATATTGTAAAAATATAGTAAAATTGATAGGATGACCCACAAACACCGGACGTATCCGAAAATTACTAAACCATGCATTTGAAGCATCAAGTGATACAAATATCCGGTCGTCATACGTGTTGGGGTCGAGTGGACGAGGTGGGTTGAACAACGGGTGGATAGATGGTTGATTGGGTTGTTCAACGGGCGGTTCAACACGAGGAGGAGCATTCGAAAAGGACGCACCCTCGGTTCGAAGTCTCTTTCCTCTATTGAACAATCGTGGAGCCATGAAATAATAAAGGCAATAGAGGAAATAGAGATAGAGAAAAGTATTGAGATATAGCTCAATGTGATGATGAAATATGAAGGAGAATGGTGAGAGAAGCCTTCTCCTTGAGTTTTGAGAAGAGATAAGCTCTAGGAAGGAAGAACTAGGGTTAGGGTTTGGAGAAAAGTAGTTTGGAGAAGTTTAGAAGGTGGCATTGGAGGAGAGAGAAGAGGGAAAATCGAATATTTATGTAAGGGTTCGAATGGTCGGAATGGATGTGGGCTATTGGATCAAGTTTTGATCAGCGGCTGAGGCTACTCCCGGTTCTAGAATAGCCAAGCCGAATTCGGCCCGAACTCTGGGTAGGACAGAGTTCGGTCCGAATTCCGGATTCTGTAACCAAAACAAAAATCAGGCTGTGAAGAAAATTTGATTGAGTGGGAGAGACCAAAAGAATATGATAAGTAAGTACATATACAAGATTGAGAAAAACCCAAGTGGAAAATGATAGAAAGTTAACATTGAAGCAAAGTAAAGTTGGAAAATATGAATTTCAGCATGTGATAAATAAAAATGAACCATGTATAAATACGGAATTATGCCATAATTCAATATTTTGAAGCTGCCATGGGTTAGCTACAGGGGCCGGATCCCATCTAGCGGTAGTCCTGAGGACTAGTGCACCGTGTCGCTTAGGCTTTTACGCCTTGTTGTCAGAAGGACCCTTTCGGCTTGTACCTATAACAATTTCATCATAAAAGAGTCAAGACATACTCGATATTTACGCAGGTTATTTTAATGAATAACAGCTTCATCCAAAATTCCAAGTTTACGACAATAAAAATTGAAACGCTCTCCGGATAGTAGTTTTGTAAAGAAATCTGCTAGCTGATGATCAGTGTCAATAAATTCTAAGTTAATAGTGCCATTTTGCTGATGATCACGCAAAAAGTGGTGACATATTTCAATGTGTTTCGTGCGTGAGTGACATATAGGGTTCTTGGTGAGATTTATAGCACTAGTGTTGTCACAAAAGATTGGAATGTGCATAAAAGATAAGTTGTAGTCTTCAAAGGTTTGCTTCATCCATAGAATTTGTGCACAACAACGCCCAGCTGCGATGTATTCAGCTTCTGTTGTGGATAGTGCGACAGAATTCTGCTTCTTGCTAAACCAAGAGACTAGAGCTTTTCCTAATAAATAACACGTGCCACTTGTACTTTTACGGTCGACCTTACATCCGGCGAAATCAGCATCAGAGTAACCAATGAGGTCAAATGATGTTGATTTGGGATACCATAGGCCCACTGTAACTGTACCTTTAAGGTATCGAAAGATACGCTTAACAGCGGTCATGTGTGATTCCTTAGGATTAGCTTGATATCTAGCACACAGGTAAACGCTAAACATAATATCAGGGCGACTAGTAGTTAAATAAAGTAGACTGCCTATCATACCTCGATACTTACGTTGATCCACGGATTTGCCGCTTTCATATGGTTCTAGTTTAGTTATAGTAGCCATTGGAGTGCTGATTGGTTTGACGTTGTCAAGGTCGAATTTCTTCAGCATGTCCTTTGCATACTTTGACTGACAGATGAAAGTTCCATTTGACATTTGTTTGACTTGCAGTCCAAGAAAGTAATTGAGCTCCCCCATCATGCTCATCTCAAACTCGGTCTGCATATACTTGGAAAAATCTTGACAGAGGGTTTTATCAGTAGAACCAAATATAATATCATCTACGTAAATTTGTACTAAGAGAATAGTGCCTTTGAAAGATTTTTTAAAAAGTGTAGTGTCAACTTTCCCTTTTGAAAAACCTTTTTCAAGTAAGAAATTGCTTAGCCGTTCATACCAAGCTCTAGGGGCTTGTTTGAGGCCATATAGCGCTTTCTTTAGCTTGAAAACATGGTCGGGAAATTTGTGATTTTCAAAACCAGGGGGTTGTTTTACAAAAACTTCCTCCTTAATAAATCTATTCAAGAAAGCACTTTTAACATCCATTTGAAATAATTTGAAAATTTGAAAATTAGCAAATGCACAAAGCATCCGAATGGATTCCAATCTCGCAACAGGAGCATACGTCTCATCGTAGTCGATACCTTCCTCTTGGTTGTTTTTTTGGGCTACTAAACGAGCTTTGTTTCGTGTAACTGAACCATCTTCATTTACTTTATTTCTAAAAACCCATTTAGTACCAATAATCGAGTGATTTGCCGGTCTAGGAACGAGTTCCCATACTTGGCTTCTCTCGAATTGGTTGAGTTTCTCTTGCATGGCAGAAATCCAAAATTCATCATTAAAAGCTTCTAAAATATTTTTTGGCTCAATTTGTGAAATGAAGGCAGTGCTAGCAATGGAGTCTCTTAATGATTATCTAGTAGTTACTCCGCGTGAAACCTCACCTATTACCAATTTTTTTGGATGTGACGGCTTGAAAGAGAATTTCTTTGGCGAGCCCTCCATAGAATTGGTTTCGGTGGAGGTATTCATTGGAGTAGAAGTTGATGGCTCAACATCATCATCAAGAGTGGCTGCTGCACTGTTATCCTCATCAAAAGTCACATTGGTAGACTCTTCCACAATTAATGAGCATTTGTTAAACACTCTATATCCCTTGCTCTTGGCAGCATAGCCAAGAAAAATACCATCGTCAGATTTGGCATCAAATTTGCCTAAGTTGTCTTTGGTGTTAAGGATAAAACATCTACAATCAAAAACTCTAAAATAGGAAACATTTGGGGTTCTTCCAAACCAAAGCTCATAGGGTGTTTTCTTCGTAATATGACGAATAAGCACCCTATTTAAAATATGGCATGTTGTACTAACGGCTTTAGCCCAAAAATATATCGGAAGTGAAAACTTGTTCAACATGACTCTAGCCATATCGCCAAGAGTCATATTCTTCCGCTCTACAACACCATTTTGTTGTGGAGTTCTTGGATAAAAAAACTCATGATCAAAACCATTGGAATCACAAAACTTTTCAAAATCAGTATTTTCGAATTCGCCTCCATGATCACTTCGGATTCGAGTAATTATGTAGTCTTTTTCATTTTGAACTTTCTTAACAAAAATCTTGAAAACTGAAATAGCATCACTTTTATTTGTAAGAAAGAAAACCCAAGTAAATCTAGAAAAAATATCAACAATAACAAAAGCATAGAGTTTTCCACCAAGACTGGCTACTCTACTAGGGCCAAATAAATCTATATAAAGTAATTGCAAGGGTCTAGTAGTACTACAGAGTTTATGGAATGAAATGAGGACTTGGTTTCCTTATTCAATTCGCATTCGGCACATACAATGTCCTTTTTGAATATGATGTCAGGCAAGCCTCTAACTAGCTTCTTAGTCGATAGCCTAGATATAGTATCCATATTGGCATGACCAAGACGCTGGTGCCACAGTAATCTTTTATCCTTGTGAGCATATAGGCATCTACCTGCACTGTTAGTATCTCTTGATAGATAGAAAATATAAATATTATCCTCTCTTATCCCTTCAGAAGCGATGTCTCCCGTTGACCTATCATAAATAAAGCATTTATCTTGTCCAAAGTTAATGTCATATCCATGGTCAGCAAGATGACTAATGCTGAGCAGGTTATGCTTTAACTCGGTCACTAGATAGACATCCTTTATTACGGGAGAGGGAGGATGACCAATAATACCATTACCTATAATATACCCTTTTAGGTTGTTGCCGAAGGATACATATCCTTCTATCTTCATCGATAGTGATGCGAAAAGATTTGTGTCTCCCGTCATATGCCGCGAGCATCCACTATCGAGAATCCACTTACTCTTAGTTGAGGAGGGAAGGTCCACCTACATCAAGAGTAGATGTGACCTTTGGTACCCAAGTTCTTGAGGGTCCTAAAAAGTTAGTTTTCGGAAACCATGCATATATGTTTCTATCTACTAATCTTCTAACTCTACATTGTGGTAAAATGTGTCCATATAATCCATAATAAGTACAAATAGCATTCCTATTTATGTTAGGAGCATGTTGATGATGTCTATATGTAGAGTGGTATGGAGTAACATGATGATGATGTCTATGTGGAGCATGGTAAGAGTGGTGTGGAGCATGATGATGACTATATGTGGTTGCAGGATGATATTTATATCTATTAGCAGTATGATGGTACTTTTTTTATGTGCAACATAGTGATGATTGTATCTATGTGTAGCATGGTGATTCATGGTGATTATGTGTCATATGAGAATTATATCTACGTGTATGTGGTTTGTGTGCTTTATGAAAGTGAGTGTACATATAAGCATGATTACGTGCTGCAGGTGGATGGCGTGGTTGACTAGTATGAGTAGTGTCATGCTTTGTATGTGTCTTATGTGATTGGGTTTGAGGTTGAGCAACCTGTTTTCCCAATCTAGTCTCTAATTTCTTAGAGAGCCTGCAGTTCATCAATCTTAGCAATCAAACCATATATCTTAGTAATAGAAATCTTGTGTCTACTCTTTTCTTCAGTACGCTCTGTGTTGAGTGCGGTGATTTCTTGTGTTTGTTGTTCAATACGTGCTTCGGCATCATGAAGGCTTAATTTAAGCTTAGACACCTCATTTGTGGCTTCCGTGGGTGGAGTGTCTCTAATATTATCAAGCAATAATGAGAGTCTTTGAATTTCGACTTCATGACTTTTGATCTTTTCCTTGGCATGTTTATATTTACCAATAACTTTCTTGTGGTCATCAAGTAAATCGGTGAAAGCATCGCCAAGTTCATCAAAAATAAAATCATCAAGAGTTTCGTTTGATACCTTGTCGGACGTTGCCATTTCGCACACGTTTGCAGTGTCTTGAGGAGAGTCCTTTTCTTCCTCGGAGTCACTAGCTTCGCTTTTATGCTAAATGCTTGTGTTGGCATATTTCTTTGAAGAAGCCTTCTTGTATGGTTTCTCATAACGGTTGCTCTTCTTTAAGAATGGACAGTCTTTTCGGACGTGTCCAGTCTTCTTGCAACCGTAGCATGTTTGCTCTTCTTCGTCATCTTCTTGTGGTTCCTTCTTTCTTCGATTGAAGCGAAGAAATTTCTTGAAGTTGCGGACAAGGAGAGCTTGATCATTACCTTTCGAGTTGTCGTCATCCGTCTCTTCGGGGTCAGTCCTTCGTCGATGAGCTTTGAGGGCGATCTCCTTAGCCTTAGGAGCAGGCTCTTCGAAGTCTTTGAGGTCAAGCTCATGAGTCATCAGCTTTTCCATCAAAGTCTCCATGGACATAGTTGTGAGATCATTTCCTTCTATGATGGCTGTCACCTTAGGGTTCCAAATCTTTGGTAGCCCCCTAAGTATCTTGCGGATCTTCTCGTGATTTGTATATTGTTTGCCGAGAGAAGACAAGGGGTTGATGATGTCGAGGAATCTTGTAATCATTTGTGTGATCGTCTCATTTGGCTTTATCTTGAAAGCCTCATATTCTTGAGTGAGACAACTTATTTTTGACTCCTTGACTTGGGTGGTTCCTTCATGCGTCACCTCTAGAAGTCTCCATACTTCATGAGCGGTGGTGCATGTTGAGACCCTGTTGAACTCATTCCTGTCTATATCACAAAATAAAGTATTAATAGCTCTCACGTCTAGACTTGCCTGTTTCTTCTCCTCGTCAGAATATTTGTCATATGGTTTCTCAACGAGATCACCATTGACAACTATCCTGGCGGGCTTTTTGTAACCATCGGTGACAATGGTCCACAGGTCGAAGTCTAACGACTTGAGACAAAAACTCATCCTTGTTTTCCAATAGGTGTAGTTAGTTCCATCAAATAGGGGAGGCCTATGAGTGGACTGCCCTTCACCGTGATTGGAAATCATGGATTGTGTGGTTGCCATGGATCAGCTCTAGGATATTAGTCCTTGTTGAGAGAACAGAGGTCTGATACCAATTGAAGAACAGGTGGCAACTCTAGAGGGGGGTGAATAGAGTTTATAACAATAATAGCCAATAAAAAATTAAAATCTTTCACAAGCTGAAAGTAATCAGAGTAAATGCGAAAATAAATAAGGAGCAAGAAAGCATAAGCAAACACAGCCGATTTTTAACCTGGTTTCCCTCGTGGAGGACTAGTCCAGGCCTGAGAACTCTAGCTCAGGATTAAATTCACTATTTGTGAAATAGTAGTTACATCCCGTGCCTTTTTTTCAGAAGAGCACGTTAACTTCTTACAAAGATCTCAGTGGCGATGCTTGGAATTTTCCAAGCGACTTCTTGAACTCTTGCACAAACTCCTAACTAAAAAGTACTGAGCACTTGAGGCTTAGGGAGCTTGTGGCTAGTAGATAAAGAAGGTTATGGCTTGTATAGAGCTTTAGAGAGAAGAGAAGATTGGATGAATTAAATGAGAGAATTTATGGCCTATTTATAGGATATCAGGTAGGCAGAATTCGGTCATAATTCTGGTTGGAATTTTCAAAAAATTGGCCGTTGGACAACTTGCAACCAGCCAACCCTAAAAATTAGGGTACTGATTTTTAGGAGGCAGAGTTCGGCCCGAACTCTGTGTGGAGGCAGAGTTCGCCCCAAACTCTGTCTCCAGAGCACAGAATGGGTCAATGGATAAATTGGCTTATTTTGATTTGTGTGGAGCTTTTGATTTTGAGGTATGGGTATAGGTTAAGTCTCAGATGCTTAGCACAGCTCAGTTTACATAAGTTTAGACTCAATAAAATTGTAAAATACAGACTCAAAGATATGTTGCATTGTAGGAGTGAGCTGTCGTCTGGCTTGTACTGAATGTTGTCTTTATGTGTCGTATTGAATTATCACAAGTATCATATAGTCAATTTTATCAATATTTGGTTGACTGTGATTTTGTGTCAACAAGTGCCTGTGGCATCCAAATATCGGGATCGTCGTGTCCCGATACGGGCTGAAGGTGCATGTTGCATCCAAAGATCGGGACGGTCGTGACCCGATTTTTGTTATGCTGGAAGAGCCGCAGGTCAGGGCTATCGTATCCCGATTTTGTTAGGTTAGAAGAGCCACTCATCCAGCTAGAGTGCCCGTATGCTGACTTGAGTGATGCGCCTGACAAGTGATGCGCCTGGCTATAGCTTTTAGGATTTTCTTTCTATTTTGTTAAAGAATTCTCCTTTGTAAAGAGTTTTAGACATGTAATAGACTTTCATATGAAATAAAAGCCTATTTACTTGATGTCTTATGCTCTTTGTTTGTGTTCTGCTGCACCGAGTACTTTTATCTGTTCTAGCGCATATCAGTATCGGGGCACATGAGAATTTATGGCACATAGGGACTCTGGCCTGAAATTTCATGCTTCTACAAGACCCCCTTCAAAGTTTCCAAAACTTTTTGCCAAGTTTTTGGAATACTTTGAATGTGAAACCTAGAATTTTAGAATTTATGAATTATTGGATTGTAGCATAATTTTAGTTTAGTTATTATTATTATTATTATTATTATTATTATTATTATTATATATTATTATTATTATTATATATTAGTCAAAATTAGGAAAAAAATATTACTTTTAAAATTATCATTAGGTTTTTTATTGTGGCCCTGCCCAGATCCCGTGCCCGGGGTCCGACTTCGAGTTCGAACCCGGTCTCCCGAAACCCAATTCAGTTCCGAACCCGTCCCTATTTCCTCCCTTTTTAATTCTGATTATTACTAAAAATAAAAAATAAAAATAATAAAACCTATTTCTATTTTTTCCCACGACCTATTCCTCCTCAGCACTTAATCCCACGACCCTTTCTTTCTGCTCCCTTTTTTCCCTCTCCTCCACACCTACTCTCCTTCCTCATCCTTCTTATTAATCCCATTTCCCACTCTCCACATTCCACACTGCCACCCCACCTCATTCCCTCTCACTCTTTCTCCTAACCATCTCTCCCCTCCAGAGCCCTCACCGTGCCCTAGCTCCTAACTTCGTCGAACCCGATCTCCGGTCACCCTCTCGGCCCCGATCTCCGCCCCGCCCCCCGTCCTTCGAACCTCCATGCGCTATCTCCACCCGGCGCCACCCCCGCCGGCCGTCTCCTGGCCGTGCCCAACTCCGGCCTGCCTCCGCGCGTCATCTTTGTCCGGCGCCGCTTCCCGTGCCCGTCCCTCTTCCCGAGCTCCTCCCCGGCCGACTCCCTATCCGCCACCACCTCCACCGCACCGGCCAACTTCCCCGGCCACGAACCCCCTCCAGCGCCCCTCCAGCGCCGCCCCGACCCTGCTTCGGCCAGCCCAGGCCGAGCTCTCAGCCCGCGTGCGCCTCGCTGTACCAACAGCGCTGTTCCGACGATTTCTGCTGCTTTTCGCGAGTTTGGGACTTTCTCGAGTCCGCGGGAGCGTGGTTTTCTTTTTCTATTATCATCTGAGAGCTCTAACCGAGCAACCCAAGGTATATCTCATGTCCCCGTGTCCCTACTTTAGTGTCGATGATGATACGGTCCCCGATCCCGTTACGGGATTCGGTTTAGGCGATTATAGTTTCAGAATTTCCGAATCCCATTTCAGAATGATTCGTTCATTTTGTTTTGGTTCTGTGGCTTCCGGTTTCTCGAACTTTATTTCGGGATTTTCGAATTTATTTCAGGATTATTCTGTGGTTTTTTGGCTATATATAGTTATGCTGTGTTCATTTTTGGGTTGGATATTCATTTTGGATTGGTGATCCCTGTTTTGGGATATTAAATTGTGTTGTGGTTGGCATCCTCCCAGGATTGGGTTGTCCCGATTATAGAGGAAATACTGCCCAAATTTTCAGGAAATATTTTAAAAAGGGTTTTTCTATTAAAAACTAGCAATTTGAATAAAACCTATTTTTCAAAGCAAATCGGGCTTTGCAAAATGATTTATAGATTGGATTTGCTGGTTATCGGATTCCATGGGTTTTTGTATCACCAGTTAGGCGACGACCATATCGGTCGAATGAGCCTCGGCGAAGCGCAAACGCTATAGGATTCCTGTACGTTGAGGCGCTAGCCAGCAACATAACATTGGGACCAAGTCTGAGACGCATTTTTACCACTACATTTATATTTATTATTAGTTTTAGAACTGGTACTGCTGTTAGTATTTTTGGTGCAGGGCTTCGGCCTACTGTTTGGACCATTCGTGGCACTCAGAGCTCGCCTAGATGATTAATTAATTTATGTAAAAATTTGTAAAGGGCATAAGCCAAGTTTTCCATTTTATTTTGCTGTGACCCTGTATTGTGTAGTTTAGGTTTTTACTTTCTTTTCTGAGTTGGTTTTCGTTATTAGACGCATAATTATAACTTGGGTATTAATTATTTTGTATAAAATTAATAAGGTTTTTCACGATAAATTAACTTGAATAAAATATTGGTAAGTTAACGAAGTCCATGTTTTATCACTAAAAAGAAAATGTAGTTTTATACATATAATATAAAAATACAAAGTTTTGCAAATTAACCGGTAACGACTAATTTTTCCCAAGTAAATTAGAAACCGGATATCCAACTAATTGACAACGCACGTAGCTCGCGTCGTTAAAGCGTTACAGAAGATTAACTAAATAATCTAAAATATGACTAGGGTCTACTTCTAGAGATTGTAACTAGCACACCTAGAATGGTTTCATTATGGTTCTAAGCCAAGGTTCTCAACTGTAGGATCTCGAAGACGAACCTGACATCCTCCTCGGTACCGACTTTCTCAATCCAATCAATTAACAGAGGCAAGTTACGGTTATGTTTTTTGGTATTTTATTTAGTAATTGTCAAGCAGCATGTTAAACCACATTGCTACACGGAACCCTCTCCTAGGGTTCAGATATTGATTGATATTGATTGTGGGGATTGGAGGAATAGTGTAACGTTTATGGCCAATACCCCTCATATTGCATATTATGCGAGCTTATCCCTCTTACAAACGGGGTTAAGCCGTATCGCGTCGCTAGGACGCTATTGTATAACCCAAGCCGGTCATAGACGATTGCACATTCAAATCACATTGTTTTCAATTGTTAAATGCTGGAAAATATTGTGTCAACTGTTTAGCCTGAACTTTTCCATTATTACTTGAAATATGAGATACATATTCGTACTTGCTCCCTCCTGACTGGAGACAATATTTTTAGGTGACATTGAGGATGCTTAGCAATTGTACAATAGCTACTATGACCCGGTTTTGTATCCCGTAGTGTTACCAGAGTCCCCCTTGGAGGATGTAGGACCTGAGGCCGACGAGCCGACCGCTTAGCTAGTCGTTTCCAATTTTTTTAGTTTTGTTATTTTGGAGTTTTGTAGATTTTTGAATTCAGCACTTTATTTCAGTTCTTTCATTTCCAGTTGTACTTTGTAATTGTTGAATAAAAGTTTTAAAATTTTCGTACATTCGAGTTTTGACAAATGTATAGATGTTGTTGTGAATACCTGCATATAGAACAGATTACTGTCGCCGTCTCACAACGGTGCAGGCTGGACATGATCCGGTTCGACCCAAATAATTTTGGGATCGGGTCGTGACATGTTTTTAGTGGTGGCCCATGCAGGTCTCTGAAACAACAACTTAGGAAAACATACCTAGAAATAATTAGAACACTAGAACATTGATTTATCACAACATAGGTCCGACTTATATATATATATTTTTGTTTGATTATAGACTGGTAGGATACCTTGCTTATGTTTGCATCCTAAACCTTCCAGAGTATGGCCAAAGGAAAGATCACCCGTTCCGGCCCTGCTGAAGATGAGGTGTCATCTACCAATCATACCCCACCTTCTCAAGCACGCCGGGACCCACCTCCCTTGCAGCTGACTTAGCGTCCCCATGCTGTACCAGCACCCCGCCCCGTTTATGCTACTACAGCACAAACGGCAGAACCTGTACTTCTCCGGACTGAACCACAGTCCCCTATGGTAGTACCCACACCAGTTGCCCCACCAGTACCGGTGGACCCCACCGAGCTCGTAGGCCTGCTACGAGGAGTACTGGAGGCCCAGGAAGCCCAAGCTGAAGCTCATCGTGAATAGACCGCAGCCCAAATTGAAGCCCATCGCGAGCAGACTGCGATCATGAGAGAAGGCATGGAGAATGCCCATAACGTGGCTATGGCTGCCCTCGAGAGAGGAGGAACAGCTCAATCGGAACTAAGGCCTGCTAAGGTCGGAGATATAGAGAGTTTCAAGAAGCAGGGCCCTCGACCTTTCAAAGGAACCGAGGGAATCATCTACGCCGACGAATGGCTCGACAGCATGGAGCGTCTCTTGAGCGTCGCTCGACTCCCAGAGGACCTCAAGACTGAAGCAGTAGGACTCCAGCTGCAAGATGTGGCAAGCATCTGGTACCAGAATAAACCCTGACTCCAGGACAAGCAGCTTGACTGGGACACCTTCAAGAAGCTGTTCCGCAGGAAGTTCTTCCCAACATCAGAGTTGCTGGAGATGGAAAGACAGTTCCAGGATCTGAAGCAAGGGAACATGACGGTTGGAGAGTATACGGCAGAGTTCGGCCGACTTAGCTGCTTTGCCAAGAAATTGGTTGTTGACCCCAAGGATCGTGCTGAGAGATTCAGGTATAGACTAAGGGAAGAAATTTGCACCCCTGTGATCGCAAGCGGCGCCAAAACATACGAGAAGATTCTGATACGAGCTCAAGACGTGGAGAAGAGCCAACCTTCTCGTTCAAAAAGGGAGTATCCTGAAAGTAGTAACTTCCAGGGTAACCAGAAGAGGCCCAACAACAACAACAACATGCCTTCTCACCACCACCACCAGCACCATCAGGCAAGGACCAGTGACAGAACGCCTCAGAAGCAGATCCCTGTCTGCGACTACTGCAAGAGGCCAGGACATCAGACGAATATCTGCAGGAAGAAACTGGGATACTGCCTAGTTTGTGGGTCTGCCACCCACCAAGTGAGGGACTGCCCTACAGCATTCAACCGGACCGAAGCAACTCAGCAAAGAGCTCCCCTACCCACTCAGCAACAACGGTTCGGAAAACATCAGCAGAAAATTGGGCGAGCTTTTGCCCTAGCAGCAGACGAGCAAGAACCAGAGCAGGAACCCACTGCTGTTGTCATCATAGGTTCTATTTATGTGTTTTCATATCCTGCTCTAGCATTATTTGATTCCGGTGCATCACACAATTTTATATCATCAAAGTTTAATTCTGCACACCACCTAGATACGGGACTTAGCAAGATGATTAGTAGAGTTATGGCCGGTGGTGGACCCATACCCATCACCGAGGCTTGTAACTGTCCTATAACTATCTTAGGCCACAAATTCTTAACACCCTTACTTGTGATGTCCTTGCCCAACTATGATGTAGTCCTAGGGATGGACTGGTTAAGTGAGCAGCATGCACTGATAGATTGTTACAGAGGATGTGTAATCTTCAGCCCACCCGGAGAACCAGAGTTTGAAATCTCTCGAGCTCCGGAAGACATGAAGAGTGTTACCTACTCCTCTATCACCGAAGAACCCGGGCCTCCTCACCCTATCATAGCGGAATTCATGGACGTCTTTCCAGATAGTCTTCCAGGATTGCCGCCAGATCGAGGTATGGAATTCACCATCGACCTAGTACCCGGCTCTTCCCCTATTTTTTGGGGATGCTACAGAGTCAACCCTAAAGAGGCAAAGGAGATGAAGGACCAGATTGACGAACTGAAGGCACAAGGATTTATCAGAGACGGGGCTTCATCCTGGGGAGCACCAGTTTTGTTCGTGCCTAAGAAGGATGGAACCGTACGAATGTGTATTGATTATCGGGCGCTGGACGACATCACCATCAAGAACAAGTACCCTCTACCCCAGATCGACGACCTGTTTGATCAACTGAGTGGAGCTAAGGTATTTTTGAAGATAGATCTCAGGTCTGGCTATCATCAAATCAAGGTCGGGAAGGAGGATATTCCCAAGACGACGTTCAATACCAAATATGGTCAGTATGAATTTTTGGTCATACCGTTTGGACTGACGAATGCCCCTGCAGTATTCATGAACCTTATGAACAAGGTCTTCCATGAATATCTGGATCAGTTTGTTGTTGTCTTCATCGACGACATTCTGATCTACTCGAAGACTGAAGAAGAGCATAAAGAGCACCTGAGGAAAGTTCTGGGAACTTTAAGGAAGGAGAAGCTCTATGTTAAGTTATCTAAATGTGAATTCTTCTTAGACAAAGTGGATTTTCTTGGCCATCTTGTCACAGGAGAAGGAATTTCGGTGGATCCAATAAAGATAGCTGCTATTGAGAAATGGACTGCACCAAGTTCAGTTGCAAAAATTAGAAGCTTTTTGGGTTTAGCTGGCTACTGCCAGAAATTTGTGAAGGATTTCTCCAGGATTGCTGAGCCGATGACGAAGCTCACTAGGAAGAATAAAGAATTTGTTTGGTCGGAAGCTTGCTAGTCAGCATTTGAGGAACTGAAGAAGAGGCTTACAACGACACCGATACTTGCGCTACCCGCAGGTACTGGCGGTTTCTAAATATACAGTGATGCTTTCGGTAAGGGATTGGGCTGCGTTCTTCAACAACACGGGAAAGTAATTGCTTACGCATCTAGGCAATTACGGACTCATTAGAAGAACTATCCTACGCATGATTTGGAGCTTGCAGCGGTGATATTTGCATTGAAGCTGTGGAAGCACTACCTTTATGGAGAGAGTAGAAATATTTACAGACCATAAAAGTCTTAAATATATTTTTACTCAGAAGGAGCTGAACATGCGACAGAGACGATGGCTGGAGCTGATGAAGGATTTCGACATCAACCTGCAGTACCATCCGGGTAAGGCTAATGTTGTTGCAGATGGACTTAGTCGATACCCGATGGCAATGTTCTTGACCAAGGAGAGTCATTTGCTGGAGGACATGGAAAAGCTTGGACTGGAGATTGTACTGCCAAAAGAAGAAATAAAGAAACTGGAAAGAGAAGCCATTGTACCAGGAGCTGATTCAACAATGATGCAGTTGCAAGTGCGTTCAAGTCTAATAGACAGAGTTAAGGAGTGACAATTCCAAGACGAGACGCTTTGCAAACTCAGAGATCAAGTGCTGGCAGGAACACTTGAAGGATTCTCCATCGCCAGCGACAGAGCATTGAAGCATGGTACGAGGCTGTGCGTACCAACTCGCGAACTGAGAAACGAGCTGATGCAAGAAGCACACCAGTCGCAGTATTCCATACATCCAGGAGCCAATAAAATGTATTGGGATATGCGTACTATAGTGTGGTGGTACGGAATGAAGAAGGATGTATCCAGGTATGTAGCTAGATGTTTAATTTGTCAACAAGTAAAAGCTAGCAGACAGAGACCAGCAGGACTGTTGCAGCTGCTAGACATCCCGGAGTAGAAATGGGAACACATAACAATGGACTTTGTGTCAGGACTGCCTCGATCCCAAGGAGGGAAGGACGCCATTTGGGTTATCGTGGACCGACTGACGAAGTCAGCCCATTTTATTTCTTTCAAGGTGGGTCTATCCACCGAGAAGTTGGCGGCACTGTACATGCGACATATCTACCGGATTCATGGAGTTCCAGTAAGTATCGTATCTGACAGGGATACCAGGTTCACCTCTCACTTCTGGAAGAGCTTGCACGATAGGTTAGGAACGCAACTGAAGTTCAGCACCGCCTACCATCCCCAGACTGACGGACAAGCAGAGAGAACAATCCAGACGCTTGAAGACATGCTAAGATCTTGCGTCTTAGAATTTGGGGGGTCTTGGAAAGACTATTTGCACTTGGTGGAGTTCTCCTACAACAACAGCTACCAAGCTAGTATCGGTATGACTCCGTTCGAGGCACTTTATGGACGTCGTTGCCGCTCTCCACTTGCTTGGGACGACGTAGGAGAAAGGGTTTTGCTTGGACCTGAGATGGTGACCGATGCAGCAGAGAAGGTAAAGATGATCAGAGACAAGCTCAGGATTGTCCAGGACAGACAGAAGTATTGGGCAGATAGCAGTCGACGGCCGTTAGAGTTTGAAGAAGGTGACAGTGTGTTCGTGAAGATCTCTCCTACCAGAGGAACCATCCATTTCGGCAGAGCAGGAAAACTAATCCCCAGGTATATTGGTCCTTTTGAAGTACTTAACAGGATTGGAGAAGTGGCTTATCGGGTGGCTCTACCCCCATGTCTCGAAGGCGTCCATAACGTCTTTCATGTTTTGCAGCTGAGACGCTACATCCCGGACCCGAGCAACATCTTGGACCATTTGGAGCTGGAAATTGGACCCAGCCTCACAGTGCCAGAGAAGCCAGTAGCGATATTGGACAGAGGAGAGAACCAGGAATTCTGTGGCGCCAATAGTCAGAGTTATGTGGCGGCACAACTCACCAGATGAGTCTACCTAGGAGCGAGAAGACAAGATGCGAGAGCAGTATCCGTATCTGTTTGAAACTTGAGGTAACCCCTAACCCTGCCTTAATTTCGAGGACAAAATTTTCTAAGGAGGGAAAATTATGAATCCCAGAATTTTAGAATTTATGAATTGTTGGAATGTAGCATAATTTTAGTTTAGTTATTATTATTATTATTATTATTATTTATTAGTCGAAATTAGGAAAAAAAATATTACTTTTAAAATTATCATTGGGTTTTTGATTGTGGCCCAGCCCAGATCCCGTGCCCGGGGTCCGACTCTGAGTTCGAACCCGGTCTCCCGAAACCCAATTCAGTTCCCAACCCGTCCCTATTTCCTTCTTTTTTAATTCTGATTACTACTAAAAAAAACAAAACCTATTTCTATTTTTTTCCACGACCTATTCCTCCTCAGCACTTAATCCCACGACCCTTTCTTTCTGCTCCCTCTTTTCCCTCTCCTCCACACCTACTCTCCTTCCTCATACTTCTTATTAATCTTATTTCCTACTCTCCCTATTCCACACTGCCACCCCACCTTATTCCCTCTCACTCTTTCTCCTAATCATCACTCACCTCTAGAGCCCTCACCGTGCCCTAGCTCCCGACTTCGCCGAACCCGATCTTCGACCGCCCTCTCGGCCCCAATCTCCGCCCCGCGCCCCGTCCAGTGAACCTCCGTGCGCCATCTCCACCCGGCGCCACCACCGCCGGCCGCCTCCTGGCCGCGCCCAACTCCAGCCGACCTCCGTATGCCATCTCCGCCCGGTGCCGCTTCCTGTGCCCGCCCCTCTTCCCGAGCTCCTCTCCGGCCGACTCCCTGTCCGTCGCCTCCTCCACCGCTTCGGCCAGCTTCCCCGGTCGCAAACCACCTCCAGCGCCGCCCCGACCCCGCTCCGGCCAGTCCAGGCCGAGCGCTCAGCCCGCGTGTGCCCCGCTATTCCAACAGAGCTGTCCAGCGCTGTTCCGGCAATTTCTGCTGCTGTCCGTGAGTTTGGGACTTTCCCGAGTCCGTGGGAGCATGATTTTCTTTTCCTATTATCATCTGAGAGCTCTAGCCGAGCAACCCAAGGTATATCTCGTGTCCCCGTGTCCCTACTTTAGTGTCGATGATGATACGGTCCCCGATCCCGTTACGGGATTCGGTTTAGGCGATTGTAGTTTCAAAATTTTTGAATCCCATTTCAGAATGATTCGTTCGTTTTGTTTTGGTTCTGTGGCTTCCGGTTTCTCGAACTTTATTTTAGGATTTTTGAATTTATTTCGGGATTATTCTGTGGTTTTTTGGCTATATATAATTATGCTGTGTTCATTTTTGGGTTGGATATTCATTTTGGGTTTGTGATCCATGGTTTGGGATATTAAATTGTGATGTGGTTGGCATCCTCCCAGGATTGGGTTGTCCCGATTATAGAGGAAATGCTGCCCAAATTTTCAGAAAATATTTTAATAAGGGTTTTTATTAAAAACTAGCAATTTGAATAAAACCTATTTTTCAAAGAAAACCGGGCTTTGCAAAATGATTTATAGATTGGATTTGCTGGTTTTCGGATTCCATGGATTTTTGTATCACCAGTTAGGCGACGACCATATCAGTCGAATGAGCCTCGGCGAAGCGCAAACGCTACTGGGTTCCTGTACGTTGAGGCGCTAGCCAGCAACATGACATTGGGACCAAGTCTGAGACGCATTTTTATAACTATATTTATATTTATTATTATTTTTAGAACTGGTACTGCTGTTAGTATTTTTGGTGTAGGGCTTCGGCCTACTGTTTGGACCGTTCGCGGCACTCAGAGCTCGCCTAGATGATTAATTAATTTATGTAAAAATTTGTAAAGGGCATAAGCCCAGTTTTCTATTTTATTTTGCTGTGATCCTGTATTGTGTAGTTTAGGTTTTTACTTTCTTTTCTGAGTTGGTTTTTGTTATTAGACGCATAATTATAACTTGGGTATTAATTATTTTGTATAAAATTAGGTTTTTCACGATAAATTAACTTGAATAAAATATTGGTAAGTTAACGAAGTCCATGTTTTATCACTAAAAAGAAAATGTAGTTTTATACATATGATATAAAAATACAAAGTTTTACAAATTAACCGGTAACGGCTAATTTTTTCCAAGCAAATTAAAAACCGGATATCCAACTAATTGACAACGCACGTAGCTCGCGTCGTTAAAGCGTTACAGAAGATTAACTAAATAATTTAAAATATGACTAGGGTCTACTTCTAGATATTGTAACTAGCACACCTAGAATGGTTTTATTACGGTTCTAAGCCAAGGTTCTCAACTGTAGGATCTCGGAGACGAACCTGACATCCTCCTCGATACCGACTTTCTCGATCCAGTCAATTAACAGAGGCAAGTTACGGTTATGTTTTCTGGTATTTTATTTAGTAATTGTCAAGCTGCATGTTAAACCACATTGCTACACGGAACCCTCTCCTAGGGTTCAGATATTGATTGATATTAATTGTGGGGATTGAGGGAATAGTGTAACGTTTATGGCCAATACCCCTCATATTGCATATTGTGCGAGCTTACCCCTCTTATACACGGGGATAAGCCGTATCGCGTCGCTAGGACGCTATTGCATAACCCAAGCCGGTCATAGACGATTGCACATTCAAATCACATTGTTTTTAATTGTTAAATGCTGGAAAATATTGTTTCAACTGTTTAGCCTGCACTTTTCCATTATTACTTGAAATATGAGATACATATTCGTACTTGCTCCCTCCTTACTAGAGACAACATTTTTAGGTGACATTGAGGATGCTGAGCTATTGTACAATAGCTACTATGACCCGGTTTTGTATCCCGAGGTGTTGCCAGAGTCCCCCTTGGAGGACGCAGGACCTGAGGCCGACGAGCCGACCGCTTAGCTAGTCGTTTCCAGTTTTTTTAGTTTTGTTATTTTGGAGTTTTGTAGATTTTTGAATTCAGCACTTTATTTCAGTTCTTTCATTTCCAGTTGTACTTCGCAATTGTTGAATAAAAGTTTTAAAATTTTCGTATATTCGAGTTGTGACAAATGTATAGATGTTGTTGTGAATACCTGCATATAGAACAGCTTACTGCCGCCGTCTCACAACAGTGCAGGCTGGGCATGATCCGGTTCGAGCCAAATAATTTTGGGATCGGGTCGTTACATTAAACAAGAAGCACTACTAGTTATCTTGGGCACATATCCTCCTCTGAGCACATGACTTCTAAATGTATGCCCTTACGAGGGCGCATGCTATGGGGGCACATGTTGTAGGACCGCATGCTGTTCTCGAGAAGAGATAATGCCTCGAACTTTGAAAAGATTACTAAAATCTTTTTTAGAAGATTCACAACCGTCAGTTTCATGAGACCCGAAGCGTTTGCTGACGTTACGTCATATCAATTTACGCATATGACCAGGCCTATAAATAGGCGGCTGAGGGAAAGAAGGGGTCTTCTTTCCTTCTTCTTCTTTAAACAGCCTTTGTCTTCTTCTTCAGAGCTTTCCATCATTCTTATTTGTTAGATAGATGGCTCCCAAGACTCCCCGAGGCGGTGCTGGCCGAGGCAAGGGCAAGGGTAAGGAACCTGCGGAGGTCGACACGGGGGACGCCCCCGTCGTCATGGCAACGCACGCCGACGTACGACCGAAAGTGATCGGTGGGTACTCTTTTGCCTTGGTGCCTTCGTTCTATTGCACTACTGTTAGGGGCACGTGGTCGTGACTGTAATGAGTCGCATCCCCATTGACACGCCTAGACTTCCCATTGATGATGCGCATGGACTTTGTCCTGATGATGCACCGAAGCTCCTTCTGCTGACGCGTATGGACTTTAGTCATGATGATGCGTCGAAGCTCCTTTTGCTGATGTGCGTGGACATAGGTCCTGATGATGCGCCGAAGCTTTTGCTAACACAGATGGACTAGGTCTCGATGATGTGTCGAAGCTTCTACTAACGCGCATGGACTTAGGTCCTGATGATGCGCCGAAGCTTCTCTTCAGTGCGCATGGGTATTGATCATGTGCGTTTTCGATGAGGCTCCATCTGTACGCATGGGTTTCGACCCAGTTGATGTGCCAGATTGTTGATGCATCTTAGATGCTCGTTTTGAGCTTATAAGTCTTTTACTAACTTTTCTTTGATCCTGTTGCAGTATCTAATCCGAAGGCAGAGGCTATCGTGAAGGAGGAGATACGGACTCCTCTCATCAAAAAAGAGTTGGTGACCATTAAGAAGAAGGTGATACCAAAGGTCAAAGTCAAAGAAGAAGTGGTGACCATCAGGGAAGAGATTACTCCCAAGATTGAAGTTACCGTTAAGGAGGTGCCGCTGTCAGAGGGTAGTAGCACCGGGAGTTCTGATCCTCCTGCCCCTACCGAGGACCTTACTCAGATAGAGCCTTTATATACAAAATGGCTGAGGGAATGGTACATGTTGAAGAACAGATGGCAACTCTAGAGGGGGGTGAATAGAGTTTATAGCGATAATAGCCAATTAAAAAATTTAAACTCTTTCACAGTCTAAGAATAATCAGAGTAAGTGCGGAAATAAATAAGGAGCAAGAAAGCATACACAAATACAGCCGATTTTAACCTGGTTTCCCTCGTGGAGGACTAGTCCAGGCCTGAGAACTCTAGCTCAGGATTAAATCCACTATTTGTGAAATAGCAGTTACACCCCATGCCTTTTCTTCAGAAGAGCACGTCAACTTCTTACAAAGGATCGCAGTGGCGATGCTTGAAATTTTCCAAGCGACTTCTTGAACTCTTGCACAAGACTCCTAACTGAGAGATGCTGAGCACTCGAGACTTAGGAAGCTTGTGGCTAGTAGATGAAGAAGGGTATGGCTTATATTGAGCTTAAGAGAGAAGAGAAGAGAAGATTGGATGAATGAAAATGAGAGAATTCTTGGCCTATTTATAGGGTTTTATCAGGCAGAATTCGGCCAAAATTCTGGTAGAAATTTTCAAAAAATTGGCCGTTGGACAACTAGCAACCAGCCAACCCTAAAATTAGGGTGCTGATTTTTAGGGGACAGAGTTCGGCCCAAACTCTGTGTAGAGGCAGAGTTCGGCCCGAACTCTGTCTCCAGAGCACAGAATGGGTCTAAGGGTCCAATGGACTTATTTTGGATGTGGAGCTTTATGGATTTTGGATAGGTTATGGGTTTAGTCTCAAGAGCTCAGCACAACTCAGCTTACAACATTCTAGACTCAATAAATATAAAAGTACATACTCCAAAAATGACTGCATTTGCAAAACTGAGCTGTCGTCTGGCTTGAGCTGGATGTAGTCGTCGTGTGTCGTATTGAAATATTACAATTATTATTTAGTCAATGTTATCAATATATGGTTGACTGAGACTGTGTCCACAATCTCTCCCATATTGATAATTGACAAAAATAATAATTGTATATTCAATATTCATACCTGGACACATGAGACGACAAAAAATATAGCTCCCCCATGATTAGTGCCGAGCTTAAGAATAGCTCCCCCGTAAACAATGCTGTGAATCTTGTTGGCCTGTTAAGAATATTCTTCCAAAAGCATATATAAACCAAACAGAATATACACATATCTCCCCCTTTTGGCATTTAGCAATATGAGAAAACAGATAATAACTGGCAAACACACCCAAAGAGAGGAAACTGCATATAAACTTAGATAATGACCAAATGTCTCAAGAGTCATATAAACTGATAATAGAACTACCAAAGTCTCAAAAGTCACAACTCATAATAAGTCTACTACAAATCAAGTACATAAAAGTAACTAAAGCAAAATGCATAAACCATAATCTAAGATCCTCAGTAGCATCATCAAAAGTAGTCCATATCCATCATCGAGCATGAGAAGGCCCGGCGCCGTCCGATGGATCAGTAAAAGAGCGACGTGGGTCCACGAATGCCGCATCTGGATCCATGTAGCGACGAACCCAAGGGTCATTAATACGAAATCCCTCACGATCGGGGTCTCGCTCCATAGGAATGGGCATGGAAGGATGACGAGACATGGAATACCGAATGTCATGCAGCGAGTTGCTGATAGCACTCATCTGCAAAGTAGTTCGGTAATCCAGCTGAGTCCATTGATCGTCCTCCAAAGTGAAGCGATCTCAGAGCATAGCCTGAAGAGACTCAAGAGTGGCAGGAGGAGGAGGAGGATCCTGTCCAAGAGGAGGGGCATCTGGCTCATCATCAGAATGCTCAGACACTACTGGTGAGCCAATGGCCGCCTGAAGCCTCCTTGCCTTAGAAAGGAAGGCAGGGGCAGATAAGAATGGACACTCATCAAGGGGTACAAGAAACGCACGAAAGATCATAGGAAGGTATAATGCATAAACCAAAGATCTTGGTTTCTTCCTACTGTTGATCATCCAATCCATCATTGTACGTGGAAGGTTAAAGGGAACATGGAAGTGGAGATGGTATAATGCTGAGATCTCAAAATAAGTGACTTCATCGGTAGAACCCGCTTTGGGTTGAATTGTGTTGAAAATGATCCGATGAAGCTCATAGAAATAAGGATTGAAGAATTTTGCCAAAAGCTTACGAGGACGTGTGTTAGGGCTACACAGGTCGTCCTTGAAGCTTTCAAGTGAAATCCCTTCGAGAAAGATAAAGGATCTAGCCTCAATAAGCTTTTTCTAAGAATTTGGCTCTTGAAGTTCAAGATATTCGGCCAATTCAAAATCGTCAAAGGAGATATCAATTCCCGCAACTCGTGAATGAATATGAGTGTCATCATGGGTTAAGTTGCAGTAAAACATTTGAGTGGCACTACGATAAATGACCGAATTTGTGGTAACGAGTTCATCAAGGCAAAGGTCATGAAATAGTGCATCATATTGTGAGAATATAGTAAAGTTGATGGGGTATCCCGCAAATACCGGACGTGTCCAAAAATTACTAAACCAATCGTTTGAGGCGTCTAGTGATACAAAAATTTGGTCATCGTAAGTGTTTGGATCATGGGGACGTGGAGGATTGAACAACGGATGGATTTGTTGTTCAATGGCCGGTGCAACGGGTGGTACAACTAGCGGTTCAACGCGTGGAGGAGCATTCGACGAGGATGCTCCCTCTGTCCGAAGTCTCTTTCCACGGTTGAACAGACGAGGAGCCATAATACAATAGATAATGAAAGAAATTGAGATATAGAAAAGTAAGGAATTATACCTCAAAATAGTGGAGAATAATAAAGGAGAATTGAAAAATAAGTCTTCTCCTTGAGTTTGGGGAAGAATGGAGCTCTAGAAAGGAGAAATTAGGGTTAGGGTTTGGAGAGAATTGTGTTGGAGGAGTGAAAAAGGTGGTAAAGAGGAAGGAGAGGGAAGAGAAACCGAAAATATGGTGAGGGTTTCTCTTGGTCGGATCAATTCATGACCATTGGATCTTATTTTAGATCAACGGCTGGGACTGTTCCCGGTTCTGGAACAGTCAGGCCGAATTCGGCCCGAACTCTGGTAGGGGCAGAGTTCGGCCCGAATTTCGGGTCCTGGTTACAGAACAGGAATCAGGCAGAAAAGTGAAAAATATTGGTTAAGTAAAATAAAACCAATATAAGACATGAGTATAATTACAAAAAAGATCCAATAGGTAAACAAAAGAATAACAGATAGTGAGTTTGAAGCAGAAATATGAAGTTGAAAAATTAGTATTTCAGCATGTGATAAATAAAAATGAACCATATAATAAACAAGGAATTATATCATAATTTAATATTTTGAAGCTGTCATGGGTTAGCTGCAGGGGCCGGATCCCAGCTAGCGGTAGTCCTGAGGACTAGTGCACCGTGTCGCTTAGGCTTTTTCGCCTTGTTGTCAGAAAGACCCTTTCGACTTGTACCCATAGCAAGTTTATCATAATAGAATCAAGATATACTCGATATTTACGCAGGTTTATCTTAATTTACAACAGCTTCATCTAAAATTCCAAGTTCACGACAAAGAAAATTGAAGCGCTCTTCGGATAATGGTTTTGTGAAGAAGTTTGCTAACTGATGATCAGTGTCAATAAATTCTAAGTTAATCGTGCCATTTTGTTAATGATCGCGCAAAAAGTGGTGACGAATTTCAATATGCTTCGTGCGTGAGTGACAAATGGGGTTCTTAGTAAGATTTATAGCACTAGTGTTGTCACAAAAGATTGGAATATGCATAAAAGATAAATTATAGTCTTCAAGGGTTTGCATCATCCACAGAATTTGTGCACAACAATGCCCAGCTGCGATGTATTCAGCTTCTGTTGTGGATAGTGCGACAGAATTCTGCTTCTTGCTAAACCAAGAGACTAAAGCTTTTCCTAATAAATGACACGTACCGCTCGTACTTTTACGGTCGACCTTGCATCCGGCGAAGTCAATATCAGAGTAACCAATGAGGTCAAATGATGTTGACTTGGGATACCATAGGCCCACTGTAACTATACCCTTAAGGTATCGAAAGATACGCTTAACCGCGGTCATGTGTGATTCCTTAGGATTAGCTTGATATCTAGCACACAGGCAAACACTAAACATAATATCAGGGTGACTAGCAGTAAGGTAAAGTAAACTGCCTATCATACCTCGATACTTATGTTGATCTACGGGTTTGCCGCTATCATCTTGTTCGAGTTTGGTTGAAGTAGCCATAGGAGTGCTGATTGGTTTGACGTTGTCAAGGTCGAATTTCTTCAGCATGTCCTTTGTATACTTCGACTGACAGATGAAGGTTCCATTTGACATTTGTTTGACTTGCAGCCCTAGAAAGTAGTTGAGCTCCCCCATCATGCTCATCTCAAACTCGGTCTGCATACACTTGGCAAAATCTTGACAAAGGGTTTCATCAGTGGAACCAAATATAATATCATCTACATATATTTGTACTAAAAGAATAGTGTCTTTAAAAGATTTTATGAAAAGTGTGGTGTCAATTTTCCCTTTTTGAAAAACCTTTCTCAAGCAAGAAATTGCTTAGCCGTTCATACCAAGCTCTAGGGGCTTGTTTGAGGCCATATAGCGCTTTCTTTAGCTTGAACACGTGGTCGGGAAATTTGTGATTTTCAAAGCCAGGTGGTTGTTTCACATAAACTTCCTCCTTAATAAATCCATTCAAGAAAGCACTTTTAACATCCATTTGAAATAATTTAAAATTTTGAAAATTTGCAAATGCACAAAGCATCCGAATGGATTCCAATCTAGCAACAGGAGCATACGTCTCATCGTAGTCGATACCTTCCTCTTGGTTGTATCCTTGAGCTACTAGACGAGCTTTGTTGCGTGTGACTGAACCATCTTCATTCACTTTGTTTCTAAAGACACATTTGGTACCAATAATCGAGTGATTAGCCGGTCTAGGAACGAGTTCCCATACTTGGCTTCTCTCGAATTGGTTGAGTTCCTCTTGCATAGCAGAAATCCAAAATTCATCATTGAAAGCTTCTAAAATGTTTTTCGGCTTAATTTATGAAATAAAGGCAGTGCTAGCAATAGAGTCTCTTAATGATGATCTAGTAGTTACTCCACGTGAAACCTCACCAATCACCAAGATTTCTGGATGTGATGGCTTGAAAGAGAATTTCTTTGGCAAGCCCTCCAGAGAATTGGTTTCGGTTGTGGTATTCATTGGAGTAGAAGTTGATGGCTCAACGTCATCATCAAGAGTAGCTGCTGCACTGTTATCTTCATCAAAAGTCATATTTGTAGACTCTTCCACAATTAATGAGCGTTTGTTAAAAACTCTATATCCCTTACTCTTGGCAGCATAGCCAAGAAAAATACCATCGTCAGCTTTGGCATCAAATTTGCCTAAGTTGTCTTTGGTGTTAAGGATAAAACATCTACAGCCAAGAACTCTAAAATAAGAAACATTTGGGGTTCTCCCAAACCAAAGCTCATAGGGTGTTTTCTTCGTAATAGGACGAATAAGCACCCTATTTAAAATGTGGCATGCTGTACTGACAGCTTCAGCCCAAAAGTATTTCGAAAGTGAAAACTTATTCAACATGACTCTAGCCATATCGCCAAGAGTCCTATTCTTCCGCTCCATAACACCATTTTGTTGAGGAGTTCTTGGACAAGAAAACTCATGATCAAAACCATTGGAATCATAAAACTTTTCAAAATCAGAATTTTTGAACTCGCCTCCATGATCACTTCGGATTCGAGTAATCATGTAGCCTTTTTCGTTTTGAACTTTCTTAACAAAAATTTTGAAAACCGAAATAGCATCACTTTTATTTGTAAGAAATAAAACCCAAGTAAATCTTGAAAAGTCATCAACAATAACAAAGGCATAGAGTTTTCCACCAAGACTGGCTACTCTACTAGGCCCAAATAAATCCATATGGAGTAGTTGCAAGGGTCTAGTAGTGCTTACAGAGTTTATGGTATGGAAAGAGGAGTTGGTTGCCTTATTCAACTCATATTCGGCACATACGGTGTCCTTTTTGAATGTGATATCGGGCAAGCCTCTAACTAGCTTCTTGATCGATAGTCTGGTTATAGTATCCATATTGGCATGACCAAGACGCTGGTGCCATAGTAATCTTTCATCTTTATGAGCATATAGGCATCTACCTGCATTGTTAGTATATATAGACAAATAGAAAATATAAATATTATCCTCTCTTACCCCTTCAAAAACAATGTCTCCTGTTGACCTATTATAAATAAGGCATTTGTTTTGTCCAAAGTTAATGTCATAACCATGGTCAGCAAGATGACTGATGCTGAGCAGGTTATGCTTTAACTCGGTCACTAGGCAGACATCCTTTATTACGGGAGAGGGAGGATAACCAATATTACCATTACCTATAATATAACCTTTTAGGTTGTTGCCGAAGGATACATATCCTTCTCTCTTCATCGATAGTGATGCAAAAAGATTTGCGTCTCCCGTCATATGCCGCGAGCATCCACTATCGAGAATCCACTTACTCTTAGTTGAGGAGGGAAGGTCCACCTACATCAAGAGTAGATGTGACCTTTGGTACCCAAGTTCTTGAGGGTCCTGAAGAGTTAGTTTTTGGAAACCATGCGTATATATTTCTATCTACTAATCTTCTAATTCTATATTGTGGTAAAATGTGTCCATGTAAACCATAATAAGTACATGTAGCATTCCTATTTATATTAGGAGCATGCTGATGATATCTATAAGCAGAATGCTGAGAAAAGGTATGATGATATGTAGAATTAGCATGGTGGTGATGACTATGTGTAGAGTGATGTGGAATGGCATGGTGATATTGTCTATATGGAGTAGCATGGTAATGATTTCTATATATAGAGTGATGTTGATTGTGTCTTTATGCAACATGATGATGATTGTATTTGTGTGTAGCATGATGATTTTGTGACATATGATAATTATTTCAACGTGCATGTGGTTTGTGTCCTTTGTGAAAGTGTGTGTACATGTAAGCATGATTATGAGCAGCATGAGGATGAAGTGGTTGACTAGTATGAGTGGTGTCATGCTTTGTGTGTGTCTCATGTGATTGGGTTTGAGGTTGAGCAACCTGTTTTCCCAATTTAGTCTTTAGTTTCTTAGAGACAGCTTACAATTCAGTAATCTTAGCATTCAAACCATGCATCTTAGTAATAAAAATCTTGTGTCTACTCTTTTCTTCTGCAAGCTCCGTGTTGAGTGTTGTGATTTCTTGTGTTTGTTGTTCAATGCGTGCCTCGGCGTCATGTAAGCTTATTTTAAGCTTAGATACCTCATCAGTGACATCCGTGGGTGTAGTGTCTCTAATATTATCAAGTAATAGAGAAAGTCTTTGTATTTCGACTTCATGACTTTTGATTTTGTCCTTGGCATGTTTGTATTTACCAATGACCTTTTTGTGATCACTAAGTAAATCGGTGAAAGCATCGCCAAGTTCATCAAAAGTGAAGTCGTTAAGAGTTTCGTTTGATACCTTTTCGGACGTCGCCATTAGGCACACATTAGCTGTATCTTGAGGAGAGTTCTTTTCTTCCTCGGAGTCACTAGCTTTGCTTTCATGCCAAATGCTTGTGTTAGCATATTTCTTTGAGAAAGTCTTCTTGTATGGCTTCTCATAGCGGTTGCTCTTCTTCAAGAATGGACAATCTTTTCGGACGTGTCCAGTCTTCTTGTAACCGTAGCAGGTTGGCTCTTCTTCGCTATATTCTTGTGGTTCCTTCTTTCTTCGATTGAAGCGAAGGAAATTCTTGAAATTGAGGACCATAAGGGCTTGATCATCTTCTGAGTCATCATCATCCGTCTCTTTGGGTTCAGCCCTTCGTCGGTGAGCTTTGAGTGCGATCTCCTTAGCCTTAGGAGCAGGCTCTTCGAAGTCCTTGAGGTCAAGCTCATGAGTCATTAGCTTTCCTGTCACGCCCCAGAACCAGAATACTGGAGAGCAGGGGCAGACATAGCCAGCTACGTATATTGAAATGGAAACCACCTCGATATACGGTCACGGCTGTCTAGATATTTGAGGGTTTACTACAAGCCAACAGTCTCTTATGGTCATGAACAAGCCTAATGTCTCAATCACAAGCAAGTAAGTAAGGTCGCAAGATGTATGATCATTAAATATACAATAATAAGGCGTCCCAAATATCACATATTCAGCTGATCATGAAGCTAGTCATTACAAAATATTAGGACTAGCAAGAGTTAAGTAATACATGATCAACCCTAGGATTTGTTAATCATGTTTACAGCCCGTAGGCAGACAGTAAGTAAAGTGCATCGAGCTAACAGGTGCTCGTCGGCTAAACGCCTCAAAAGAATAACTTTACAATAGAGTGAGCGAAACAAAATAGAAAACCCACTCGTAGCCCGGGTTCCTTCTAGTCGCCACCATTGGGCTGGAAGCTTGGTAGATCCTCGGGAGCTGCTCCGAAATCTGGCCACACAAAACCAGCTGGGTCAACCCCAGAAAGAGCAAGTACCACAAGGGGGCCACAAAATAAGAACAAAAGCCAGCAATCAGCACAAGAAAAATTCTAAGATTAAAACTAGAAATTACGAAAACATGGCAGAATGATATACGACGAGATAACCATGGAACTATTCCGATAGCTAGGTTACAACCCGTAAACCAAATAAGGACCGGGGTTGTAACCCTTCATCTGAACAGAACTTGGTTTCCTACCATTTATCGGCAAGATAATAATGCAAGAAATCAAGACAGAGAGCAATCTTGTACTGGACCAAGACATGGCTAGACTGGTTATACCTCATTCAATCAATCACGGCCAAGCAGATACTACGGCTTACTACTTTAACTAACTAGGGTTATCACAGGCCTAATTACTAACAAGATGCAGTGAGATTGTTCCACAGCCACAAGCCCTGCAGACCATCCAGGTTACCCAGGTCAAAAATTAGGGGTTGAATTCAGGTGGGTACATCGCCCGGGAGACAAATGTACCCTTAGGTGACTTAGAGGGTACAACACGCGACGGTGTGCTGGAAATGTGCCCTATTCGACGGCAGGCTACAGATCCCAAGAGCGCCCAGGTAACGGGATTGCCTGTAGCTGTGTCATCTCTTCATGACTACTGAGTTATTCTAGTTATTAACCTTAATTCATTTTAGTAGGTGCTCCTGACCGTGGTACTCAGGAGTCCCATTCTAGACATGATGTAAGACAGGACAAGTGGATTTAACAAGCAAGCAAGAAAGAACTACCCACGGTGTCGAGGCAAGTCAAGTTAAGTTATCAAGATAAATCATGTCAGGGTACTTGTCGGGAGTTCGCCACGACGGACCACTATCATGTCAGGTTGGTCATGTCAGGAGTGCACCACTACGGTTCACTGTCGTGTTATGCTAGTTCCTTGTCATACCATGCCATGTACAATAGTCATTCCAAACATATTAAGTAAAATCAAGTTCATGACAAAAGGCGTAAGGATATAAAATGGGCGTAAAACATCTAATAAAATATCAATATACAGGGCTATAGAAGAGCCAAGCTTAAAAAAATAAGACCAAAACTCCAAGAGTCAATGGGTTAAGCAAGGGGTTCAGGGTGCAGCGTATGCACAAGACACGCACGCAGGAGAGCTGCATACGTGAAAAGTCACGCACGCAGGAGAGCTGCATACGTAAAAAGTCACGCACGCAAGAGAGCTGCATACGTGAAAAGTCACGCACGCAGGAGAGCTGCATACATGAAAAGTCACGTACGCAGGAGAGCTGCATACGTGAAAAGTCACGCACACAGGAGAGCGGCATGCGTGAAAAGTCACGCACACAGGAGAGCGGTATGCATGAAAAGTCACGCACACAGGAGAGCGGCATGCGTGAAAAGTCACGCACGCCAGAGAGCAGCGTACTCGAAAAGTCACGCATGCCAGAGAGCTGCGTACGTGAAAAGTCACATACGCCAGAGAGCTGCATACGTACAAAAGCACGCAAGCAGAGAGCTGCGTACGCGTAAAAACACGCACGCAGGGTCTGGGTCTTCTTCTACATGGCTGAGAAGAAGCTCTCATGGCTCCAAAACTTTAAAACCTCATAACTTGGCCATCCGAACTCCAAATCCAGATTTCTAAAGTTCCAACCAGGGTGGAATTGAACTCTCTTCCACATGGAAACATCAAAACCCATAAAAATCCAACTTAAGTAGATCAAAACCATACAAATCCGAAAATAAGAAAAACTTAGATCTAGAACAATGGAGACTCTAAATCACAAAATACCAAGTTCTAATGTTGATCACCAAGTCCTAATCTAGCAAATGGACAAATAAAAGAGGGTTCTCATATAGTGGCAAGGTGCACTTGCCTATGGGTGGGTGTTGTGTAGAGGAAGGAGAAGAGTGTTGTGTAGAGGAAGGAGAAGAAGAAATAAATGGAGGTTTATGAGGAGAGAGAAAAAGTTGGTAGAGTTTTAAAGAGGGTGGGATGTGGTGTGTTGAGGGTGGAGCATAGGCTAAGGTGTTCCAATACATATTAAACCAAACCAAACTAACCCATATCCAATTAAAACCGAACCATGACAAAACCTAAAATACAAAAAATACCGAAATTCCATAAGTTGAGAAAAATAAAAATACATGCCAAAATACAGATACGAGTATAAATACGAAATACAGAAAATACGGGAAATGAGGGTGACATTTCCCATCAAGGTCTCCATGGACATGGTTGTGAGATCATTTCCTTCTATGATGGCTGTCACCTTAGGGTTCCAAATTTTTGGTAGCCCCCTAAGTAGCTTGCAAATCTTCTCGTGATTTGAATATTGCTTACCGAGCGAGGAAAGGGGGTTGATGATGTCGAGGAATCTTGTGAACATTTGCGTGATCGTCTCATTGGGCTTCATCTTGAAAGCCTCGTATTCTTGAGTGAGACGGCTTATCTATGATTCCTTGACTTGGGTGGTTCCTTCATGCGTCACTTCTAGAAGTCTCCATACTTCATGAGAGGTGGTACATGTAGAGACCCTGTTGAACTCATTCATGTCTATAGTACAGAATAAAGCATTAATAGCTCTCGCGTCTAGACTTGCCTATTTCTTCTCCTCGTTAGAATATTTGTCATGTAATTTTTCAACAAGATCACCATTGACAACTATCCTGGCAGGCTTTTTGTAACCGTCAGTGACGATAGTCCACAGGTCAAAGTCTAGCGACTTGAGATAAAAGCTCATCCTTGTTTTCCAATACGTGTAGTTATTTTCATCAAATAGGGGAGGCCTATGAGTGGACTGTCCTTCACCGTGATTGGAAATCAAGGATTGTGTGGTTGCCATGGATCAGCTCTAGGATGTAAGTCCTTGTAAAGAGAACAGAGCTCTGATACCAATTGAAGAACAGATGGCAACTCTAGAGAGGGGGTGAATAGAGTTTATAGCGATAATAGCCAATTAAAAAATTTAAACTCTTTCACAGTCTAAGAATAATCAGAGTAAGTGCGGAAATAAATAAGGAGCAAGAAAGCATACACAAACACAGCCGATTTTAACCTGGTTTCCCTCGTGGAGGACTAGTCCAGGCCTGAGAACTCTAGCTCAGGATTAAATCCACTATTTGTGAAATAGCAGTTACACCCTGTGCCTTTTCTTCAGAAGAGCACGTCAACTTCTCACAAAGGATCGCAGTGGCGATGATTGAAATTTTCCAAGCGACTTCTTGAACTCTTGCATAAGACTCCTAACTGAGAGATGCTGAGCACTCGAGACTTAGGAAGCTTGTGGCTAGTAGATGAAGAAGGGTATGGCTTATATTGAGCTTAAGAGAGAAGAGAAGAGAAGATTGGATGAATGAAAATAAGAGAATTCTTGGCCTATTTATAGGGTTTTATCAGGCAGAATTTGGCCAAAATTCTGGTAGGAATTTTCAAAAAATTGGCCGTTGGACAACTAGCAACCAGCCAACCCTAAAAATTAGGGTGCTAATTTTTAGGGGACAGAGTTCGGCCCGAACTCTGTGTGGAGGCAGAGTTCAGCCCGAACTCTGTCTCCAGAGCACAGAATGGGTCTAAGGGTCCAATGGGCTTATTTTGGATGTGGAGCTTTATGGATTTTGGATAGGTTATGGGTTTAGTCTCAAGAGCTCAGCACAACTCAACTTACAACATTCTAGACTCAATAAATATAAAAGTATAGACTCAAAAAATGACTGCATTTGTAAAACTGAGCTGTCGTCTGGCTTGAGCTGGATGTAGTCATCGTGTGTCGTATTGAAATATTACAATTATTATTTAGTCAATGTTATCAATATATGGTTGACTGAGACTATGTGTCAATACATGTCTCAACGTAACTATGATCCCTGGCTGTGAGGATTCATTGCAATCGCCATTTTCGGAAATATGTGTCCCTATTTTGTCTTAGTATTTCTGTCTATCTTTTGAGATCCAAAGATGTAGTTTTGTGTTTTCCTTCTTTTTGATGTCGATGTAATCCTTTACTTCCTGCTTAAATGAGAAAATGAAGAACTTTTTGCTTTCATTCATTCTTTGTGATGAATGTTGTGATCTTTTGGTGGACCTATTATCTTTTGCGTACCTTGGTTTCTAGGTACAGATAATAAGTTACTCATGGAGGATACCGACACATTCACTCAGAGGTAATATGGACGTGATGAATATGGGGTAATTCCATTGGGGATTTTATGTACACTTATCATCCTTGGCGTACCTTGGTGTAAGGTACGGATAATAAGTTGAGAGAGAGGATCGACATATTCATAGGAATGTGGACATGGTAAATATGGGGCTAAATGGTGGAGTTTTTTTCCTACTCAGAGGTGATATGGACGTGGTAGGAGTGAACTCTGCGGGGATTTATAGAACAACTCAGAGGTGATATGGACGTGGTATGAGTGAACTCTGCGGGGATTTATAGAACAACTCAGAGGTGATATGGACGTGGATGTTCTATGGTTGATATGCAACAGCTCGGAGATTATTGTACGGAATGTTTACTCAGAGGTAATATAGACATGGTAAACATAGTAACGAACATAATCTTACGTAGTATAAAATCCTGCTTCATAGGGTGTAGAGAAGCAACTCAGAATTGATATGGACATGGTTGTTCTTTGTCACGACCCATACCTGGTGTAAGGGCACGAGACGTGGGTACGTCCAACCTACACTGCAGTGTCGACGGTGGAACGCTGTCCTAGGTCCAACATCTAACACAATCTAGAATATGCTCCAATTGGAGAATAATATATATGGTACAACTCAATCACAATAACTAAGATGGAATATAATAAAGATAAACTCAACAGAGAGTGATGATATGAATAATAATCCCGGTGTAAACTACACCATAATAAAATCTCAATACAATCACAAAGTCTCATAATTGGATAATAATACCTGTCTAATCTAACTCATGGCAAGTCCTCAGCGACTAGTGGATCCTGCTGAGGGTCCAGGTCACCTGTGTCAACTAGGCCGGCTCCATAGTAAGTGTCGCAGTAATCCTCATCATTTGTAATATTTTTAACAGGTCTAGTCAGGACAGGAATGAATACATATCTCTCACATAGTTTATAAGATGAAAGGAAATATGAAACAAGCTATAGAATAATATACATGAACTACTGTAAAAAAATAGTAGAGAGACTGTAAAAAGAAGAACATGATATAGTGGAAATAGATATACATGATATAGATAAGAAAACTGAGCTAACTACGTGATTCAGTGCACATGTTTGGTTATGTAAACAGACTTAGATTATACATGACTTAAATCTAGTTTGGAGTTATACATGAAATGGTATAGATCACATAACCAAATAAATACCCCCTGCCCCAATCAATACACAAGGATCTGTCCAGGTTATGTTATTGCACATAAAAGTAGTGTGTCACATGAATAGCTGGTCCACATGCACACTGGGTTATACATGAAGGCTCACATGATCATGAGTGTACATGAATGTCACATGAGTATACATGAATTAATACGAATACAATGAGTAGACGATGCACATGATAAAGTACATGAGCACAATATACCCGATGTATCCGAGGCGATAACATCTCATAAAGAGATCCATATAGTACTAATCCGTGATAACATCGTGACAGTAACAAGTAAACTAGTCTATAACAAGTAAATATGTCCAAGCAAGAATAAAACAGTCAGAGAATGTACTCGCCTGAACGAGCTGCTGTTAAGGATGTGTAACTGAACTGGAGTGATGTAAACCTATTTAAAGTAACCACAAGTCACAACATGGTCTAACATATTATAAGAAAGGGCCACAATGCAATTTTACATGCTTCTAGGTCCTTCTAGGTCAAAACCAACCATGGTCAACTCTGGTCAACCTGGTCAACTCTGGTCAAACATGGTCAACACTAAGTCAACTAGTCCGTTTACTAAATTTTAGGTCACACACAAGTTTCTAGGTCATTCTAAGTTCGTTTGAGTCGATTTGGAACAAGTTTGACCCAAAGTTGACTTTTGTCAACTTGGTCAACTTGTCAGTCAACTCGACAAAACTAGGGTCATTGGGTCGATCCTAATCTGTCCCAATACTCCCATGGTCACAAACACAAACCCACAATCACAAATAGATATATTCACATCATCCAATAGTATATATATATATATATATATATATATATATATATATATATATATATATATATATATATATATATATATATATACACACACATATACATAGACTTCCACATATATATATATATATTTTTCCACATCTTTTTTTTTCTTTTTTCTTTTTCTTTTTTTTAAAAAAACTGTTACCTTTATTGAAAAAGAGGGTAATAAGTACATCCGACCTCATGGTAACAAGAAAAGGAAAGAAAATGCAATAAAACCACTACTGTAAAGCCCAGAGAGGAATAGACGGGAGATGCCGACAACTCGAAAGAGACTTTCGAAACTGTCGCTTCACCTCTCGAACCAAGAAATCTGGCCCAGCACCATGCCCTTCATATCTATGCTTGTTCCTGTTCTTCCAAAGCACCCAAATGATCGCACCAGCCAGTGATCTCCGATGATGACTGCCCTGACCCCGCCACCACCTTTGAAGAAATACCAGAAAGTTACTATGCAACCGTGCCTTGAAGAAACACCGGAAAGCAGACCAAACCGTCATAGCAAGATCCCCGTGGAAAAATAAATGCTGAAGGTTCTCCCCATGCCCAACCTGACATCAATGACACCTGGAGGCCAGATGGAAGCCAAGCTTCTGAAGAATATCATCGGTAGGAAGCCGGTTGTGACAGACCCGCCACATCAGAATGCTCCACTTCGCCGGAATACACTTGCCCCAAATATTAGAGAAAAGTGAAAAAGTAGGGTAAGAGATCCGGCAACATCTCCAAGCCGCAGCCAGCGAGAAAGAACCTTTCCGCTCACCCCAGACCAGAGAATCAGGAGCCGAAGTACATGTCAGATTTGCCTCTCTGAGCCATCCCGCTGCCTCTACTCTAAACTGTTCCAAAAACATAGGCAGATCCCAACCAGTGTCTGTCCAGAAAGATCGAATAACCGGGCCACCATAATCAGAGTTCCTCGCCCTAGAATCTCTGATCTTTCTTCCCCTATCCGAAAGAGCCCGAATAATCACCGCACGTTGGGGAAGAACCACCCTTCTCCCGGCCAATCTAGCCGACCTCCGAAGCTCACCAATGCCCGTCCGTCCAACCTCAGCAGACTCTCTCGCCTGAGATCGATTTTGCCCCCGAGTCCGTCTCCCCGTGCCGCGCCTGGTCCCTGAAGTCACTCCCTCGGCCGAAGGTATAACAACACTATCCAACCGAGGCCCCCCCGGAATCCAAGACTCACACCTCGCCGAACCCTCACCCCGTCCAAGTTTAAACGAAATGTGCAGTTCCGCCAATTACCTTCCCCTCAAAATCCGTCGCCAAACATGGGAGCACTTGGAAGTCATAAATGCCTCACATGGATGGCGCTTACGAAAATATTTTAATTTAAGAAGTTCCACCCAAAGTCTCTTCCCATGCCTCAGCTTCTACCAAAGCTTCATAGAGAAGGCATCCATAATATCATTCAGACACTTGATCCCAAGGCCTCCTTCAGACTTAGTCCGAGAAACGAACCGCCACGCCATCCAACTCCTCTTAGCCACCCCATCCTTACTACCCCAGAAGAAAGTCGCAAACATCCTCTCAATCGCCCTGAGAACCGCCCGAGGAGGACAACATGCAGCCAATGTGTACATAGGGATAGATGAAAGTACATTCTTAACAAGGACCAACTTACCCCCAGGAGAAAGGATCTTGTTCTGCCATCCCGTCATCCTCGACCGGATTTTATCTACCAAATAGCTAAACATCCCCACATTCCTTCTCCCGCAAGTTAACGGGCACCCCAAGTAAGAAAAAGACAATGTACCAGGACTAAATCCGAACAGAGTAGAGATAGTCCGAGCGCGATCCTCACCCAATGGACTCGCAGTATAGAAGGCAGATTTGGAATAATTGATCTTCTGTCCAGAAATAGCCTCATAATTATGCAGAACTTGCTGGAGAGCACGCAATCCAGCAATATCTCCCGAAGTGAAAATGAGAACATCATCCGCATAAGCCAAGCGCGAGATACGAGGTCCCCCAATCGGAGTGTGAAATGAAGATCTCTTATTTGATTCTTGAAGAAGCTTGAAGTTCCGAGAGAGAACCTCCGCAGCAACAATAAAGAGAGCCGGGGAAAGAGGGTCCCCCTGCCGGATCCCTCTAGACGCCGAGAAAAAAGCAGTAGGAGCGCCATTTAGAAGCACGGCATACCGGGTATCAGCCAGGAGACGATAAATAAGATCACAGAAGACCTCATTAAAACCAAATCTCCGAAGAACCCTCAGGAAAAAATGCCAATTGACTCTGTCATAGGCCTTCTGCATGTCCGGCTTAATAGCAACATTTCCACCATGGTTTGGTTCCCTCATAGATGCCACCATATCCTGAGCAATTATGATGTTGTCCACAATCTCTCTCCCCTGGACAAAAGCACTTTGCTCCGGAGAAATAATTTTGGGAAGGTAATCCCGCAACCTGCAAGCAATAATCTTGAAAATAATTTTGTTACAGAAATTGTAAAGGCTTATAGGGCGGAAATCAGAAAGGCTCCTCGGGTGCTCGACTTTGGGGATAAGAAATAAGAATGTATCCGAGACGGAATCCGGAAGGCGTGCACCCAGGAAAAATGAACCAACGGCTTCCTCCACGTCAGCAGCAACAATGTCCCAACAAACTGAGAAGAATCTCCCAGAAAATCCATCCAGACCGGCGCCACTAGCCGGATCCATCTCCCGAACAATTTCCAACAACTCCGCTCTGTCAGGGCGACGAACAAGATCAGAATTGTCCCCCATAGAAATAATTCTAGGAATGACATCAAGGAAGGCTTCGTCATCAGAAATAGGCTCAGCTGTAAACAGTTTGGAGAAGAACAAAGACGCCTCCGTTGCCACCTCCTCGGTAGATCCAGTTTCTGACCCATCAGCCCGAATAATTTTCTGAATACTCGCCTTTCTTTGCCTGCTCCTGGTGCACTCATGGAAAAAACGAGTATTTTTATCTCCTTCCAGATCCCACCTCAATCTGGCTTTTTGTTTCCAGAAAGAATCTTCAACCTGGACCTTTTGCTTTAATCTGGCAACTACCTCCATCCAGGAAGCCCTCCCCCTCTCCGAAGGATGAAGCTCATAATCCTGCTCTGCCGCCAATGTAGCGTACTCGGCCCGACGGACCTCCTGGAAAACATCGCCGAAAGTAGCTCTGCTCCATCCAGCCAGAACATGCCCCGTCGTCCTCAAGCGCATGCCTAACCGCTCAAGCGCATCATAATGCCAACTTGAATTCCACGCCCGAGCCACAATCGAAAGAAAATCTGGATGAGACGTCCAAAAGTCGAGAAAACGGAAGCCTCTGCGCAATCCCGGAGAGGCTGGCTGGCAGGATATCAATAGAGGAGAATGATCAGATTCTGCCCGATTAAGATGCTCGTAAGAGACCTGGACACCATCCAACCAACTACCCGTCACGAGAAGCATATCTAGACGGAAACCCTGTCGATCATGCCCCGTCTGCCCGTTCACCCATGTATAGATGCTACCTCTGAACCCAACATCGGATAACCCGGCAGCCAACTAAAAGTCGAGAAAATCCGCAATGGCCCTCGTGTCAGGAGGTCGACCTCTAAATTTCTCATCCGGAGAGGCAATGATATTGAAGTCCCCGCCCACCGCCCAGGGCATGGCAATATCCCTGGCTTGGACGTGTAGAAGATGCCTCCACATAGTCCTCCTCCCCTGTCGTGTCCCTGCACCATGAACTATCGACAGCCGCACCGGAAGCGAAAAACAGCTCAAAAAAAGCTGCACTGTGATAGCCTGATCACAGAAATCAATATAATTGATCCCAAGACCCGACTTACAGAAGATCCAAATATTGCCCTTATCATTGCAAAAGCTATCATCAAACCCCAACCTCAGTCGATAAGAGAGAAGCTTAGAGGATATCACCTTGGGTTCAATAATGGCAAGAACCTGAATAGAGTTGGTCCGACACAAGGACCTGAGACGGGATAAGGTAGCTCTGTTCGCCGTCCCCCGAACATTCCAGATAAGGAATTTAACCATGGACCCTCTGGGGGTCCCGCCTAACCCGGGAAGCATGAGAACAAGAAGTCGATCCGACTGAGGTGCCATCGACTTCCTCCGCCTACCAGCCGCCTTCTTAAAAGGCACCATCTACCATTCTGCTTCACAACCCTCGGAGTTAGAGGTGGAAGGTCTAAACTCAGCCAGAAAATCCATCACATCCCCCAGGGCTGAGTCATAACCACTGATCGGTAAAGTACCATCGCCAGCCTCCTCCCACACCACTAAGCTACGATCCTCAGTGTCAGAATTAGCCGCTATAACTCCCTGTCCTAGCTGGCTATAAATAATAATAGGAAGATCCGATAAGTTAATAGGCCCAATGACCCGCTCAGGGCCCAACTGCCCATCCAAACTAGAGCCTGTAACGCTACGTCCCTCCATTATGGGCCGCCCGTCATCCGCCCAAAGAGCCATCTGGCCCGAAGAAGACTCTCCCACGTGCCAGGAAGGCGGAACGGAATTCGCACGATTATCATGACTCCCGCGCGATCTGGACTGCGTGATCCCCGTACTACCATCGCGCCCCTCGACGTGCCTCCACATCTGCCGTGTCCCCTTCCCTTTCTCCCGCCTTGATCTTCTCCTCCGACGACCTCTGCTACTCCCACGGCCACCCACCGGGCCGTCCTCCTCACACTCAACGCCTGGAACAAGGACGTCGAGATTGGGAGGTCTATCAGCCACCCTTACGGAAGAAAGCTCCACCTGGGGTCGTCCACAAGCACTCTCAACGTGACCATGATGGCCACATGAACCACAATATAGAGGCCTCCGCTCATAGACAACAGGCTACGATCGAACACCATCAGGCAGTTGGAAGAAAACCTCCTGTTGTAGAGGTTTGCTTACGTCTACTTCAACCAAAACCGTGGCCACCCCCGGCCTAGAAAAGGACGTCGTAGCCCGGTCAGTACTGAGCGGATTGCCAATACCAGAAGCGATTGAAAGAACCGTATTGTTATCAAACATGCAGTGTGGAAGCCCGGGGAAGGCCACCCAGATGGGAACCCTAGGATCCTTCCTCATCGGCGAAAAGTCCACCGACGACCTGAATATCATCATCGGGACCCGGCCAACGAACCAACAGTCCTTAGACCTCAGCCGGAGAAAGTCACTCTCGACGTGAGGCCGTATAAGGACGTGACGATCATCAATCGCCTTAACCTCAATCAGCCCCCCTGAAACCCCGCGAATCGAAGGCCTTTCTAATAGCCTCGATCGGAAGTCTTCGCCTAGCAAATTTGCCAATAAGATCCAGCCCGCATGGCGCCGTAAGGGCCTCCATATCCGACTGAGAGAACACAACCACCTTCCGACCACCGGAAATAATGGCCGGTCGGAAATCCACCCTAGGCGGACCACCCGCCGACGTCGTCGACGGTCCACCCACCACCGCAGCGAATGACCTTACCTGGCCATTCGTTCCTCCACCGGTCCCCTGCGACGGGGCCACCGCCGCTGCTGCCGAAGGCTCCACCCGTCGTGCCACCTCGCACCAAGCCGGAGACCCCCTCAGGGCAGTACCGACTTCCCCCCCGCAATCGAAATGTCCCCCACCGCCGGTCCAGATCCAAGTAGGGCGGAGCCCGCCTCAACAGCCTGAGATGGTCTTGGCATAGCTCGCAGGCCAGAAGCAGCCGGCGCCAAAGAAGGCGCGTCACCGAAAGGAGTAGGGACGGATCCCCCAAGCGGGTCATCCGGCTGGGCGGCACCACCAATGCGGGGGCCAAGACCGGAAGCCCCCGCCGACCCCCCCCATGCCCTTAGACCGCGCGGCTGGGTCACCCACGAGGGCGGCGCCGCCGTTGCGGGGGCCATGAGATCCGGAGGTTCCCGCCGACGAACCACCCGGGGGGCCGGAGCCCCCTACCGGGGCGGAGCCCCCCACCTTCTCCAGCCCGTTGTCGAAACCCGCCGTCGACCCACCAGGTGGGGCGGAGCCCCCCTCCGCCGACGCCAGAACTTGATCGACCCCAGGGGCGGAACCCCCCACTAGATGCGGGTCGATCCCAGGGGCGGGACCCCCCACCTGCGCCACCGCCATATGCCAGCGAGTGTTGCCGGAGGCCCCCGCCGTCGACCCTCCAGGGGAGGCGGAGCCCCCCGCAGAAGCCACCGTGCGCCTGGAGTCCGCACAGAGCGTCGCGAGCTCCTGAACTAGCGGGTCGACCCCAATGGCGGAACCCCCAGCCTTCGCCACCGCCAGAGGCCGGCAAGTGTTGCCGGAGGCCCCCGCCGTCGACCCTCCAAGGGGGGCGGAGCCCCCCGCAGAAACCACCGCGCGCCTGGAGTCCGCACAGAGCGAAAACCCTAACGAGAGGGCCTCCATCTATCATGATATATATATTTTTCCACATATATATATATATATACACATATATATTTTTTCACATATATATGTGGAAGTCTATGTATATATATATATATATATATATATATATATATACAAAAAAAAAAAAATATATATACATAGACTTCCACATACACACATACATATATATAAACTTATATGAAAAGATGGTAGTGTGAGGCGTACGGACTGCTGCTAAACTCCAGAAATCTGGAATTAATAAGTCTCCAACTCATTTCACACTCAAAACTATATTACACACACACACACACACACACACACACACACACACACACACACACACATATATATATATATATATATATATATATATATATATATATATATATATATATATTTTATATATATATATATATATATATATATATATATATATATATATATATATATATATATATTCACACACACACACACACACACATATATATATATATATAAAATATATATATATATATATATATATATATATATATATATATATATATATATATATATATATATATATATATATGTGTGTGTGTGTGTGTGTGTGTGTGTGAAAATATATATATATATATATATATATATATATATATATATATATATATATATATATATATATATATATATATATATATATATATATATATATATGCACTTGTGTAAGCAATGAATCGATTACACAAATCCGAGAAAGACTTAAACCTGGAAAAATCAGAACTCACTCTCAAAACAACGCATTACATATATATATATATATATAAACTATATACATTGAAATACATATATACTACTTATGCATATATATGTATACATATAGGAAAAACTCAAATATACTTGAAAAAGGCAAACAAATAAGTAATAATCCTGCGGATCACTTCCCGCAAGCCCAAAATATCATATATAAGTTAACAAGTCAGAAAATATCGATTAAAAGTCGAAGAATCAAAATATCACATTTCTATTCAAAATATTGAACTCGAAAAACCCAATTTCGATAAAACGACCCAAATCACAAAATACTCAACAATCAATCACAAAACTCGGAAAGCATATTAGTCTCGACATACGTGACGTGCTCGGGCACTCACGGAGTCGAAACCGTGTCCGTGTCGTGTCCAGAGAATGCGTATCGGGAAAATCGATTTTGCGTGTCAAGAACGCGTATATCGCTCGATTGAGCACCGCACACGCAACGAGAAGCCTCGTGCTCGTGCACACAGCTAGGTAGGGTCCCGGGGTAGGACTAGGACATGCTGACAAGACACCATGTCATGCCTACACGACACGGCGACCCACGACATCCGTACGACCTGCGCGCGTGTGTGCGTGCGTGCGTACCCCTGGGCGCGAGTCGAGGCTCGTGGCTCGCGATTTGAGCCACGCCGCAACTCGAGATCGGGTCCCTGGGTAGTCTAGGTATAGGGCTACATGTTCGTGCTCTTGGAATGGGTCCTCGACGCGCTGTGTCTGCGTACGAAGGCCGTGTCAGCGGTAAATTTTAGCCTGAGTGCACAGTTCAGCCGACCAGTGCACGCGCGTTTACTCTGCGCTCGGTCGACGACATGTCATGAAATTTTACGGGCATGTGGGCAGAGGTTGCCCCCACGTGCTCATAAAATTTCACGTGAGACGGAGCTCTGTGCGTCGAGTTATAATGCACAGACAGCAGGATGTGCACGGGATCTCGTGCACGCGTGTCCGTGTCCGTTCGGATGTCGAAATCGTGTCGATTTCCTATCCGTCTTCACAAAAGTTGTTTCAAATCATATAAGGAAGGAATTCGTGAAAACATAATAAAAAATTAACACTTTTCAATTCTAAGTGGCATTTTGCCGAACACGTGCAACGTGAGACCGATACGTGTCCGATACCGCTATCAAACGAAACCAAAATCCTACCAAACTTCATACACAAATTAAGGGTGCCTATATGGATGCAATAATGAAGAAAATTCAGGAGAAACAAAGGTAGATCGAGATTTACCTATTGATAGTCAGAATCTCAAAAAAAGGAATTCCCCGAGCGCTTTGTCGGCCGATTTCTCCTAAGCAAATGCCTCCTCCTCCTTGCTATAAGTACTCCAACAAATCCTCCTCTTCTCAACGAGCGCAATGGAATTTGTTTGAGGTGAAACGGACTCCGGATGAGAAATCTAGCATTTTTGGAGAAAGGGAAATTAGGGTTTGCTCTATGGGGGCTAAGAGTTTTCTTCACAAATGAGAGGGGGATGCTTATGGTCGGCCAGGGGTAGGGGGTGTTAGATTTAGGGTTTACATATGGGCCAAGCACTCTATGAGTTGCTAAAAAGGCCCATGTCAGAAAGGCTAAAAGGCTTTAAGAGAAAATAGCTTTAAAATGAAATAAATGATTCTAAAATAAACAATAATTCTAATTTAAATTTTAAAAGGCCAATAATACTTCTAATTACATTATTAGGCTTCTAGTCAAGGTTGACTAAGGTCAAACCACTTATACTACCAAAACACTGTCACTACCACATTTCTAGTGTGAGGGTATTTTTGACATTTTTGGGGTAATTTAAATTTATTAGAATTTATTTGAATTTATGGGAATTTTTAGGAATTATTTTGGAATTGTTTGTACTAGGTTGACTTTGACTAGTTTTGACCCTTGTAGACCAACCTAGAAGCTAACCCTAGTTAGTTTGGACTTGGTTAGGTTATATGACTCTAGTCTAACCTAAGCTAACCCTTGGTTTGGTCAATAGACTCTAGTTAGCAATAGGAATTAGAAAGTCATAAGTCATGGCTTATGATTTAGAAGCTTTGATAAATCATTTAACTCATAGCCTTGCAGGTTGGCCCAAAGCCCAAGACATTGCAAAGCCCTAATCCCTAGACTAAGTGGCTGGCCACCCCTATCATCATTGGGAACATCACCCTATAAATGCTCTCTTAATTTTAGGGTTGCCACTTTTTAAGGAAAGCTCAAGTTTAGGAAGAAGGTTTGTTTCCTATTTCATTTAATCTCTAGAATTCCATTCCTTTTCATTTTTCATTCAAATCTCTTCCATTAGGTTCTAATATACCTATTCTTGCTATCATTGAAGTTTTATTTCAGTTTGGTATTAATTTTTTGGATTGGGACATCAAGGAGAAGAGCTCTAGAAAGGAGGTTTTTTTTGAAGGTTCAACTATAGGTAACTTCTCCATTTCTCCATGAAATTTTGATTTCTTTAAATATTTAGGAAGCCCTAGGAGTCCCCTAAGTGTTTGCATTAGTTTCGTGTCGGGTTTCATAAGTTTCGTGTCCTATTTTGACACGTATCATTGCCCCTATGAATGTGTTTGTGTAAATTCCTCAAAGGAACTTTTTGGGTTATTTACGAAATCTATTTGAATGGAAATTACTATTTTGCTATCGCTTACATATTTCTTTTGGACTGAGGTGATTATGGTGTGGTGTCGTGTCAGTGTCGTGTCAGTTTGGATACGGGGATACGTTCGCAAGCGCTCGGGACTGCATGCCCTGCTGTTCGGGGGTTGTACCGGATACGACACGCGGCCACTTGACACAGGGTTCGACACACTTCATGGGGCACCCACTGACACGCCACGTGTCAAGTTTCAGAGGCCCACGTGGCGTGTCGAGGTAGTTATTCACGTTGCACTGGTCGCCACTGTCAGTTCCAGGCAGTTTTTCTTGACACTAATACGGCGTTCGTATCAATCACAGACACGTCGAGGACACAGTATAGGTCGACCTAGTCCTAGCCCTAGTGTAGGTGTACACGTATGCACGAGCACGTGGCCTAGTTCGTGCTGTGTCGTGTGCACGACACGCGTGCACACGTTTACGATGTGTGCACTGAAACAGTGCATGTGTGCACTGTTTCGTGTCTTGTTTCAGTTTGGACACATCGTGTTCACTTGGGTGGACACCATTATGTTGTATGACACATATATAGTATATATTTTAATTACCAACTCGTTATTGTGTATTTTAATGATTTTTTATTGGGTATTTATCAATTTACCCCAAATTCTGAACAGTATTATGTATCATGAATTCCCAGTTTCAAATACGAAATTGGACACCTATTTTAACCTATTTATTACTGCTTAAATGTAGGTTTAAGTCCCTAAATTTGTTCTCCTATACTTGAACTAACTGTGATTGGGTTTTAAGCATGTTTGGTTGTATTTTAGATTTGATTTGGAGCTTTGAATATTAGGTTAAAACTGTCAAATGGGGAATTGAATGAAAGACTGGAATTCAGTTTTCTAAACTGGAAATGGGTTCAGATTTTGACTTGTGGTGACCAAATTCTTTCCTTTGCTGCCCATATTTCACCCTCACTGTATTCACTCTTCTTTTGCACACATATTCTTTCATCCATCACTCACAGTCACATACACATTCCTCACACATCTCACACCACACACACACACACAAACATTGCACACACACCTTTGCATTCAGTTTACACACACACATTGCATTCATGTTCTCACACACACACACACATATACACACTCTCTCTCTCTTTTTCTATTCTTCCTAATTATAGGTTGATGTATAGGTTTGTATGCAATACATAATATATGTATATATGTTTGAGCCTATATCTATATGTATGTATATATATATATATATATATATATATATATATATATATATATATATATATATATATATATATATATATATATATATATATATATATATATATATATATGTTAGTTCCTAATGTATATGTCATGTAACCTAAAGTAAGGTATGTGATATGTATATATATATCTATGATATGTGTTTGTGCCTATACCTATGTATAGGTATATGGGTAACCTAAAGCTAGTGTATTTACATGTTGTGTTAGATAACATATAACATGTGTAGTTGGTCTAGATAGCCTAGTAGTGTTGTGTACTAGCTAGTGTAGGTTGAGTGACCTAGTATAGACTAATATAGACTAGTATAGGCTAGTTTGACCTAGTTTAGACTTGTTAGACCTAGTTTGACCATAGTTGACCAAGTTTGACTTATAGGGTTGACCAGAGTTGACCAAGAGTTGACTTTGGCCTAGATTGACCTAAACTCATGTAGAATGCATAGTAGAACTTCATTTTACCATTTTAGACTTGTTGTGACTTGTGCTGTTCTGATTAGGAGCCAGACACCACTCCTCGGACAGTACTTTCATATTGGACACTCAGATACCAGGCGAGTACATTCTCTGATTATTTCATATCTTGCTTAGAATTATTTCTTGCATTAAATTACTTTACTTGTACTGTCACGTTGGTCACACGGATTGGTACTATATGGATCCCTTCTTGAGATGTTATCCTTAGGGAGCATCGGGTACTACATGTTATGTGCATTTCACTTACATGGCGTATCACTATGCTTCATTGGTTCACTGATCACTTGTGATATATACTCTTATAATCACAGAGTCTTTCTTGAATCCTTATCCCATACATTAGGTTTCCTAGAATCCCCATTTATGGGACTTCCTTGTACCACCCTTCGGGGGCCTTTGTATGGAATCATAACATAACCTGGTTGGATCCTTGTGTATTGATTGGGTGTACGGGGGAGTAGAAGTGGACATGTGAATAATACACCAGTAGTGTAGCATCAGAATTATTCCATAGTGTAGCATCAGAATCATCCCATGCCATTTATATGTCCATGTTGTACTCTGACTCACTAGCCACATGTTAGTTCTCTATTATAGTAGATATTTCTATTACAGCTTTCTCTCTCTGTTTACATACTGCACTTCTTTCAGTACTTGTATCTTACTTTACTGCATGATTATATTTTCTAACCTGCTATGAACTGTTGAGATGTACTGTGCTCGCTCCTGTCCTGACTGGACCTGTTAAAATATTACAGAGGACGAAGAGGAGGCCTGTCTGGACACTTTCTACGGGAAAGCCTTAGATGACACTTGCGAGCTGGACCCTCAGGAGGACCCAGCTCTAGCTGAGGACATCACCCCGATTGCCTAGACTAGTTTAGTTAGGCTTATCTTATTTTATGTAGTCTTGAGACATGTTTAGCTAGACTTTATTCTGTTCTGAGTTGTATATATTCTTTCATTCTGTATCTGAGACTATGTACCTCTGGATATAATTGCTGGGATTATCTTAGACTACTTTATCATCTATTATTTTCCTTGAGTTCTATTTCATATCGTGCTATCTCTTCCTTAGTTGTGATTGAGTTTATTTACTGCTATGCCACCCCCATTCGGGGAGTATAAACTGTTTAGAGATATATTGTTAGATATATGTTGACCTAGGACAGCGTTCTACCGCCGACACTGTGGCGTAGGCTTGACGTACCCACATCTCGTGCCCTTACTCTAGGGTGCAGGTCATGACACATTTTTAGTAGTGGCCCATGCAGGTCTAGACTAGAAGTGTAGTGGTATTCGAACTAGAGTATCACTACAGCCTGCAGTAAGATATAGGATATTAATTTTAAGGTACTCAATCACTTTAGGAAAAATTCTTTTATTTGCCATCTAAATCCTTATTGTCAGCTGATCTTTTGAATTTTTAACTGTCCGCCTTTGTTATTTCGCTTCTTTCTCAGAAATTGATACTCTTGTTTGTCTATCTTCAGGATAGTAGAGACTAGATCGTAGCGTACCATCCATGGGGATGCTATGGAGGGGACTGCTACCTTCCAGCCAGTACAGCAAGGCCAGGGGACTGTAACTCCTGCCACTTCTGCTCGTATTGAGACCTCGGCAGTAGAAGCAGGGGGTATGCCTCCACCGGTTCGAAGGCAGGACCCAGTCATCGCAGAGGAGCCCTTCCAACAGCCGCCTCCAAGATACGTGGATGCAGCGCAGACGTTTGCGTACTTCCAGCAGTTAATGGACCGGCAGCAGGCTCAACAGGACAGAGGCATGGAGCTGGCTCTTATGACGGTTGCAGCTCGACCGGTGGTTCAGCAGCCGAGGACACCGGGGATCGAGCAGTTTCAGAAGATGAGCCCCAGAGACTTTCTGGGGACAGAGGGGATCCTATACCGATGAGTGGATCGAGCATATAGAGGAGAACTTTCGCCTGGCCAGGATACCAGCAGATCTTCAGATCGAGGTTGCAGCTAGCCGGATACGAGATCTTGGTTGCACCTGGTATTAGTCAGACCCCAGGGTGGGGGTACCTGGGCAGACTTGGGAGCAGTTCAAGGGCTTCTTCAAGAAGTTCTTTCCAGATTCAGCACTCAGAGCCTTGGAGTCGCAGTTCGAGAGCCTAGTCCAGGGGAGCCTTTCGACGTCGGGGAGTTTGGCCGCCTCGGCAGGTTTATAGAGGGCTTGAGCGAGACAGCGAAGGCCCAGAGGTTCCGGAAGGGTCTAGTCAAGGAGGTCAAGTCCTTGACCAAGGGCAACCGGGATGCCACGTTCGAGGAGATCTTGACGGGAGCCTTGCTGGTAGATGGTGATCTTGAGCTTAGGCTCAAGAGGGGGCGAGACCCAATTGGGGGCAGCAACAGCGGGGGCCAGGCCAAGAGGCCCCACTTTCAGTTCCAGCAGCCGAGGCAGTTTCAGCCGCAGCCGATCCAGCAAAGGCCAATTCACCAGCAGCAGTAGCCGAGGCAGCACCAGCAGGGCCAGAGGCGGGTTATCACTTGTGCCTACTGCAAGAAGCCCGGGCATATCGCCAATGAGTGCCGGAAGAGGCTAGGCCAGTGCTTAGTGTGTGGTTCAGCTGACCACCAGATGAGGAAGTGTCGTATGGGACGAGCAGGCCCAGGAGAAGGAGCTAGAGCTCCAGCAGGCCAGCAGAGGGGACCAACCCTGCCGACGCAGCAGCAGAGGTTCGTCCAGCACCAGCAGCAGGCCAGGGGAGGCCAGCAGGGGCGAGCTTTTGCCATGGCAGCTGGAGATACAGAGGTGATAGGAGAGCTGATTGCAGGTTCAATTTTTCTCGACTCTAGTCCAGCTTTTGTATTATTCGATTCTGGTGCTTCGCATAGCTTCATATCAGTATCTTTTACGATTAGACACAGTATCGTAGCTGAATCGTTGCCTAGGACTTACAAGATCATGACCGGGGGTGGCATTATCCTTATGAGTGATGTTTGTAAGGGTCGGAGAGTAGTTTTGGGAGGCCGTGAGTTGGAGGTGAGCCTGCTCGTAATGCTATTGCCGAACTACGATATAGTACTAGGCATGGATTGGTTGAGCAGACACCACGCCAGTATTGATTGCAGAGGGGGTAGAGTTCTCTTCAGAGCGCCAGGGGTGCCAGAGTTCGAGTACTCCAGATGTCAGGCAGAGCAGAGCAGCGGAGTCTTCTGTGGAGTCTCGGTCGATGAGCAGGCGATTCCATACCCCTTGATAGTAGAGTATATGGATGTTTTCCCAAAGGAGTTACCGGGATTGCCACCAGACAGAGACATAGAGTTCTCGATAGACTTGGTTCCAGGAGCGGAGCCTATCTCTCAGCATGTCTATCGGGTGAACAACAGCGAGCTGGTGGAGCTGAAAAAGTAGGTGGATGAGCTACAGAACAAGGGCTTCATCCGCTCGAGTTTGTCGCCGTAGGGTGTACCAGTATTGTTCATGCCGAAGAAGGATGGGTCAGTACGCATGTGTATTGACTATAGGGCACTCAATAACCTCACGATCAAGAACAAATACCCACTGCCGCGGATCGACGATCTATTTGACCAGTTGAGCGGAGCTCAGGTATTTTCCAAGATTGATCTGAGGTCGGAATATCACCAGGTGAAGGTGAAGAGGGAGGATATTCCCAAGACCGCTTTCAGGACGCGGTACAAGCAGTTTAATTTTTTGGTTATGCCGTTTGGGCTAACCAATGCACCAGCAGTGTTTATGAACCTTATGAACAAGGTGTTCCACCAGTATCTGGATCAGTTTGTGGTGGTGTTCATTGACGATATCTTGATATATTCTGAGACTGAGGAGGAGCACAAAGAGCATTTGAGGATAGTGCTGGAGATTCTCAGGAAAGAGCAGCTTTACGGGAAGCTCTCCAAGTGTGAGTTCTTCTTGGACCGGATGGACTTCTTGGGGCATGTGGTGACTGGAGATGGTATCTCAGTTGACCCCAAGAAGATTGTAGCAGTTGAGGCATGGGCAGCGCCGACTTCAGTTGCAGAGATCAGGAGTTTCCTTGGGCTGGCAGGATATTATCGGAGATTTATGCAGGATTTCTTCCGGGTTGCAGAGCCATTGACTCGGTTGACTCGGAAGGATGTTGAGTATGTTTGGTCAGAGGAGTGTCAGGCAGCTTTTGATGAGTTGAAGAAGCGGCTTACGACAGCTCCGATTCTGACAATGCCTTCAGGATCAGGTGGTTTCACTATTTATAGTGATGCTTCAGGGAAGGGGCTGGGTTGCGTCTTGCAGTAGCATGGGAAGGTGATTGCCTATGCTTCCAGACAATTACATTCCCATGAGAAGAACTACCCTACCCACGACCTAGAGCTGGTAGCAGTGATATTTGTTTTAAAGTTGTGGAAGCATTATCTGTATGGTGAGAGGGTGGAGATCTTCACAGATCACAAGAGCTTAAAGTATGTGTTCACTCAGAAGGAGTTGAACATGAGACAGCGCAGATGGCTAGAGTTGATGAAGGATTTTGACATCCTACTTCAGTATCACCCAGAAAAGGCCATCGTGGTTGCCGATGCCTTGAGTAGGTATCCGACAGCCATGTGTTTGACCATGGATCGGTATTTGCTTGCCGACTTGGAGAGCCTTGGGATTGAGGTGATCGTGCCCGGGATACAGATGCAGTTATGGGAGATGCAGATTAAGTCAGACTTGGTGGAAAGGATCAAGTCGGCACAGTTTGATGACGTTGTTCTGCGGTGTGTTCGAGAGCAGGTTTGAGTAGGATTGCTGGAGGGTGAGTTTTCTCTTACAGAGGATGGTGCCTTGAGGTACGGTTCCAGGTTATGTGTGCCCAGCGGAGAGCTCAGGGAGCAGATTATGCAGGAGGCCCACATATCTCAGTACTCTATACACCCGGGTGCCAACAAGATGTACCGAGATCTGAGGGAGCATGTTTGGTGGTCAGGAATGAAGCGGGAGGTGGTTCGCTTCGTGGCTAGGTGCTTGGTCTGTCAGCAGGTCAAGGCAGAGAGGCAGAGGCCCGGTAGATTATTGCAGCCGCTGCCCATTCCCGAGTGGAAATGGGAGCATATCACTATAGACATCGTTTCAGGATTGCCGCGTACTCCAGGAGGGAAAGACACGATTTGGGTCATCGTTGACAGGTTGACCAAATCGGCCCACTTTTTGCCATTCAAGGTGGGTACGTCTACAGAGAGGCTGGCGGAGATGTATATGCGGCAGATAGTCAGAATTCACGGAGTTCCAGTCAGCATCGTCTCAGATCGGGATAGCCGTTTTACTTTCCATTTCTGGAGGAGTCTGCAGACCAGCTTGGGCACTCAGCTCAAGTTCAGTACTGCATACCACCCTCAGACGGACGAACAGTCGGAGCGGACTATTCAGACACTTGAGGATATGCTACGGATGTGCGTCCTGGACTTTGGAGGTTCCTGGAAGGATCATCTTCATTTGGTGGAGTTTGCTTACAACAATAGTTTCTAAGCCAGCATTGAGATGCCACCTTTCGAGGCTCTGTACGGGCGTAGGTGCCGTACACCCTTATCTTGGGATGATGTTGGTGAGCGAGCTTTACTTGGGCCAGAGATGGTTGTTGACGCAGCCGAGAAGGTGAAGCTCATCAGGGACAGACTTCGCGTAGTGCAGGACAGACATCGGCACTGGGCCGATAGCCACCGGAGGCCGTTGGAGTTTGAGGTACAAATTAGAGTATGATTAGATTTAGGTTTGTTTGTTTGTGATTTTGATCATGTTTGTTTATTATAATAAATTGAGACCTTGTTTGTGATTAGGTCGGAGACCAGGTTTTCTTGAGGATATCTCCGACTCGTGGTACGATACGTTTTGGTGGAGACGGGAAGCTTAGCCCGCGCTTCATCGGCCCTTTCGTTATCAGCGGGAGAGTCGGTGACGTTGCATACAGACTAGACTTGCCGCCTGTGCTAGTGGGGGTCCATAACGTATTCCATGTATCACAGTTGAGACGGTACATGGCTGACCCTAGCCATGTGCTCGATCATTCAGAGATTGAGGTTGGGCCTTCTCTCAGCTATCCAGAGCAGCCAATGGAGATTCTGGATCGACGGGAGAAGGTTCTGAGGAACCAGGTGATACCTTTGGTACGCGTCGCATGGAGGCATCATTCTCCAGGAGAGTCTACCTGGGAGCGAGAGGATGAGATTCGTGAGCGCTACCCATATCTTTTTGGACCGTGAGGTATACTTTCTATCCTTCTCATCAGTTGTATTTCGCCTTTAAATTTCGAGGACGAAATTCTTTTAAGGAGGATAGATTTGTCACTACTAGATTTCTAGTGTGAGAGTATTTTTGACATTTTTGGGGTAATTTAAATTTATTAGAATTTATTTGAATTTATGGGAATTTTTAGGAATTATTTTGGAATTGTTTGGACTATGTTGACTTTGACTAGTTTTGACCCTTGTAGACCAACCTAGAAGCTAACCCTAGTTAGTTTGGACTTGGTTAGGTTATATGACTCTAGTTTAACCTAAGCTAACCCTTGGTTTGGTCAATAGACTCTAGTTAGCAATAGGAATTAGAAAGTCATAAGTCATGGCTTATGATTTAGAACATTTGATAAATCATTTAACTCATAGCCTTGTAGGTTGGCCCAAAGCCCAGGACATTGCAAAGACCTAATCCCTAAACTAAGTGGCTGGCCACCCCTATCATCATTGGAAACATCACCCTATAAATGCTCTCTTAATTTTAGGGTTGCCTCTTTTTAAGGAAAGCTCAAGTTTAGGAAGAAGGTTTGTTTCCTATTTCATTTAATCCCTAGAATTCCATTCCTTTTCCTTTTTCATTCAAATCTCTTCCATTAGGTTCTAATATACCTATTCTTGCTGTCATTGAAGTTCTATTTCAGTTTGGTATTAATTTGTTGGATTGGGACATCAAGGAGAAGAGCTCTAGAAAGGGGGTTTTTCTTGAAGGTTCAACTATAGGTAACTTCTCCATTTCTCCATGAAATTTTGATTTTTTTACATATTTAGGAAGCCCTAGGAGTCCCCTAAGTGTCTGCATTGGTTTCATGTCGGGTTTCATAAGTTTCGTGTCCTACTTGGACACGTATCATTGTCCCTATGAATGTGTTTGTGTAAATGCCTCAAAGGAACTTTTTGGGTTATTTACGAAATCTATTTGAATGGAAATTACTATTTTGCTGTCGCTTACATATTTGTTTTGGACTGAGGTGATTATGGTGTGGTGTCGTGTCAGTTTGGACACGGGGACACGTTCGCACGCGCTTGGGACTACATGTCCTGCTGTTTGGGGGTTGTGTCGGACACGACACGCGGCCACTTGACACGGGGTTCGACACACTTCGTGGGGCATCCACTGACATGCCACGTGTCAAGTTTCAGGGGTCCATGTGGTGTATCGAGGGAGTTATTCACGTTGCACTGGTCGCCACTGTCAGTTCCAGTCAGTTTTTCTTGACACTGATATGGCGTTCGTATCAATCACAGACACGTCGAGGACACAGTACAGGTCGACCTAGTCCTAGCCCTAGTATAGGTGTACACGTGTGCACGAGCACGTGGCCTAGTTCGTGCTGTGTCGTGTGTACAACACGCGTGCACACGTGCACGATGTGTGCACTGAAACAGTGCCTGTGTACACTGTTTCGTGTCTTATTTCAGTTTGGACACATCGTGTTCACTTGGGTGGACACCATTATGTTGTACGACACATATATAGTATATATTTTAATTACCAACTTGTTATTGTGTATTTTAATGATTTTTTATTGGATATTTATCAATTTACCCCAAATTCTGAACAGTGTTATGCATCCTGAATTCCCAGTTTTTAAATACGAAATTGGACACCTATTTTAACCTATTTATTACTGCTTAAATGTAGGTTTAAGTCCCCAAATTTGTTCTCCTATACTTGAACTAACTGTGATTGGGTTTTAAGCATGTTTGGTTGTGTTTTGGATTTGATTTGGAGCTTTGAATATTAGGTTGAAACTGTCAAATGGGGAATTGAATGAAAGACTGGAATTCAGTTTTCTAAACTGGAAATGGGTTCAGATTTTGATTTGTGGTGACCAAATTCTTTCCTTTGCTACCCATATTTCACCCTCACTATTTTCACTCTTCTTTTGCACACATATTCTTTCATCCATCACTCACAGTCACATACACATTCCTCACACATCTCACACCACACACACACACACACACACACACACAAATATTACACACACACCTTTGCATTCAGTTTACACACACACATTGCATTCATGTTCTCACACACACACACACACATATACACTCTCTCTCTCTTTTCCAATTCTTCCTATTATAGGTTGATGTATAGGTTTGTATGCAATACATAATATATGTATATATGTTTGAGCCTATATCTATATGTATATATATATATATATATATATATATTTTTTTTTTTTTTTTTTTATATATATATATATATGTTAGTTCCTAATGTATATGTCATATAACCTAAAGTAAGGTGTGTGATATGTATATATATATCTATGATATGTGTTTGTGCCTATACCTATGTATAGGTATATGGGTAACCTAAAGCTAGTGTATTTACATGTTGTGTTAGATAACATATAACATGTGTAGTTGGTCTAGATAGCCTAGTAGTGTTGTATACTAGCTAGTGTAGGTTGAGTGACCTAGTATAGACTAATGTAGACTAGTATAGGCTAGTTTGACCTAGTTTAGACTTGTTAGACCTAGTTTGACCATAGTTGACCAAGTTTGACTTCTAGGGTTGACCAGAGTTGACCAAGAGTTGACTTTGGCCTAGATTGACCTAGACTCATGTAGAATGCATAGTAGAACTTTATTTTACCATTTTAGACTTGTTGTGACTTGTGCTGTTCTGATTAGGAGCCAGACACCACTCCCCGGATAGTACTTTCATATTGGACACTCAGATACCGGGCGAGTACATTCTCTGATCATTTTATATCTTGCTTAGAATTATTTCCTGCATTAAATTACTTTACTTGTACTGTCACGTTGGTCACACAGATTGGTACTATATGGATCCCTTCTTGAGATGTTATCCTTAGGGAGCATCGGGTACTACATGTTCTGTGCGTTTCACTTACATCGCGTATCACTATGCTTCATTGGTTCACTGATCACTTGTGACATATACTCTTATGATCACAGAGTCTTCCTTGAATCCTTATCCCATACATTGGGTTTACTAGAATCTCCATTTATGGGACTTCCATGTACCACCCTTCGGGGGCCTTTGCATGGAATCATAACATAACCTGGTTGGATTCTTGTGTATTGATTGGGGGTACGGGGGAGTAGAAGTGGACATGTAAATAATACACCAGTAGTGTAGCATCAGAATCATTCCATAGTGTAGCATTAGAATCATCCCATGTCATTTACATGTCCATGTTGTACTCTGACTCACTAGCCACATGTTAGTTCTCTATTATAGTAGATATTTCTATTACAGCTTTCTCTCTCTGTTTACATACTGCACTTCTTTCAGTACTTGTATCTTACTTTACTGCATGATTATATTTTCTAACCTGCTATGAACTGTTGAGATATACTGTGCTCGCTCCTGTCCTGACTGGACCTGTTGAAATATTATAGAGGACGAGGAGGAGGCCTGTCTGGACATTTTCTACGGGGTAGCCTTAGATGACACTTGCGAGCTGGACCCTCAGGAGGACCCAGCTCTAGCTGAGGACATCACCCCGATTGCCTAGACTAGTTTAGTTAGGCTTATCTTATTTTATGTAGTCTTGAGACATGTTTAGCTAGACTTTATTCTGTTCTGAGTTGTATATATTCTTTCATTCTGTATCTGAGACCATGTACCTCTGGATATAATTGCTGGGATTATCTTAGACTACTTTATTATCTATTGTTTTCCTTGAGTTCTATTTCATATCGTGCTATCTCTTCCTTAGTTGTGATTGAGTTTATTTACTGCTATGCCACCCCATTCGGGGAGTATAAACTGTTTAGAGATATATTGTTAGATGTATGTTGACCTAGGACAGCGTTCTACTGCCGACACTGCGGCGTAGGCTGGACGTACCCACGTTTCGTGCCCTTACTCTAGGGTGCGGGTCGTGACAAACACCAATTTAGCTACCAATCAAACCGCACAACAAGCAATTTAATTAATAAATTAATAAAATTCAAAGTAATACACAATGACTAAAATACCCTTAGCCTAAAAATAGGTAATTAGCCAATCTAGTCACATGGTCGAGTCTCCTTGGTCACGGTTAGTCTCTAAGTCAAGCAGTCTCTAGGGTTAAGCTAGCAACAACCAAAATCACAATTCACCCATCTAAATAATATAAAATAAATAAAGAATATCACCAAAAATCATAATATTATTTAAATATTATTATTAAATGATAAAAATTATAAAAGTTCAAAATTACCCTCATTTATGAAAAATTGGTGGTTACAAGTCTAGCCTCCTTAAAAATAATGTCGTCCTCGAAATTAAGATGATCCTACTCCTTCTAGGTCAAATCTCCAACAATCATGGTCTTAAGAAAAGTTATCTAAATCATGCAGTTGGAAAGATAACATACATGGTTATGGCAGGTAATATCAGTCTGGGGTCTCATCATCTAGCCATTATAGCCATACTAAATCAAAAGTAGTCCTAAGGTATCAAAACATACAAACAATATGGCAGGGTACAGTAATCATCAAGACAGGATAAGGTATAGGTTAAGAACTCACCTCTACTAGGTCTGATAGCTAGAACTCTCTCCTGGAGGTAAGCCTCGACTAGGGGCAGGTGTAGTAGGACAGTCTCGTATCGTGTGTGCAGCTGACCCACAAAATAGGCATAATTCTAGTCTCTTCCTAAAGTCATCCCATACGTGCCCAGGCTTCTTTCAGAAGACACAGGTAGGCACTCGCTCAACTGGCCTCTGCTGGACAGGAATCTGAACTGGATAGGCTGGTCTAGGCTGGAAGCCGAGGTACTCTTGAGGCTCTGGGTATATACTGCTCCTCGCCCTCTTGGGGCTAGGCTCTCCCCTCGAATGCATGTAATCCCACAACAGTTGGATACTAAGAATCTGCTCTCTCATAAGCTCAGCCTGAAGTCTCTGTACCTCCCACACATCCTGAAGAAGTCTGTAAATCTGAGCCCTATCCAGAATGTCATGGGGTACCACTCCAGGAGGCAAAGGGAGACCCTCAGTCTCCGGCTGAACTGCAGCCCTCTCCTAAAGGATAGGAGATAGAGGAAAATCCTTCAGTGAGGCTGCTAACACCTTTTAAGCAATAGAAGGGGGAAATACAATCTCGGTCTCATCCGGAACTGTAGCTGTGCACTAGGGACAGACTCTGGTCATGGGTGCCATTCTGGAAAAGATAAGGAAAAGAACAAATCATCGGGCTGTAAGGCAGTCTATTATCCGATATGAAAACTGGTATATAAAAAAAACAACTAGGAATTAACTATAAAGCGTTACTATTCTAAAGATGATCAAAATCGAAGGTTTAAAGCACGACTGTTAGTAACATTGAAATCCAATCACGATATATATAAAAGAAAATTTAGTCTCGACACAATCTAAGTTGATCAATCTCTGGGTAAATCAAGATTTGGGCAAAATGGGGAACAAGGTCATCGAAGTCTGAGCACGAGCATCAAAGGATGGAGATGTAGGTCACAATTAAATTTAATTCAATTGAGTACGACCCAGGATATTAATATGATAAGGAAAGGTGACCAAAGTTGATTGGTCGTGATGAATGGAGTTAGGGTTCAATGATATTGAAAACTTTTAAAGGATACTTCAAAGATACGGAATAAGTCAATTTTTTCTTTTTGATAGGGAAAAGAAAAGACAAGGCTTCATAGGGAAGTCAAGTCAATCATCTCTCTCTAATACCATCAAGTTTATCTAATCATCATTTGCCAATCATATCTTTATCTCATAAGTCCAATTATGAAAATCAACCTTTATATGACTACCACCAAGAATTTATACCCTTTTGTTATGAAGATTGGACCTTGTCATGATCATCATAGGCTAAATTCATATATTCCAAAACCTTACTCATGAAGCATACCCTTTTATTTATTAACACTCAATACTAACCACTTAATCATCTTTAAATCCAAATTATTCCACCTTGTCTTAAATTAGATCTGAAACCTCTAAATCAAGTTTTATGAAATCCTTGAACTTGTTCAAATTACTCTTCTCGTGTTATTCGATCTAAAACTACTAGGCCTTATAAAACTTATTCTTCATTAAAATCAACCTTCATATTTCCTTCAATGTACACCCTCAAATATTATTCTCCTTAAAATTTAAAATTTTTCTCAAAAATCTCTTTATTTTCTATAACTCAAAAAACCTTGTGTTCTTTCTGTTCTTAGCTATTTTCTTGCAATATCTTATTCAATTTCGTATTGCCATCGAATACAGTTAAAATCTCTTCTCCATTACTGTGAAACCCCTGTAATTTTGAAATTTATTATTATTATATATTTTCATTAAATGGGATTTTTGGGAATATTTTTAGTATTTAAATTAGTGGTACAAAATTTACGTTTTTATTATTTAATAATGTGTTACAAAAATGGTACATTTTCTGGGCCCAAATGAGGGTGTGTGGTAAAGTTCACACGTTGGAACAATTTTTATTATTTTATTATTACTAAAGTTATTTTGTGAAAATTAAATAGGCATTTTATTATTGTTGATATTATTTGATAATATGTGATATTATTATTGTTGCCTTTTATGACAATTTAAATTTGCGTATATATGTAAAAATATATTTTAGATGCATCATATATATAGTTAGATAATATTAAACTTTATTTCAAATTGGTGGAGATTTGATAACCATGTTTTTCTATTTAAATACTATTATTATTTTGAGTTGATTTATTGAATTTATATATATATATATATATATATATATATATATATTTTAATATATATATATATATATATATATATATATATATATATATATATATATATATATATATATATATATATATGTAGATATGCTCATATATATTAAATAATTGAATAGTTGACTTTTAAATAGTATTTGGATTTTAAATAGATTTTTGGTGTATTTATAGATATATACATATATAAATATAGATATATATAAGTAGAAAAGATAATATATATATATATATATATATATATATATATATATATATATATATATATATATATATATATATATATATATATATATATATATATATATATATATATATATATATATATATATATATATATATAAGGTGAGGGGTGGTCAGCCCCACCCGACCACCCACCTCACGTACAAAGTAAATAGCAGTAGCAGCACAATGCTTATGTGCGCCCGCCCCCCTTACAAAATAACTAGTAGCAGCAACTTTTTTATAATGGCCGAACCCCCACTCTCCATATATATGTATATATATATATATATATATATATATATATATATATTGAAAAACCCTAATCCTTAATTATTTTTCCTCCTTCACTCTCCTTCCTTCCTTCCTCCTCTCACCTCTGTCCCTGTACCTCTCCTCGGCATGCATGCCAGCCTCGCCGGAGCGACAGCATCTCCACCTCCAGGTCGTCACGACGACAACAATAACAACAAATTCCCACTTTAAGGTATCCCACTTCTCCGATCTATATCTCCCTCACTTTAAATCCGTTTTTAGATCTGTAAATTCGTGTAGAAAGCCCACATGACCCTCTTCGAGGTCCCCAGGTGGATTTTGATATGGCTATCCAACTTGCTCGAAAAATCGAGACGAAGTTGGAGAAAAACCACTTTTCTGAATTATTAAAAACTGTTGGAAAACACCAACTTGTCGGCCAATTTTCGTTCTGTACATTAAAATTTTATAGAAACTAATTGAAGACAGTCAAAGACAACATAACCGAGATTGTAACGCACCTTCTGGATTCACTTTTCATCTAGTATGTAGAAATTTACACGTTGTTAAAGTTTCAAGAAAAACTGTAAATTTTGTTTTCAAAAAGTGGGAAAACACCCGATACGGCGTGTGCCCCGACAAACCGGGCGACGTGGTCGTGCACAATACGTATCGAAAGGCGCGTATGGATGTTGTCGACGTGTGGGAACTGACGAAACCCAATTTCGTTGCATGTGCGCGACGAAAACAGTGCGTATCCGTCGAGATACCCCGTATCGACCCTTTGCAAATTAAGTCACAACTTTGTGCACACTCATCATATCGCGATAAAACTTGCGCTATTAGACTCAAAATATTTTTCTGGTCCTCTGAGCCAAGTTTGGTCCGATTCTGAGACCGTTGATCGGGACACTATTTTGGCGGGCCCACAATCCCACTCAACGGGCGATTTTGTGCACGGCCCACCAGAATTCGAAATTGGACATACCGTTGGGTTCGCCTCATCAAAACAAATCTGTAGACATGTAGTTTGACGACTTTTGAGACCGTAGACATTGGCACACATTTCGGTGCAAAACGGGTCCAACGGCGGATATCGTTTTGACCCAAAATTACGATTTTGCCTCTGTTCCAGACTTTAACTTTTGGACAGGCGTTTTCTAGGCATATCTTTTATTCCAAACTCGTTCGTGATATTTGTTGCAGCATCCGGAGTCATCTGCGGGATTTGTCTTTTTTTGCTTCGTTTACATGTCTGTTCGAGCTACTGGATTATTCTCTTTTGCACATAACCTCAGGCAAGATACCTTGCCATTATACTGTTTATATTCAGTTTGTATTTATTATATATCACTGTTCATTTATTTCCAGTTCTTACCGTTCTTGATTTACTGTCCGCTCAGTGATATTAGATATACTTTGTTATTATCCATTGATTGCATGTGGACTTAGAGTTACGAGACTACCGACTGTAGTGTATCGCATATACCTTGACACAGTTGTACCACGAGGATGTGTGAGATGAGTAACATGTACAGGTTCTTGTATGTGGGCTGATCCCCCATGCGCATGCGATAGGGCTAACTGCAAATAGAGGCATGTTAGGAGACTTAGCAGTTAGTAGAGGTATATGAGACATGGATGTGACTCTGTTAGGCATTGGGTGGAAAGAACAGTTCCTTAACGTATGGGCCAAGTATGCACTTCCCTATTGCTGGTTATCTTCGCAGGAGATACGGTCCTGGATCCTGATACTGATTTACTGCTGGCCTCTAACATTCGATGAATGTTATGCTTTGAGGTCCCTCGTATCCTGATAGGCCATACCTGAGATTACTGCTACTGAGCCAGAGTGCCCATGCGTTGGAGGTTTGTTCTTAACTGCATAAACACTGTAGTACGGTTAGATTACCTTATTGTCGTCTTGTCACTTATTTCGGTTTGTGACATATTATATATTCAGTTTATTATGGCATATTTTTATGTATCTTGTTACGTCCCTCTGAGGATCTGGTTATCTCTCTAGGTGTGTGCTTCTGTGAATTTGCAGGTGTTCTAGCCAAGGGCGTGATCTTCTCTATTCTTTCGAAGACGATTGCGCTTGGTTTGTCTCGTTATTTTATCAATCACATCTTGTACATTTTATTTGAGATAGTTGGTAGTAGACTTTATCTCCGCCCAACGTATTGTATAAAGACTTATTATAGTTGATTATATGATATCTTTATTCTTCATTTGTGGGTGAGATTAGATTACTCTTGGTTCACTGCATTTTACAGCTTATGTATACATACAAGGTTTTCATATATTGGAGTGTACTTCGTATGTATGCAGCTGGCATGGATACGTACCTAGTCCTAAGTATTTTGGGACTGGGCGTTACAATTACTAAGTCCCTAAATTTAACATCATAGCCTTTAGGTAAATGCCTCAAGAATCAATAACTAAAATTTATCCAAGTCCCGAACTATGTCGACCTCGAATATCCTCGTCAGCTAAGAAATGCATCTATTATCTACATCTAATTATTTCTCTGTGTGTGATCATTCCTAGATTGATAATATAAATCTCTTGATTTCAATCTCACTTTTTACCACATCTCTATTTCAAAATTCTATATCAGAGACCAACATTTTATATCCCTACCTAGATTATCATGAGATAACAAATTACGTCCTTTCCGAGCTAGATGATTTACGTCACTTCCTCGACCTTTCCAAGGTAAAAATATATGGAGATTCAAAGGTTTCAAAGTATAGATGATTGAATCTGGTATGAGATAGGTGATTGATGTAATTGGGACAAAGTTAACTAAGATAAGAAAAAATGGGAATACAAGAAATAATGATAAAACCTGTTCTTGCTCATCTGTTCAAAGGAATGAACGAATTTTGAGATATAATCTGATAACCATACACATCTTCCTGAAATCATGTTGCTAGAATTTTGCCATGCCAGTAAACATAGCTGCAATAAATAATAGAGTATGTAACTGAGGTATACATCCTATAATCATGTTATTTAGAATTCTTACCTCACCAACCAGTATGGCTGCAAGAAAATCTAGATTCCATAACTAGGATAAGTATATCTAAATCAGGCTCTACGTCCTTGTCATGCTAGCCAATATGACTGCGATAAATCCTAACTCCATAATTAAAGTAGACATTTACCTTTCTTACTGTCCTTATCAAGTATGTTATCAGGTTATACCCTAAATTCCAAAATAAAATAAAGATAAATATAAATATAAATATGTAGATATTTAAATACAAACTCAAAGTTAGCAACTAATCATCAAGATTTGAAATCCAACAATGAATTCATCAAAATCAAATTCAATAACAAGGAGTAATGGGTGAATCAAATGAGTAATGGGTGAATGAAATCAAGGGAAAAGATTTCAAATCGAAGTTAAAATAAGATTCTCAAGGGTTGTCCCAGGAATCTCTTAAGGAATCCTAACAGTGATTGAGTATACTCTCATTCTAACACTTTGCTTCCTATACTCTATAGCAGGCTTGTAATAGTACGACCAAGTCGCTGTACTACCACGACATCGTACTAATGCGAATCTGGACCTGCATGGACCGGAGCGATGAGATCGTGTCACCATAACCATCATGAAGACAGATCAAAACAAGAAGCAACTACTGAGAATGAAGCAAAAAATAATAATAAAAGGAGGACAGTTTATTTATTCAAAGGAAAGCATTTAACCAACAAGAATTTAGATGGCAAGTATTAGATCAGAGTTTTCCTAATGTGATTGAGTACCTCAAAACTATATCCTATATCCTACTGCAGGTTGTAGTGATACTCTAGTTCGAATACCACTATAATTCTAGACCTGCATGGGCTACCACTAAAAATGTGTTACGACCCGCACC